>CP137685.1:24705109-24848259 GCA_037976565.1 Mesocentrotus franciscanus
GTAGCAGCAGTAGTAGTAGTAGTAGTAGTAGTAGTAGTAGCAGTAGTAGCAGTAGCAGTTGTAGCTGAAGTAGTAGTAATACTTACGATGATCTTGAGGTTGGATAAAGACCGATGCACTCTGATGTGCTTCTGAGAGAGGGTTGGTCGCTGTACAGGTATATATACCTGTATCTGGGTAAGAGATCTCCTTTACCAACACACTGCTGTTCTTATCTATTTAGAAGATAAAACAATCGAATAAAGCAAATGGATAATGCTTGAGAGAGAGCCAGAAATGCAGTGACGAATTATATTCTAAATATTTAGCAATATAATGGGATGAGACAGACTGGGAAAATGATAGAGATTAAGATATTAATTTTAAAACATGAACAAAAACATTAATCGAGTATAAGCGAATGGGAATTATATAGCGATAAAGATAGAAAAGACAGACAGGAAAATGTATGATATATACAGATATGCAACCAGAAAGAGGGAGGGAGACGATATATCATAATCAGATTTACGAAAAGATCTCGTGTAGGGCATTGGAAGAAATTATATCCAGTTCCATATGAAGAAGAAAAAACTCCCTCTACTATACTTCTCATCCGTCTGTGAGAAGGAGAAAATAAATTATGCTCCTGATTATTCAAGGAACCAAGAAATATAATATTTGAAAATAACGTCCCCATTAAAAAGAAAAATATACGTGGATGCCAGTGACATTTAACATTTATAACACATCCGAAGAAGGCTCAGTGACCATGGCAACGAATAGCATTTTGCCATCGCAGTTTAATGGTCCGCTGTAGCACAATATCATCTCTCTAATGGTATGTAATTTCCATTGCTAATGATGCAGATAAAGGTTGGGTGATAAAACCTGATACGTGCGTGTCTCACATTTTCACAACATAGCAATAACCAATCATACACCTGGAGGTGCCCCAACTTCCCATCTTCTAAGGTACTTTGAACACAGTATATTCCCACAGTTCATAATGGTTAAGAATGTCATTTACGAGACTAGGCACATTGCCCATTTTATAGTTTCCCGAAGCAATACGTGATGATTACTAACACAGCCAAAGCAGTTAGGTTATAATCATTGTCATCATCATTATTGTCATTAAAGTATTACCCATAGAACGAAATACGCATGAAGCTCACTTAAAAGGCGTATTTACTGAACTGTGACATATTAGAATCTAAGAATACTAATCGCACTAGACATCTTCATTCCTTACATTTTCTCTTCCCTGTAAACTTCACTGTGTCTGTACGAATGATGGTTAGTGTTTTCAGCCACATTTGAAAGATAGCTTATAATTTCTTGACATTCTGATGACAGGGGCAAGAAAATAAGGATTTTGCAGTATGATAACACCGCTCACCAACCCCTCAAAGTCATCGAGTGAATCGTGTTTTTGAAAGATAATGAAGGGCAATTTAAGCTAGTCATGCGCCTGCCAAACGGGTACAGGCTTGCATGACATAAACAAAAAATGAAGAGAAGATATGATTTCATTAACTTATAACATGAAATTCGCTTGTTTGACACCTTAAGAGCCATTCCCCCACATTGTCTTAAACTTATAAACTGATTTTTTGTTTTTGTTTTTGTTTTTGTTTTTTGTTTTTGTTATTTGTATATACAATATATATATATATACAAATAACCAAAGGAAACCTTCCTGGTAATTAATGCCCTTGAATCATATCAAAAAGAAAAGTTACAACAAGAAGTGAAAACACAAGACGCACAAAAATAACATGCCAGCAAAGTAACAACAAAGAAAGAAAGAGAACAAACACATCAACAACAAAACCTATGCTAGAACTCACTCTGCATCTCGATCCTATCACTTTGGACCAGCGGTATGTCGTTCCTGGTCCAGCTCTTCTGTGGGGTAGGGATCCCTTCAGCATGGCACTGGACCCGGGCCTTGCTACCCTGCTTCCTCAGTTGGGAATGAGGACAGATCTTCACAGATGGGGGGACTACCAAAAAAAGACGATTACGAAAAAGGCAGAGAAAAACTAGTCAGAAAATGTAATTAAATAAGGAAAATATCGAAACACTCTGCCTCTCGAAGTTTGTTAAAGGAGGAATGGGGGTAAAGGGATTATCAGATTGGCCTAAAACTTGACACCCTATTTAAACTAATGATAATGTGTTATTATGTTTATAGTATCAATGCAATAGCTTATTCCTAACAAAAGTTAATGTTCATCACGGTGAAACCAGTAACGGGAATCGTTAATGAAATGAAAACCAATACAGCAAATTGGAATACGAAGAAGAAGAAGAAGGACAAGAAGATGAAGAAGAAGAAGAAGAAGAAGGAGAAGAAGAAGAAGAAGAAGAAGAAGAAGAAGAAGAAGAAGGAGAAGAAGAAAAGGGAAAGGAGTGGGAGGAGGAGGAGGAGGAGAAGGAGAAAAGGATTAAGGAGAAGAAGAAGAAGAAGTAAAAGAAGCAGAAACAGAAGAAAAAGAAGAAGAAGCAGAAGAAAAAGCAGAAGAAAAAGCAGAAAAGACTCCGTCTTTGACAATCGGACATAACCTGAAAAATTGTGTGGCGAGTTTTTGTTGGTTTTGTGGTAAAATTATCAAAATAATTTGCAAGAAAAAACACGTATATATTACCTTGAACCTGTAGAAGGTGAGTCTGCTTCACCTCTTCATATCCCTCCGCGTAGCAGGCGTATGAACCTTCATGCATGAGTGTGATGGCTGTTAGGTAGAGAGACGTATCACCGGCATAGAACTGTAGCAAGAAAAGAGCAAAATAATTTAATTTTCCCTGTTTATGTATATTATCGGCATGACACTGTACTTGGGGACATAGGGGCATTCGCTACAAGAAAAAAGGTAACTTATAGTACCTTGATATTTCAGGTCGAAGTAACCCCAGTTAAATTGCAAATTGATCAGTGTAAATATCATCATGCTCGAATACTACATCGTTTTCATTTACATTATCGGTTACAAAATTAGTATTGGCATCGTCATTGGATTCGACAACATCATTGACATTGTCTATAATTCCCCATTCATACCGAATGTCAAACCGACTCTCCACCGGCCAATACTTTGCCGTTCCGGATAATGTAATATTTTGTTTGGTCTCTTGTTGGTCTCGAATCGATCTCGTTGGTGTGACTGGGGTATCATATTTTTTATTCATAGGTTTTTATTCTCTTCTCTCATAAAGAAAATTGTACATAATTTATAACATTTTATACAAAATTACAAATAATCTTCACATAAATAAATTTGCAAGTTAACTTTAACATTTCACTACAAGGTTACAAATACATTTTCATGTTAAATATATTTGGAAAAGAAGTTACAAATTTACAGGAGAAAAATATTCACATAAACAAAATTATAGTTCCACATTTTAAACAGATGGCAGTTTAAATTTTCACAATTTCCTCGACCAGCTTGCATATAAATTTCCAATTATTTCTTTTCTTTTCCACAATAATTTTTCAAAATTTCCTTTAGAGAGAAAAAAAGAAGAAGAAAAGAGTTTTGGTAAAAAGAAAGAAGAAGAAAGATGATAAAAGAAGAAAAAGGATAGAAAAAGAGAAAAAAGAAAAAAAGAGAAAGAAAACACATATCGACATTGTTTACGACATTATCGGTATCATTATCATTGGCAATAACATTCTCAGTTTCATTGTTGAGTCTGATTCTGATATTGATATTGTCTATGTCTTTGTCTTTGTCATTATGAAAACCACCTTACCCCGATTCCTTGATACTCTTGTATCTCTGTAAGAGGGGCGTTGTTTCTGGTCCAGCGGATCTCAAGTGGATGATCTGACGAGAGCTCGCAAGGTAAGGCTAGGTTGTCACCGACCCTAGCTACCGTTACACGTTGAGCTATGCTTCCTGAGAGCGATACTGCTTTGATGTCTGTAAAACCATGAAGAAAAAGGGAGAGGGTGCAATAAGTGGCACATCGTGGCCCTGCCGCTAAAGGGACATTAATACCAGGGTAAAGGGAACCTGTCTTACTTAAGAGATTAATGCTATTGAACATGGCCCCCGGTGGAGTCCTATCATTTCCATTTTTAATTTCGTTTTTGAAAACATATTTCCCTATTATAGAATATTTAATTCATATTTTAACCATTCAATGCTGGATGGGGAGGTAAAGGGTGTGCATTTGAAGGCATCAGATAGTTAATTTAATTACTTTTCTTTAATTCAATACTTAGAACAGGGCCCCGTATTACAAAGAGTTGATATCAATCGCAACTTATTTGCGATTGATATCAATCGCAACCATGTACATAAGAGATAGGAGACTGCAAACTTGCGATTGATTGGAGGACTTACGATTGATTTGGATCAATCGTAACTCTTTGTAAGACGGGGCCCAGAACTGTACCTCTAAAATGCTAAACAGATCAACAATACATCATGGTGGGTGGGTACTTAAAAAAAATGATACTTACTGAATTCTCTGTAGAGTTCAATTCCGCTCAGTTTGTCGTTACCATCCAAATCACCCGAGTCTAGTACATCCAGGAAAGAACATCCGGGTAAGAGGTCATTGATGCGGTCAAGGGTCATGGATGATTCCATTTCCTGGCGGGAAATTGAATCGTCAGCATCGATATCATAGTGATTCAAAATCAGACTCACGATGTACTTCTTATTCACTAAAATAAAGGACAAAGACAGAAAGGAAGAAAGAGGAGCATTAGTACATCAATATATACTAATTACTTTACATGGGACTCTCGTTAATGTATAGGCCTACAAGTGATAACATTACACCTGATATCACTACATTGATATCTACTTCTGATAACTCTGCAAGAGGCTTTAGTGCATTACTAATTATACAAATTACGTAACGCTTGACATCAGTAACAGTACATCAGTATCTACTATTAATAACTTTTGAAGAGATAGTAAATCAATATCTACTATTCATGACTTTAGAAGTGATAGTACATCAGTATTTACTACTGATAACTATTGAAGTGATAGTATATCAGTATTTACTACTGATAACTATTGAAGTGATAGTATATCAGTATTTACTACTGATAACTATTGAAGTGATAGTATATCAGTATTTACTACTGATAACTTTAAAAGTGATAGTACATCAATATCTACTATTGATAACTTTAAAAGTGATAGTACATCAATATCTACTATTAATAACTTTAAAAGTGATAGTACATCAATATCTACTACTGATAACTTTAAAAGTGATAGTACATCAATATCTACTACTGATAACTTTAGAAGTGATAGTACATCAATATCTACTACTGAAAACTTTAAAAGTGATAGTACATCAATATCTACTACTGATAACTTTAAAAGTGATAGTACATCAATATGTACTACTGATAACTTTAAAAGTGATAGTACATCAATATCTACTACTGAAAACTTTAAAAGTGATAGTACATCAATATGTACTACTGATAACTTTAAAAGTGATAGTACATCAATATCTACTACTGAAAACTTTAGAAGTGATAGTACATCAATATGTACTATTGATAACTTTAGAAGTGATAATACATCAATATCTACTACTGATAACTTTAGAAGTGATAGTATATCAGTATGTACTATTGATAACTTTAAAAGTGATAGTACATCAATATCTACTACTGAAAACTTTAGAAGTGATAGTACATCAATATCTACTACTAATAACTTTAAAAGTGATAGTACATCAATATCTACTACTGATGACTGTTGAAGTGATAGTATATCAGTATTTACTACTGATAACTGTTGAAGTGATAGTATATCAGTATTTACTACTGATAACTGTTGAAGTGATAGTATATCAGTATTTACTATTGATAACTTTAGAAGTGATAGTATATCAGTATCTACTATTAATAACTTTTGAAGAGATAGTAAATCAATATCTACTATTCATGACTTTAGAAGTGATAGTACATCAGTATTTACTACTGATAACTATTGAAGTGATAGTATATCAGTATTTACTACTGATAACTATTGAAGTGATAGTATATCAGTATTTACTACTGATAACTTTAGAAGTGATAGTACATCAATATCTACTATTGATAACTTTAAAAGTGATAGTACATCAATATCTACTACTGATAACTTTAAAAGTGATAGTACATCAATATCTACTACTGATAACTTTAAAAGTGATAGTAGATCAATATCTACTACTGATAACTTTAAAAGTGATAGTACATCAATATCTACTACTGACAACTTTAGAAGTGATAGTACATCAATTTCTACTACTGACAACTTTAGAAGTGATAGTACATCAATATCTACTACTGATAACTTTAAATGTAATAGTAAAATTAATATCTACTATTGATAACTTTAGAAGTGAAAGTACATCAATATCTACTACTGAAAACTTTAGAAGTGATAATACATCAATATCTACTATTGATTAATCCAGAAATGATAATACATTGATATCTACCACTGAACCGCCCCCCTCCCCCAAGCCACTGCAGCTTTTATGTTTAAGTGTAGACATGGTAGATGAATCAGAACTGCGCACACCAAAGGACTTGCACGTATTCACTGAGCTTGTTGTCATGAGATATAGACATGTGAAACGTAATACACTTTCATTTAAATAAAAAAATATTTAAAAAAACGCCGCGGTTTTTTCGCATCATAAGAGCCTTAATTCGTGTTTGAGAGTCCTCACAAAGGCTCACATTTTGCTTTGAGACGGACAAATTTCTTTACAATGCACACCAACAATTCAACTAAGGTTAATCAACACTTGTTACAAATGAGAGATGCCATTAAATGTCGCATAATAAACTCTCGACCAATCATATGGCTTGGATCTACATCACATTTGTTACGTGATAAACGCTCAACTAATCATATGGCTTGTATCTACATCACATTCAACATATACGACAGTCATTGTGCTTACATGGAGGTAGTTCGTTATCCTCATTAGGGTTGTGGAACTGCTCACGGTAGTGTGCTACGAGTTCTTCCTTCAACTGGGCCATCTCCTCGGGGGAACATGTATCGGGTGCTTCCGTCGGGGACATTGATGGGATAGGACCTGAAAGGGAAAAGATTGTGGGTGGATTTGGTTTCAAGAGAATAACAGCTTTTATTGATCATGAATTTAGCAGTTTGGGCGTTTTTATCATTAGAAATTACAAATACAACAAAATGAACACTTGATTTTAATTCTGGTTGTGGGAACGAAATGTCAGTCGCTCTTCTTTTTATTCATTTTATGTCAACCCCGATTCAGCTAAATCTAATTGCACTTTATCAGTCCCGTTGTTTTCAAACTGCTTAAGGATCATAAGAAATCGTGCCTCATCGAAATACTGTCATTACTATCATTCTCTCTATGAAAATAATTAATATTTGTTTAGATCCTTTTCCTATTCCAATATGCTTTGGAAAGCAACAAAATAAAGATATGCATCTACTATGGCGGGTCAAAAGAATGTTATTGTAGATGATCTGGGTTGTCTGAGGACATTTGCACTGGGCATAAATCTAACCGTTAATCCCTTTACTGAATGTAAAAGAAAAAAAGGAACTACTTTATTACACGATCTCCTACAAAATATTTGACATTTTTATCTATAACACCTTCACATGCCAAGCCTGGACAGTATTTCCCTCTTATCGGCCTCACGAAAGAAGGCCGTAATAGATCTAAGGGGGGGGTTCACAAAGACTAAGATCGACTTTAAGTTGGACTTAACTATGGCAGGCCGTTCACGCCACTGGTTGCTCTAACCATTATGATCTTTAGATAATATTTTTTCCTTCAATAATGAATTGTCAAAAAAGGTAAATTCTGTACATTTGTGACCATGATTTGGACGTCCCTTGAGAGACTAATGCCGGTAATTGGTAAGAGCAAACAGTGGCATGAATGGCCTGCCATAGTTAAGTCCAACTTAAATTCGATCTTAGTCTTTGTGAAACACCCCCAGTAGTGTCAATTACAGTAACTGCCTTCTTGTTGGCAGCCGATTAAGACAAAGGGAGACTCAACTCTCAATGGGTCTTAAATTTGAAGGGGCACAAAATATTTGGGTACACGTTTTTTGGAAGGGATGTATCAAAGGTACTCTAGATACGGTTCAAATCGGCACGGGTCATCTGTATCCTCCTCCCCCTCCGCCACCTTCCTTTAAATCCGCCACAGACTTGAGTAACTTATTACCTTCGGGTGTTGTGGTCAGCACCACGGCTACCTGCGGGTCATCACAGCCATGGCTGTGCACGGTGATACGCTGTCCACTAAGGCAGGACGCACGGTGAAGCTCACAATGGTTCTCATACATGACGCCATCGGAGCCACAGACCGGCTTGTAGTGAGGTTTGCAGTAGGGCCGACAAATGCACTCCGCCATGTTGGTCGTCCTGTTGACCAGACATTCACTACCCTTAGGACATTCGACATGAGAACAAGCATCTGAAGTAAAAAATAGTTAAAGAACAAAAGGCATTTATAATAATTTAGTCAAGATCGTTTTATTTTCAAATGCATTCACGTACGTTTTGACAAAATCATGACAACAGAGTATATTGTAGAGGTGTTGTGGTCTAGCCGCTATCGAATAAGTCTCCGGACTGTGAACCATAAGGTACGGGGTTTAAATTCCTGCCACATCACTAATGTCCTTTCGCAAGACATTAATCTACATTTGACACACTCTACCCAGGGGTAATAAGTGGGTAACTTGCAGGATTTATTCCTTGAATACATTGAACGCTACTATATATTGCCGGAGCTTAAAGCCAATGTTTTAATATTGAAAGTCCTTTAGAAGCGCAAAGAGACGTTATTATGGTACAAGAAAGGAACAATCATTATTATTAAGTCGCAGAAGCTGAAATTGATATCTTACTCCTGTATCAGACGACAAAAAAAGTTTATCAAAGTTTCTACACTTTTTTGTTTACACGTATCTTTTTAAAAGATAACAAGAAACGACAATGGCGCGAAGGGTCACGTGTGACATTACAAGTCTGTTCGCCTGCATGAAAGCGAGAAAAGGTTAAGTCTTCACCAGGTAAATAAATTACAGAAGAAGTCGAACATGTTTGTCGACCAATACAGACGAATTGAAAAATAATATTACGATTGAGTTCGTGAGAGGTCTGTTTTTCTTTCATTATCTGTTTCCATCCCTTTCTTTCAAGTAACGTCCTCTGTTTGATGCCTTTCCCCACTGTATTTGACTATACTTATCCGAGACAAGTGTTTGTTTCTGTCTATCAACCAACTTCCTTCATTTCTACAGCTGCCTACATTCGTTTTGGTCTTCCTCACTGTTAGTCAAATCTTTTCCATCCTCCTTATTGTAGCTAAGACTAAACTGAAGGAATAAAATGAAGGAAGGTAGTATGAGTTTCAACACCCCCTCCCCCTCTTTCCCCCATGCCCTTCTTTCTTCTCAGTCAATCTCTTTTAGCCATTTCTCTACCACACCACATCCCAACTTCGGCTATTTCAGTAATTCCTTTTCGCCTTTTTCCCCCTTTAAATACCCCTTCTTCTTCTTTTTTCTTAACCTATTCCCTGTTTTCTGCATCGTGTCTTTCTTTTCTTTCTCCCTTTAATGTTCCCCTAGTCATTGCTTGTCACTCAGCCTATTTTCTATGAATTGATGAACTAGAACAGCGTGAAGTGATACTCCCCTGTCTCAAATATTTAGTTAGATGGATGTGCTGTTGGTCTATGCATTATTTGGTTTCAATCTGTTTTGGAAGGTTTCGAGTGTTTAGAATGGCAAGCATGTGTGATTGATCTTTATGAGGCAGGGGTAGTTCCGATCAGCGAAGGAGAAAAGAAGTGCGTATAGGATGCGCACATGTTCCCCCTTCTACCGCCAGCCATAATTATGATGTCTCTGTTGCATTAGCATGTGATGATATGTTGCAGGGATGTCGTAGTCGCATGGTTTTAACACTGACTAGAAATGAGAAGAAGGTCGTGGGTTCGATCCCGGCACGGCACTTTTGTCCTTAAGCAAGTCATTTTTATCTACATTGTTCCTCTCCTTCCAGGTAAAATGGGTACCAAGGAAGATGCGAAAGTCATTGTAGTTTGCTCAGCATCGTGAGCGTCTATAAAATGGCGCCTGGCTGGAATGCTCCTCAGGGAGTGGAGAATGTGCATACATTGCATCCGGGCAAGTCTGAATACTTTGACGGGGTTGATAATATGTCTTTAAGTTTAAAGCGCATAGAAACATCATCCCTGTATGAGCGTTATATCAACTCTGAATGTTATTATCACTATATCCAACTTATTTTACATGGTATTGTCGTAAATCTATGGATTGACATTGTTATAAATATATCAATTCATATTTCGAAATTCACGACATTGTATTATTATAAGATATCGCACGAAATTGTATGTATTTGACTAAAATATTTTCCTAGATTAACGTCAATTGAAGTTGACCTATAGAGGGATAGTTTTCTGAGGGTAGTAATACAGGGGCAGTTTTCCCCATGGCATCAGCCCACGCCCTCATCCCACCCCTCTATTCCGTCGCATGGAATGCACGCCACTGATACAGTAAACTCCATCAATTTTCTTTTTGTCGAATCGCATTTGTGATAGAAGACCTCGTATCCGTTCAATATGACCCGCCAAATCTTCTAAATCGTTTCACAAATCTCTAGTTTGGAGCGAACGAATAAGATAATGGAATAGTTTTCGAATCATAATCGATTGATTCCCATCACAGTGCATTACATGACTAGTCTGAGGAGCTCATTCGTTTTCTTTTGATGGATATAAATGTAGTCATGTTGATGCACGAATAGGTAATAGCTTTAATGCAATTTTTAAGGGATAAGAAGAGAGAGAGAGAGAGAGAGAACAACAAAAATCTTGATATTAAATTGAAAGGGAGGAATAATGCCATCTACAAGCCATAGGGTAATATTGAACATCTCTGTACATGGAATCTTTATTTTTTATTTTGTTTTTAGCTTCATATTTAAGAAGATATTGATAGGGTGCAACATAATTTACAGGATCGGATATTGTGGGGAAAAGGGCATAGGGTGTGAATTGGGAAAGTGTAGTGTAATATATGGGAGAGAAATCATCAGAGCAAATTTTCGAGACATAATTAATTTAGGAGCAGAAAAGACAAAGAATGAGATAAACAGAGAAAAGAGGGAAGGAGTGTAGAAGGAAGATTACGAAAGAGGTAAGAGAGAGCGAGAGAAAGAAAGATATAGATGACAAGGTGAGAGTGGAAGAGGGGTAGACAGAGAGGATAAGCGGATATAGGGACGGAGGAAGAGACGGAAGGCATATAGAGATAATTCACGGATTCGAAAACAACGAAGAAGATGAAAATACCCTCAGCAAAGAGGTGCAGGCGAACGACTCGCTATAATTCACCCTGTTTGACCGTCAGACTCAGGCGATCATTACATGAATTTCAATTTACCCGCATGCCCTCCAGCTAGAGATTGGCGCGCCCAAATGGAGGGAGAAAATAATCGATGCAGTTGCTATGGCAACCTGTTAACTCTGCTCCTAAGAACTACTTGAGAGAGGGGCCATGAACGCCTTTTCGCATATAAAACTACTCAGTGATACCTATAGGCACTTAACTTATTTTTCATACCCATCTTTTCCGAATCTTTCATTTTTTCCATGCCTGCTTAATGGAAAGGGTTTTTGTAATTCCCTCTTAGAACTTTAAAATATTCACTCCCATTTTCACTTATTTTCCAAATGAAATTCGATCAACTGATTTGCTTTTCATTTTCACGTTATAGATTATCAGGACCCCAAAATGTGTTTCTACGAGCCCCGAAATGTGTTCCTACAAGCACCGGAATGTGTTCTTACAAGCACTTGATTTCTACTCGTATATCATCATTTATCTGATTATGTTGCCACGATTTTCTTACCATGCAATGAACAACTATATTAAAACTTGAACAGATATATCCTCTTTTTCGTGTACAATCAAAACGGTGTACAGTGTATGAAGGGTACCGAAGGGAAACAGGAAAAATGGCCACTGTAGACAGGTGGCTTTCTATACATCCTTTTAGGATATTTGCCACGGCGGGACTCGAACCACGAACCATGTAGTCCACAATCCGGTGACGTAACCACTAGACCACGCACGACACCTCTTCAAAATTCCTGTCCTGGTGGGTTAAGTTAATATAAAAGGATTGTTAGCTTACCGCTTTCTGGGTCCGGGAAGACATCATTAACGTGCCAAGCATCCACTGAAGCTTTCTGCAGAGAGAAAAAAAGAAGAGACAAATGGAAAAGTGGTTATTTTAAAGCTACACTGTACTTCTTGTAGCTACTTGATCCCTCTATATAGAAAACCATGCCTAATCGGTGCCTGTTGGTCCCCCATGATTCTCTTTTTCTTATGTTAATTGAGAGCTGAGTTGATGAGATAGCCACTAGTCAGTGACCACGCTAATCACTCTAATCCCTGCTGGGTAAACTAGTACAGAGGGGCTTTAAAAGAATCAGAAACTTAAAGTGCCTGATCAAAGGAAATCACAAAAATGGCAAATAACGTATCACTTGAAACTGGTAAGCTAATAGATGGCCATCGTACAAGTTTTAGATCATCTACATATGCAGCTGAAAATACAATGGCGTCTTATTTTGTTTACAAGCGACGGATTCCTTAATTTTTTTATCCTTGCATTTTCATCAAAATTATACCATGCGCGGGGTTTAGAGTGAGGCAATAGATTAAACATTTAGCATGAGGGTATTGAAGTAAGAGAAATAACTGAAGAGAAGATCATAAAACAGGCACTGAAAATGTGTGAGATGTCATTGGACATCGTCTGCTTGTGCAAATCATGTTCAACATGTGACGTCACACATCTCAGCAGCGATCGGAGAGCTTTTCAGGTGTTATGCCGGGGCTGTATTTAAGCGTTTTGTAATTGATAATAATCATTACTTCGAATGTTTCCAAGCATTTAATTTTGATAACCTTGTCCAATCAAAGTTTCACTTTTGCAATAATGACTATAAAGTTAGTTTTTAAAATCAATGAGCCTTCTCTTGAAGAAACTTGTTACATGCAGGACTGTAAAATGTGCCTATACTCTATTATATGTGTATAATTATAATCCAATTGTCTTTAGATGCTGTTTTTTTTATTTATAAAATTTGTGTAAATGTATACTTACGAACAAAGAAAATGGAATAACGTTTTATAATGAAAGTGGTAATGGTAAAGAATCTTGTTATGTTAAATTATCTGGAATTCATTTACAATCGTTATGGGTTTATTCAGAACATTATTTCATACTGATATGGAAGCGATGAAAGATTGTTTGAAAGTACATATATTCGATTTATTACGGTTCACTCAAATATTTGGAGAAAATGTGCCTTGAGGGTAAATATGTATATCCACCCAACTATGTGCATTAAAAACAAAACTTGTTTAATATTCCCATTCTGAAGTATACATGTTCTATATGTTCAGCCTTATTGGACCATACATTACTCCAGTTGGGTCAAGAACATGCCCAACGTTGGTTGGATACATAATTAACCTCGTGCTGGGCAGATTCTTACCCAATATTTTTAAGAGTGTTGATATAAACTGCTCCACTAGATTGTCATATCTTATCTTAGCTTTTCTTCATTTCGTTTAGAGGCATTCTACACCTGTCAAATAAAACCATCATCGGAGGAAGACTTTTATCATTCCATGTACGCCTACTAAATCTTCTGACAATCAAATAATCAATATCCCGGATCCACCATCGATGTCAATGCGTAACTATCATTATATGTGATGTATTATACGAATACATTTATTGGTGTGAACCAATGCTAAGGAACAAAAAGGATTTTAAAAGCAAAAGAAATGGAGATATCATACCAGATAATCATATTGCATCACGTGGTGTTTCCTTACGTTAAAAGTCATTAATTTAATAAAGATGATGATATTAATCTCAATAAATATCTTTGATTTTAATTTACCAATTAACTATAAAAATCTACCTATCTCTGTCATGTAACTTTTTTTCGAATCTGCTTCATGGGCTTTTTTCGTGTATCAGCCAGCAATGATAGAGAATGAAGAATTCACAACACATATTAATATAAAAAAAGAGAAAATATAAGATTGTGAGTAACAAATAATATGTACAGCTAATGAAAGAACAACACAGGGAATCTGATATAAAATTTCAGTAAGTTAATAAAGAAGGCTGATGAAATCTAATTGCGTCTATTCTGATGCTGTAACAACAGGTCACGTGACCGATAATGAAACTTAGAGGTGCAGGTGGAGGAAATAGGGAATCCAATTTGGCAGTGCAATACATGTAATAGATGCTGAATAAACGAGAGAGCAATTTGGGACACCATAACGGATTATTAAACGGCTGATATGGGCCACGTATATTCCGAGTTAGAATAGTGAGACTAAGCATACTTAGAACACAAACGCAGGACATTTTTTTCCTCAGATTCTTTTAATTGCCTTATATTTATAGAATTCTTGGTATCATCATTTTATGTCGATGGTAATTTGATGGGGATCTCATTCTCTATTGTGTCCTGTGGCTTGAGTGTATTTTGCCAGTCGTGCATCCTCTCTGTCTAAAAATATTCACCACTACCTTTAAAGTGACTCGGTAACATTGCCTCATATTATGAAACAAAATCCTGGATTTAGCTCATGCTGCAATCATAATTATAATCCTTTATGTCAGTCAGGAATACCATGACTTTAACAAGCCGATCGCCTATCTGATTATCAAGATATTTATGATTGGAAATCGAAATTTCATTTTTCGTTTTCCTAACGGTTTTTATAACACTACAGTCTATTGGGGAAAATGAGTATGGTAAAACCTGTCACTCAAAGACTTTTTTAAAATACTTTTTTTGAGGCACTTCATGATCATTTTGAAGCGCAATTTCTTTAGGGCTTCAATATTACACCATATCACAGACACTGATAACACGTAGGGCCATGCATCTAAGATTGAACATTGTTAAACGATGCCTTTAAATCATACGAAGAGGAATTTCCCCCAGACTGGCTCGCTCGGTCTGTTTGGATTCAGAATCGCATTCCGATGTATGGATGAATTACCGTTCATTCACTTCACATCAGTAACTCATGTAAGAAAGAAATGTGTCATGGATGACTCAGACCTTACACACGGATCACGTGACCATGCTCGACCTCGTTCAACTAAAATCCTTTTTAATCATGTAACGTCAAGTCATACGTAGCCGTTTTGAAGAACCATATAATCGTTGGTAAATCGATAGCTTTCTTTTGTAGCATTCTTAACTGGTGAATTAACGGTTGGTAAACATTTGTAAGCAATCGCCCTCACCCCTGTATTAAACGCAGCCCTCAGTATTTCTAATCATCTAGATCATGAACTTATGTGAATCATAATCTCTTTTAAGAAAATTCAATTCTTAAAATTTCACACAAGCCTATGTCTCTCAAAATGCTCAAGTTTTTGATTAAGCTCGTACTAGACGTCCCTGGGAAAACAACAGGTTCAACGGTTCAGTTTACGACAAAAAGGAGAAATATCCTATCCTAAACTTATGGCAAAACATCCCATTCTGAATTCAAAGTGCTTGGCATATTCAGTGAAATAATGTTTATCATATTGCGTTTCGATCATCCACAATGTATGAATCCTTAGCGTCCTTCTACCCGGGGGTTCAGGGTAGTTTCCACACTGGACTCAACCTGCTCTCAAACCCGTCACCCCCACAGAGGGCCCACACTAAGATCTGTCACCGTTTCTTACTCTCATCCTCAGATGAGATGGGTAAGAAAGGCCCGGGTAAGGTTCGAGTGTTAAGTCAATAACCTTTCCCTACCTCAACCACTCCATATATAAATATTCAATGAGATTGATGGGGGTGTTGTTCGGGATAAAGACATTGGGACCTGGATGTAAGAAACCGTGTGAATAACATGAATTCAAAAGACTGTTGACCTGTCTATTTGATGTAGTAGTACTCCTGTATTAACAAAGCTGCCTCGGCCGTTATATGAAAACTACCACCAATTTGCAACTTACTGATTAGCTATTATCATGTACAACAAAAATAATTACGTCACAATGACCGTTACCTACACTTACTAAAAGACAACAAATAAGCGTGATCATGGTGACAAAAGATGTTGTCAGAATCTGTGCTTATCAACGAGTATTCTGTTTGTCATAGATGTTTAGATTCCTATTTTTGTCATTTGGAAGTATATTATGATATTCATGCGTCGTTTAAACAGTGAGAAATTATTCAGGGTATCATTTCGGATCATTGACAGTACATCTGTTTCCGTCTGCAGTAAATAATTGATATTTTACTTCAACCATATACTTCATACATTTCGATGTGCATAAGTCAAGGTGACTGTTGACTTATTTAAACCATACTAACCTTGCATGATTTCACACGAAAAGAGTTCAAAATCAAAATCCATTTGAATTTCCACAGTTTACTTAAAGTAAGTGAAAATCATCAAATCATACGCATTATTAAGAGAGAAAAAAAACTTGAAAACTGTCCTTTTATATTCAATAATAGATTGAAAGACAGAACATTATGCCGTTATGCTTGTTCAAAATGATGACACCCACAGTTACCGACCACTTGAACAGAAATCTAATTTGATTTTTATCCGCGCTCTGGAATAAATTGTCTTAAAATGCTATTCCCAAGGTCTGCCTGTATTCAACAGATAGACTTTCAATTTAGAAGTATTTGCACAGTTGGGTAGGTGGGCGTAAGAAGTGACGACTGAGAGAGAAAAAGAGAAAGGGAGAGAGAGATATTGAGAGGGAGAGAGATGGGGAGAGGGGGAGAGAGAGAGAGAGAGATGGTAGAAGGAAAGATAGAGAGAGATAGAGGGGGAGACAGACAAACAGACAGACAGAGAGGGAGAGAGAGACAGAAACAGACAAACAGACAGAACATGCAGGAGACAGGGGAAAAGAGGTGTATGTGTGTGTATGTATGTATGTGTGTGTAGAAGAGAGACAAATTATGATGAAAGTATAGAGAGTAAGAGAGAAAAGGTGAGTGTAAGAACAGGGGAGAGAAAAAGAGAAGGAAGGTGACTTAGAGATGAGGAAGAGAATGAAAGAGTGGGATGAGGTGCAGTTTTTAATCAGTTGAAGGCGAAATATGTTGACTGATTGATTTTGTTCAGAATACAGAAGGGATTTGGGAATACTGATAAGATAGAGAGAGACAACAAAAACATGAGAAGAACTTATCTCTGGAAGTGTCTCGGATAAAAACGAATGACAAGGTACAAAATTTGACATTAAGAAAGAAAAAAACTTATACATGTTATACGAGGTCGTAATTATGATCAAATATCTAGACGTTGCATGGGAAAGATATCGTGAAGGACCAGTTCGAGGAACCCAAAGTACCCTGATAACGAATTGCAGTATACAAACTCGTTACAGAAAGAAGACAAGAGTGAAATGAATGTAAATGAAAACACACGCACAGGTGACGTCAAATACTTAATGATAATAATACTACTAATAGTAAAAGAAATATAGACTTTGCGAAGCAGGTGATACTGTTAAGAACTGGGCGCGAAATGAGACAAGAAACATGATAAAGAAATAATATTGCTCACAAGGAAAGGAAGATTTGCTGAAAATTAGACATGAGGATGAAGAGCCGCAGAGGAAGAGAGAGACACAAGACAGATTGGGGCAACAAACCAAAGGGAAACATGAGGGATGTGCCACAGGAGTAACTCGATACGGAAGAGGGGAAACGAAGCAAAGGGGAGAATAGTTTCCCACTGCACCAAACGTTATCTCTCACACAGAAGAAGCAACGGTATCTTGCCTCGGTAGCTATATAGAGTTAAATCAAACACAGCCATATTGGATCGAGTCGGGCGATATTGATTTTTTTCTCCATTTTGGCTAATTTTACATCAGAGTCTGATATTGCTCGCTGTTATGCCTTCTCTTAGTCTCAAATACTAGGCCTTATTGATATTTTTCACTAAAATCATGATATGTATTAGTCGACAAAGATTATTGCCATGTTGTTGAATGTTTGTCATGATTATGATAAGAAAACTATGCATATTCATATATTTTTTTAAATATTCAGGTATCATGATTTAATTTACAAAATATATGTGACATATAAACGAATACATTAGACACTTCCTTTCTTCTGCCATATCGCTTCTTATCAGTGTATTCCGGGAAAATAATATGATCCTTTCTTGTTCCTTTTTCTGTCGTTATTATTTCTTCTTCTAATTCTACTTCTACTTCTACTTTTTTTTCTTCTTCTTCTTCTTCTTCTTCTTCTTCTTCTTCTTCTTCTTCTTCTTCTTCTTCTTCTTCTTCTTCTTCTTCTTCTTCTTCTTCTTCTTCTTCTTCTTCTTCCTTCTTTTTTTTGTGTGGGGACTATTTTATCTTTTCGCTTGACGTCAGGCTTAGGACAAATTCTTTATCTTCATTGCGTTTCTGTAATTTGAATTTATTTGCCAAGAAGGAAATCGATGGTTAAAAAATGAATTGAAACATGTCCTACGTTCTCCCTTCTCTCCTTCTCCCTCCACCTTCTGTCAGCATTCTTTTCTTCTTCTTCTCTCTGTTTTTCTTTCTTCAGATTTATCCCTGTAAAACAGAGTCGCATTTCTCTAGACTATATAGCACAGGGCTAGCTAGAAGGGACCTTGCTTGGCTAAACATGACTGCACCGGAACGATGGAGAAGGAGAAGTGATATTTGGAAATAGACGTTGGGATGGAGAGATGGTGATGAGAAGGAGGATCAAAGTGAGGATGAGAAAGAGAGAGAGAGACAGAGAGAGACAGAGGCAGAGACAGAGACAGAGAAATTTAACACAAACGGACTGACAGACAGAGAGATAATTTTTAACTCAGACAGATTCAGAGAGAGAGAGAGAGAATTTTAACTCAGACAGACTGACAGAGAGAGAGAGAAATTTAACACAGACGGACTGACAGACAGGGAGAGAATTTTTAACTCAGATAGACTGACAGAGAGAGAGAGAGAGAAATTTAACTCAGACAGACTGACAGACATGCACAGAGAGTGAGGATGTGTGGAGCCTCAGAAAAGGGCCATCTTAAAAATATTATCACGCCTTCATTTTTTCTAAATGATTATTATGAAAATGTACAAAAAAGTTATTTAAAAAATTGAAATATCTTTGAAACTCACAAAACAATTTTAAAATTCTGAACAGATAGGATACACTGTGACGGAGGGGGAGAGAGAGGGGACAGGGAGAAGAAATGTGCTGATACAAATTAAAGGAACTAATTTTATTTGTAATCATTAAAGGAAATAATTAATCAAGCAGTGAACTAAAATAATGAAACAGATACATGAAACTAGCAGCTATTGTTCGATTTTGTTCAAGCAGTTGCTGAATGTTTGTTTTAAAAACGAACTGAATATTGTTATAGGGCGTATGAAAAAGAACTACATGTATGTATCAGTGATAAAGAAAGAGAACGAACATGGTCCATCTAGAACATCCTTTTAAAGACAATTATCAATAAATCAATGACTGAAAGGCATTGTTTAACAATGCCAAATCTGAGATGCATAGCCCTACGTGTTATCAGCGTCTGTGATATGGTGTATTATTGAAGCCCTAAAAAAAAAATTGCGCTTCAAAATGATCATGAAGTGCCCCAAAAAAGTAACAATGTTTGAGTGACCGGTTTTACCATACTCATTTTCCCCACTAGACTGTAGTGTTATAAAAACCGTTGGGAAAACGGTTTTGGAAATTTCGAATTCCAATCATAAATATCTTGATAATCATACGGTCGATCGGCTTGTAAACGTCATGGATTCCTGACTTACCTAAAGGTTTATAATTATGATTGCAGCATGAGCTAAATCCAGGATTTTGTTTAGAATCTGAGACAAAGATACCCAATCCCTTTAAAACAGTTATTGAGGAAGTAGATTTGTAGAATTCCATCATATTTTATTTTGTAATGCCTGGTGAGAGATTTATGTCCGTGCGATGGACCGAAACTTTATTAGCCAAATTGGAGTTGGTGGGAATTATTTATGATCCATGTCATTTGTATGCAATGCCCTAGAGCAATGCGAATACATGTCCGTGCATCTCGAACGGTACTCGGTAAGATGAGGATATGGGTGGGGCTATAGAGGGGTACCCTACCGGGAGCAAAATACTCTTCAATTTAGAATTGGAGGGATTGTTTACAATTAAGCTGTTATTATTATTTGCTGATCACTATTTATTTGGAATTCAAAAGATAGAATACAATGAAGACATGAGATTAAACTAAGAACTAATGATTTAGCTTGGAAATGCACCAGGGCAAGCTACGAACATAAGAACAAACAAAAACATAAATATAGAATATAACAAATGGGAAGAAAACAATACACACTATTGTATTGATATCGCCATGATCATGAACATGGCGACATAACCATTGTATACCGTTTTTATTGAACAATTGAAATGAATAACGATAATGATGGTGGAGAAATAGATAAACGATAATTGCAATAGATTCATATGCATGCTACATTATGATCGACATCTCAGTAATTGACCAGTTTTTCTTTGTATGTTTAAAACAATTATGAATTATCATTAATGACTTTATCTTGATTATAATTTTTAGCTTATTTTCAATATGATAAGATAAATGAAATAAAATATATTTACACATTGTTATTATATATACTATCAGCAATGGTCATGTTGAGAATAACTTAATTGAAAACAATATTAAAACAAACGACATACACATTTCATGAAACATTTGGAGAGAGAAAAATAGTTCTCTATATATAGGTTGTTCATCTAGCATAACTGTACATTGTTGTCATTATCACGATCGTCATTATTATTAATGCGCATCCCCTGGAAATATGGAGGGTAATCCGACTGCAGTCGAATATTTATCCCCTTCATACGTCCAAAACACAGCTTTAATCAAGATAACATCTATTAAACTCCTACTAGTCGATCAATCTAATTCATTGCATCTGCATTTAATAAAAAGGGATTTGTTTTACCCTCCCATCCTCCCTCCCTGCCTGCCTGTCTCCAAAAAGGATCGTGTTAGTAATAAGCTTACGCATAGCAGCAGCTATTAGAGGCTAGCTACTCTGAGGCTCGAATGATTTTACTCCATTTTCCGATTCATCAATATAATGGACATGACAGGGTTTGAAAGATGGACGCCATGTTCATTAGTAAAACTGATGGACATAGGAGCTATGAATGAGTCGATGGTCATTTAAAATGCATATTCTGGAGCATATTAAGCTGATGTAGGCCTATGTATATTTTGATTACTAGTGTTGCTTTCAATTAACATGGTGCAGAAAGGGTTTTTAAGACAAAAGGAGGGTATTGTTTACGTTAATAAGTGATATAAAGAGCGTGTTTATTCATTGAATTTAGTGCAATCCTTGTTTACATAAGGATTTAATGGCGCCGCAATCATGATGTATTTATGTCTCTAAATGGCCATCCCATTAATTAGAAACGAAGAAGTGGAAAAAATGAATCTTAAACAGGAACATCAAAGTAGTCTGTCGAACAAGTTACACAAATCACGTGTTACAATATCAATATGAATTTGCTATCTTAGAGCAACTAAATAATCAGTTTTGTTTACGAAGGTGTGTTCACTGCATTTTGTGAAAGCTCTACAATCTATTTCGTTCTAATTCAAAGAATATCTCGCATTACAATCTCTTGATGTCAAACTGAGCACGGTGGATACCCATTTATGTACATGTATATACATCGGAACATGCCCATCAAGTTAATCCCATTTAATTCCACTGATGTTATCACCATGAAAAATTGAAAAGTTAACGATGGAAACCATGGATACAGATAACCAGGACCCATCTCCTCGTAAATGTATCATCAGCGCTACGCATCCCTCGACATTCCAGAACTTCCATGTTGCAGCTTCCGCCATGCTTGCATCGCTAGGTTTGTATAATAAATAAGTGTGTTTGAATCTTCTTGGTATTATGAAAATTCGCCCAAATCCGGATCAGCCTTAATCCCGCCAAACAGACTAATCCCTTGGATTTTCTGCAGACGACGCCTGCATCTACCTTGGAATTTCAATTAATATTTGGAGGCACATAGGTAGGACCTCAGACGAGATATCCTTGTAGTCAAACACACTTGATTATTGATTTACAATCTTGGGTGTGTTTCCACTACACCGAATTTGAAGTCAAATGATTAATATTCTTGTCCAAGTCAATCGAAAGTAACATTTGGAAGTTTATTTAATGTTCGGAGGCACATAGGAAGGACATAAGACGAGAGATCCCTATTGTCCAACACATTCGATAACTGACTTACAATCTTGGTTGTGTTTCAACTGCAAAGGATTCAAGTCAAATCAGAATCCTTTTAAATGTCTAATATGTATGATTATCAACGTTTAAAATTGAAGCGATGTGTGTATGCGTGTTTCCCCACTGTTCTTCTCACTAGTTATAACTCATAACTAAAGGAATGGAGACATAGTTAAATTTAATTGTATTTCATTTCCTTCCATTCCCTTTGACTTCACCTAAACTATATTTGATTGTAAAAAAAAGGGATTTAAAGTGAATAGATTATAAAGGGAGTATACTCGATTGATAAGACGGCATCAAATACAGCAACAACAAAAAAGAATATTCCGCGCTGGAGATATGTTGGCATGTCTGCATACATTATACCTATGATTTACTCATATCGGTAATTTATTCTTACAACCGTAGTCTGGCCATAAACAGTGGAGCTTTGTTCCGATTTCCCAGAGCTCCAAAATAATGAAACATTTAAAACGAATCATCGGCGAGTGATCGATGGCAACCCGAGGGGGCAATTTTATCCCTTTTGAAAAAAATTAATTGTTGCATAGATTCCATAGTTATGAGCTGCAAGCTTAGTCGACGAATTTCCCTTGGCTCTGGGGGGTTAATGAAATTCTTATGAGATGGGGAGAGTGAGAGAGGATGCAGCACAAATCCATGAATCATTCACGCTGATTCTCTATAGAAATTCAACAAGCATGCATGCTACTCTGTAAGCCATATATACCATGGTGAAATGGCAGTCGGGGTGAAAACGTGAAGGTTTCACATTATTTGTTTGATTAGTGGAAAACATAGTACTGAAGTAATGCTGAATTATTAACGATTTTATTACCATGGAATATGAGGTTGTTGGGACTAACACATTTATTACATACTGACTAGCCATGCTATACGTGTAACTAATACATTCAATGACGTAGCGACGGGATGCTGGGGGCACATGCCTATCAAATGGTGCAAAAAACAATGAGAGGGAGAGAGGGATAGAAAGAGAGATAGAGAGAGACAGAAAGAGAGACGGAGAATTGGAAAGAAAACATGAAAAGAAGACGCTACGACCCCCAGCCAGACACCCTTGTCATCAGCCTTGTTTAATATTCATTTCATCAACCAAATAAGACTGGTGCCCCCATCCCCACCAAGTCATGAGCACCAACCTGTATTTTGGGGAATGTGTCGTAAATTCACTGCTGCACTAGATCCAAGGAAACACGAAAGCCAATGTAAGCGGTATATAATTTACTTACATTTGCTACATTATCTGATTCAGGGACTCTTCAACTATTACTCTATTACATATTTAGGGTTCCCAACTTGAATATGAAATTTTAAATAATTGTTTTCCTCTCCTCATGTACAGTATAATCTATCATTTTCAGAAAACATTATTCATTCAGTATAGCTCATGACCATGATGGCTGCAATATGTATCTTATATAACTATATTCATGTTACAGTTGTAAACTTAATATATAAACAAAAATATCACAAAAATAAACTTACATAATACAGGACGATATGACGAAACAAAATGTATTTTTACGGCATGTATAATTACCCTGCTAATACAACCAAAAACCTACTGAAGCCAATTTTAAAAGCAATAGCTATGCAGGAGTAAAAGCTTATTTCAAATAGTCTTGTGCATGCTCATCAAGTGCCCCCACCCCCGATGACGGCGCTCGTTCAATGTCTCATCCTACACTAATCTAAGATGATTAACACATTATGACCCATGCATGCATGTTTGACCCCTGAAGCTCTCGCAAGTACAATACAGTACCAAGTAACGATCCCTGAGGCACAACAGACAGGGAATGACCAATGACAACTGAATGATGAATGATGAATGATGAGTCCATCGGGTCGAGGTGTTATATCAATAGGGACTTTTAGATTTGCACGTCGACGTAGTGGACTGCAACGTGTGCCATTCTTTCAAGGCACTGGCCCGTGCCCGTCAGTGCCTTAGAAGGACGTCACATTACCTTAAAAGGGTGTCACCGTGGCAGTCCACGTTCTTGTCGTGTAAAATCTAAAAGTCCCTATTACGAAGTAGTCGCCTTCCTACTTCATACCATTCATCATTTAAATACATACTGCAGCTGGGTACTGGCTAATTTCAAGGCGGTCATGAAAAAAAGCACACAAATCAGAAATATCCGTATATTGACTTACATACTATCACTAGCAACATGTAGGGGCACTGTGCACACCATGTTGTGTGACGGTCACTACAAATTCATAAAGCTAAAATTCAATCACTTGTTCCATGTTATAAACTGATTCTACTTTACTTTTAAAAGAAATGATATAAATGATATTTTCATTCTTATCATTGCATCTTAAGTTACTGTAGATAAGCAACTGATGCCATAGCCCATAACTATATTCAAACAAGTTAATCTATACTCAACATTTTGTAAAATTATTATTATTGATTTGACATATCGAACCCAGAAAATTGCGAAGTAGAAAACAAATTTTAACTTTCAATCCGTCAAAATTTCTTTTTGCTTCACTTTTTCGTAAACGTCCTAATTGCAAATTTGATTCTTATTTTCATTTCAATGGAATAACAAGTGCGCACTGGAATCCAACAATCCTATAGGTACATATAACTGCAAGCAGATCAGAAAAGAAAACACCATTAAGTTCCTCAAAGCAACCTGTCCTATGTGACTGAGGAGTACCACCCTTGGTAACTGGGTCACACATTGACTACACTTCTCGACATAGACAAGACACGATCTTTTTTCCCCCTTGGTTGTTGTTTAAGAGCTAGCTAATGTGTTTTATCGACAGGTCGCCTACAAGAAACCCTAGATTGCCTGGAAATTGTGACGGCCTGAGTGGATGCCAGCAGAACTGGATAGAAATGTTGTGATTGCTCTAAGTTGATCTGTCTGATTTCAACTTCAATGGGTTATAGAGAAAATGTCGAGATACAACTCTGACACACTGTCTGTCTGTCTGTTTGTCTATATATCTCCCATCTCTATTTACTTCTATCTCACATCCTCTTGTTGCATTCTTTATTACGTTCCAATCTCTTAGTCGTAGGATGTGCTGAACCACAGAGGCCACTTTTACACGATTAAGGTAGTCGTATGGATATAAACTGAATAGTAAAACACGTGATGGTGTATTATTTCTTATGTCTGACTTCCATCGAAGCAACGAAGTGATTCCCTCATGCAGTTACATCATCTTAAAGGAGAAGAACAATTACATTTTTACCACCCCTACCTCCCCCGCCCCTCAACTGCCTCTACTTCCCTTCACCAGATTCGTTAAGCACAATAAGCAGCTCAAAATCAAGGGACAAACGGAAGACAACGTGGATTCTGTTTGTTCAGTCATATGCGAATTGCTTGTGGATATCATTATCAAAGACACCCCGACACCTCCCCATGGCTACTAACAAGAATTTCTTTTATTCGAGAACACCACCATACCGACTTCAAACTCCTACCAAGACATACTAGCACTCCTAGTCTAGAGTATTCAATAGCGATTTGCTTGTGGATATCATTATCAAAGACACACTGACACCACCCAATGGCTTCTCACAGGAACTTCTATGATACTAGCAGCTCAAAATAATCTAATAAATGGCAGACGATGCGGATTTTGTTTCTTCAGTCATATGCGAATTACTTGTGGATATTATTATCAAAGACAACCCGACACTAACCAATTGCTTCACACAAGAACTATGATCCTGTAGTTACATCGCCATACCGACTCTAAACCAACCGATTCTTGGTCATTCAGGGTAAGGTAATTTCTTTGTTCAGTCTGTTGTCGGGCTGGTGTCGGGTTGGTGTCGGGCTCATCGGTGTGACTGGATTCTTATCCCTGTCGCAATTCAAGCAGACAATATCGCTTGCATTCATCTGGACCAGGTGGTGTTGCTCGCGGAAACCCAGTCCATCCCTCGTCAAATTTGATTGAAAGATACTGAAGAAGATAGTTTTATCGACTTTAGCATCAAATGATATCATCACTTACGTACGAAGCGTAGGAGGACGAGGTAGCAATGTGGAAGAAAAATAATGGATGTGTGGAATATTCATGTACCATGTGTGAGGATGTAGAAAATATGTGCAGTGGTATGGCTGATTAAATGCTGCTGATGATAGAGTAGTCATAATGCTGTTCATGTACAAGTCAGGCTGTATAGGCTGACATTAACAAATACTTTTGACTCGACTTGGTATGATTTGAATTGATTTGATTTGATTTCCTTTGATTTGATTTGATTCGTCTACAAAAATTAATGTTCAACCACAACAAATGTATTGATGCAATTAACCGTGTAAAGAATATGTACTTCGACAGGATAACCCATGGGAGCTGACAAGCTTTTAATTTGATTTGATTCGTCTACAAAATAACTTTAACCATAACAAATGTATTAATGCAATTAACCGTGTACAGACTATGTACCTCGAAAGGGCAACCCATTAAAGCTGACAAGCTCTTCACGCCCTCTTGGAACCGTCCAGGAAAGAAGATTAATAGATATTCTAATTTACTCTATAATCAAAATGCTAGAAGTATCGCACAACGTCCTGTCGATTATAAACATGGGCCCCGTCATATAAACAGTTGCGATTGGTCGCAATTTATTTGCGATTGATATAAATCGCAACTACGTACATAAGAGATAGGAGACTGCAAACTTGCGATTGATTGGAGGACTTGCGATTGATTCGGATCGATCACAATTCTTTATAAGACTGGGACCAGGCCCTTGCCACTGAATTTCAATAATGCATATTCAGTAATCGACATCGCCATTTGAAAGAAATACAGAATTAGTATTAAAAAAATATAACAAGTGAATTAACAAAGCACAATTTCTCCTCGTTATACACAAGTCATACAACCTCATACCCGAACAGTATACCTACTGATTATCTAGATAGTATTCACGATGTGTTTAAAATGATTTTGTTTCTTCTCGTATTACATGAGGCTGATGCATTGAAGACGGCATAATTATACTGTATAAGAGAGTTTGCTTTCTAAGATGGATGTACTAGGCATGAACACTAATCCATTCAAGTAGGTGCCTCTCTTCTTGTTTCACCTTCAGTTAGACCGATCAGACGACATGTATATGCTCAGCATAATTCATGAGACTTCTTTGCATTATTGCACCACTTTCTTCCAAAATGCACACACGTACGTCTGGAATAATAATTAAAGATTTAGAAATACCTTTCGTATAAAGGTTATCAAGGGAAAGACAAGCGTTTGCATTGAAGCGATGGAAGAAATGGCTTTTGCTCTTTAATAATCTTAACAAGGTTAATTTGATCACTAGCAGTATAATGTGAGGTTTTATTGGATTATGAATTATAGAATTACTTTGCCCATATTACATATGGTACAAGAGTCTGCATCTTTAGATATAACTATATTACATGGCAGATTTTTATGGTATTAACAAGTGTGGTGAGTTTTTTTTCTTCAAAGGTAGGCTTTAAATAATAATTTGTTACACTGAAAAAGCAACAAAATTAATTTCTACATTTTTTTGTCTTAGTAGGTAGGATGTGTGGGTTTGTGTGCCCACGTGTGCGCGCGCGCGCGCGTGTGTGTGTGTGTGTGTGTGTGAACCCGGAGATATAATGAGTTATTTCTATTTTAATCGTAGTTTCTATAACTCAACTGTCAAGTATGATTGTGAAACGACCAACTCGAAAATAACTCAAATATTGGTGAAAGTATTGCTACCTGTTTAGAAAATAGAAAATATGTGGTTATACTTTCTTTCTTTCTTTCTTTATAGCAATACCCTTGAATGAAATAGCAAGTCTATATTTACTCATGAACAATGTAGTAGTTCTGTCATTATTCCAGAACAATGTCATAGACTCGAGTTGTGAAGACATATATGTATGACCAATTGGATATCTGTTATATCGCACAAAGCATTGTTGCGAAATAATTGATCCCAGACTAACATAGACTGCTACTTTGTTTATTCAGATGACGCTTTTCTTGGAATCAATAGTTGAAACACAATTTCAGTGACATTGTTTTTAGTTTTTTTCGAGTGACCCCAATGAAATCAACCTCAGCATCAAGGCCAGTATAAATTGTCCCTTATTCATCATGTTGATCGAATGACATTACACTTTCTCAATATATATAAAGTCAATAGTCTGATTCGAAATGTCTTGGGTCACATGACATTAGCTGTGCACCAAAATGACGAACTGGCTTCCAGATGGTATTTAAAGAAATGTCTGAATCAATACGAGAACCCTTAATTTCCTATAAATACATTTGTAAAAATGTGTTCTTCTGAAATTAATAGCGATAATTTCTTATGCTTGGAGCCAGAAGGGCGTTAAATCTGGGTTAGAGTATATGAGTTAACACCCTTCTTGGTCCTAAACAGACAGTTTATCCTCTCTTCTTTCAACGCTTTGCGTTGTATTATAGTAATTTATCTGCGACCTGAATGCGCTTTTTGCTTATATTTTGAGATACACGTCGTACCAAGCCTCCCTTTAAAGAGAAGGTTGAGTTCTGGGAAGAGGTGAAAAATAATTTGTGAGCGTTATCATTGTTATTATGCAAGTGTGGAAGAACATCAGATAAAAAATGTTCCCTGAAAAGCATGGCTCTTCAAATACCTTAATATTCTAAATATGGCATGTAACAGCATAAAAATCGGGACAGACTTTTATGCCACATGTTTGTGTAGTCCCATATACATCTTTCTGTGTACAGTGCTTGTAACTTTACCAAGACTGGGCCAAATTTCCTATCTATTTGATGATTCCAGAACCTTGCAGTAACACACCAATACTTATATGCTAGATGATCAACCTTTTCTGATCGATTCCACACCGTTTCTTTCACAATGCAATTGCATGACCAGAACTCAACTTTATCTTTAATATACTGGCAGTAAACCCTGAGTGCTCCCTTCAATAATTAGATCCCAATCCCTTGGGGGATTTCTTCTCTACTGCCTCGTGTCGGCATCAATTATAAAGAGTGTCATTTATCAGGCTACCTACTTTCAATAGACACGAAACAACATTAAGCCAAACGTTATTACCTCCATCCTAATTCTATTCGACTATAATGGCGACGTTCCTGCCACAATCGCTTCGCTTCCCCAAACGAGAAATCGAAAACGAGAATGAGGTAATGACAATTTTACCAAAGGTGCTAGCATCAGGTACACTTTAGTTGTCTGTTTTATCGCATGGAATGAGTGTGGAATGAGATGTGTATATTATGGTTAAAAACACAAGCGATTAATTTCTGTTTGATTCGGCATATAATTAATTGTTTTCTTTCATTTCTGTATGTTCTATTTTAATCCTGCTCTTTTGGTTGTAACGCAAATGCTTTTATGTTATTTCATTTCTTTTCTCACAAGTGCGCCTGGAGCATTGGATTTCAAGTGGATCTGGCGCCTTACAAATCTCATTT
Organism: Mesocentrotus franciscanus; assembly: GCA_037976565.1. NCBI lineage: Eukaryota > Metazoa > Echinodermata > Echinoidea > Camarodonta > Strongylocentrotidae > Mesocentrotus > Mesocentrotus franciscanus. Next base: position 24,734,992 of record CP137685.1, read on the forward strand.
GATAACATAATTATTATTATTATTATCATTATCATATTATTCTAGCGCCCCTGGTACACGAGGCGTCATTTCGATTGCGTTACTACCTACGCTAATCAATCCTATGTAGGCAACTAGTTCAGGCGCCAGCAATGCAACATAAGTTTGCACTGTTCATTTGATTCCCATTTTCTTAAGACATCACTAAGATGATGCGAGTCAAATATCAACGCTAGTTCCTGACGCAGTGGTACGTCAGCAAAAGACGCACTCCTGCGTCAGCAAAAACGCCTCGTGTGCAACGGGCATTACGGTTTGCATGCAGCATATTCATCAAGAGGCTGGGACTAAAGATAACGGTCTTGCTTTGCATTAAGATCATTACTTATTCAAACGTGAAAATTAGAGTGTACAAAATTGCGTGACAGCTCTAATTTCTAATCAATTATATGTGCCTTAATTACTAATTAAAGCAAACAAGTTCTTCTCTGCAACCGCTCATTTAGACCTACCCGAAGACTGAATGTAAACAGAGCCTTCGGGAGAAAGGGTATAGTTGAATTTCATTAGATATCGCCGCCGATGCGTTAAATTGAACGCATCGGATGGAAAATTATATTTTTATATCGAACACTGTAAATGAAAAAAAAATGTCAGTCTTGCAGTCAAAATTTAGGTACATGTTTAGCCATAAACATGAGAAATCGGTTACGCAGGCTGATGCACACGTAAATGGAAAAACCCAATTTATTCAGCGAGCATTTCAGATTTAGTTATCATCGCTGGTCATTATCACGGTTTGCGGGTTTGGGTCGATGCAAAGACTAAGAATTTTCTAAAAACAGAATGAGCACCTTACCCGTTATCCGTATACGTCCTAGAAGTTTTGGAAAAATGTCGGGTTTAATAAATTATACAAGATCTACCAAAAAGGGCATTTTAACTAACATCTAACAAGACGAGACAAATTTAATTACATTCTCAAAATTGACAACCTAAGAAACATCAGCTGCGGAATCAAGAAACCTATCCTTATGCTGCCGAGGGCGCACAATCCTGAACACACACATACACACCCACACGCACGCACACAAGCACACACGCAAGCGCACCAAACGCGTGCACACACGTCCCTCTTCTCATTTTATTAGGCGGTGAGTATCAAGGCCAGATAGGTAAGGAGGGGAATACAAAACGTGAGAAACTTGTTACCTAATTCAATAGAACGTCGGATCCAATTAGATCTCCCTACTTCATCAATATTACCAGAATGAGATGCGTCTCATGGAATAAGGCAATGGCAGTCTTGTATGATGGTGTACGATCGGCTTGTAAAACCTTGATAAACCAGGCTTATTGACCATGGTATTATTTGTAATTAAAGAATACCGCAATATCGTATTTTCAGGTTGTAACTTTCTTCTATTAGCACGATCAGATAGCTGTAGTGTTGCTGTAAATTTGAATTCACTATCTATCAATCTGTACTTATCAGGGCACTTTTTAAGTAAGTTTTAAATTGTAATTACAAATGTTTTTCACTCATATTCCATTGTACATTTGGAAGGTTGAGTCTAGATAATTATGAAGAAGTTGTTTCTTGTTGTATACTATCTTTTCTTAGATGGTCGAATGTTTTGCTGTTCATCTTTGATGACATTTAATTACTTATCGACATTTAATATTGTACAACAAATACATTTCATTTTCCATGTTATATTGCAAATGTCATTTGATATTAATTTTATGTAAGCATTTTTTTTTCATGTTTTGATTGAGTTATGGAAATAAAATTATTTGAATTGAATTGAATTGAAATTGAATTGAAATTGTTCTAATTTGGGGGAGTAGGTCCTTCTATCAGGATTTGTGAGTTTTGTTTATTTCTTCAGTCACGTTCAGATGTCTGCAAAAGGTTGACACAACCTTTACACTCCTGAACGTTTGAAAGCACACTGAACTCTCATGCCACTTTAATTGTTGTGGCACTGGTTATTAGCGCACCTCCCTCGAGAAAATGTCTCGCCCACAAAAACGTGACAGGAAAAGAAAGGAATAACTCCAGGCAAAGGGATCAAGGCCCTTATTGAATATGACAGTCCAGACCTTTTAAGGTATATGGCGGCTCCTCCTAGTGGAGTGATGGCTTCGGAAATTTGAAACGAAAAGGGCTCAGGGTGCGCCTTAATCGATCTCTTAAAAGGAGGCCTCTGGTATTCTATAGTTCGGATGGGATGGCGAAATGCGATCTTTTCTCTTCCGTTTTCGTATGTTTAGAGTTCATTCGCTTTTAGAGGAAAACTATTTCATCCCTATTATTCCTTGGCTACCTTCGCAGAGTTCATACTCTTTGTCTTCAAGAACTTCCATTTTCGTCAGTTTAGAGTTCATTCGATTTTTGAGGAAAACTTTTTCATCCCTATTATTCCCTGGCTAATTTCGCCGAGTTCATACTTTTTGACTGCAGTAAGTGCTGCAATAAAAGAAAGTGGAGATCATACCATATCCGAACCGTGGAGGAACGGGAGGGAGCACTAAACGGAGTTCCGGATTAGATTATATATGCCTGTTTTTAATGATGACTTTTAAGTTTGAGAATGAAACATATTCTAAGGATATATTTTGTTAGCGATATTCAACGCAAGAAGAGTCTTTGGTTAGTAGGTTCATATCTTCAGAAGAAAGTTGATGAAGTGGGCCCCATTTCACAAAACTTGTCATCAGTGACAAATTACAGTTTTATGTATAAGCCAGTGAAATCCTTGCTTCTGATTGGTTATCAGCAGATTTGTAACTGATTTTTGTAATTTGTCATTGAAAAAGGGCTTTGTGAAACGGGTCCCTGTTCCCATTAAAATATGTTATATCATACAACGATTGGAGCTCACTGACAACTCTGCCCGCGACAACGACTCGTTTAAGAATATGGTTATCCTTGATGGCTATTTCAATGATGATCATTATCAAAGTGTCATAAGTTCAAATAGAAAATGAAATAAGAAATTGAAAGTGGGTTAATAGCTGTACTTCAATCCGTACGTGGATGTATACTTAGTCCAGTGAAAGCGAAAAACTGTGCACAAAAAAAAGTTTGAGAATTGTAAATAACGAATTTTCTGATATTTGCTTTGCTGCATGACATTTAATAGAGTCTAATTTCTCACTTCATTTCGAACATGTTATAATATCTGGTATTATTACGCCGCTTATATTCTACTAACAGTACCACACGAAGACTACACGAACGACATTGTCGTTTAGTTTAAAATCAAATTAACTGGTCAGAATCAATGGTGCTCTGAGATATTTGTCTTATTTCATGAAAGGTATAAGATTAGAAAAACCAAATTGATTACTCAATCCATCCTCCTGACATGCCTGAAGTTGATTGCAAAATCAGATTGAGAAGGCATGTTGTACTTGCAAAGCAAGCTATTTTTCGAAACACCTGTCAGCTCATTAATTTGAAATTAAAGGAGGAGCGGATGGTTGCTTGCTTCCGTTATAAAATATTTATGTTTTTATCAATAAACAAATTTATATACCGTATGATCATTCCATTACAATAACTGAAGAAATATGACAGATAAATCAAATAGCATATATGCGGTTACATTCCCAGACGAACGCATGACGGATGACTTCAAAGCGATCTGCAATCAAAATTTTAACAAGAATTATCATCAGAATTTTGCACTTCACACAACCTTTATAATTCAAATATCAACCGCTTTATGAATAAGATGGATATAATTTACTTGTAATCCGGCCACACTGTGAATTCTATTTTTCGCACTGTGAAGTATTTTCACAGAGTGGCCACACTGTGAAATGTATGTCATAACGTATTCACATGGTGAAAAATCTGTTTTTTATAGTGTGGACTATTTTTCACAGTTTGGCCACACTGTGAAATCATTTTCACATTGTGAGCAGGTACATTCACAATGTGAAATCGAATTTCACAATGTGAACATTGTGTGGTTTACCACATTGTGGCGGTGTTCACACTGTGAAAACATTCTGTTCATAGTGTGGACTGTGTGTTCACACTGTGTTCACAGTGTGGATTGTGTTTTTACACTGTGTTTCACACTGTGAATGAGTGTGAATGAGTTTGTTCTTTCCAGCAGGGATACTGAACATGAACATGACTATCAAACTAGACAAGTAACAACCAAATAACGGGGAAAAATAACGGAACATACTATATGTAAAGTAAAAGTAACGTGTAAGAATTATTAATGCATGTTACTGTAGTTTTATCAAGGAGTGTTTTTTTTTTCTTTTCGGGAAAGAAAAAGTGCGCCCCTGTTTTGTTGAAAGGAATCGCCGAGGCTGTGAGCGACAGAGAAGGGTTATTGAACAGTCTCAGAAATGTTGTTACAACCCTCGGAATGAAAAAAAGATTGTGTATGCAACGCTCCGATAATGGAGCTCGTATTGCCTTTGGGTGTTTGTCCAGTTTTCCAGATGAAAAGCATTGATCGGGAAAGAGACTCGGTAGGGGATGATGAAAATTCATGACTGTGACATTTTTTCTTGCTTAAAAGTTTCTCATCTGATATTCATCACGTCGTCTCAGGGCGGTATTCTTGACATGTTTTTTCCTACCTTCACGCCAGGCAACGACGGTCGAAAATATTTTAAGAAACGATCAATTGCTAAATGAAATATAATTCTCGCATCTTAAAAGCATGAGATGTTCGATGTAACGGTATTTTCATATTATTGAAGAAGGAAATTATAAATAAAACTGTAAACAAAATATTGGGTAAAAATGCATCACAGGTGTCCTTGGGTGATCTTTGTTCAACAATGTATTAAAAGATGACCGTAATTGAGCAATAGATTTTCCACATTGGGTATTTCGACAGGAGGGGTGGGGGTGCGCGGTCATACCCCTATCTACCATTAATTGACGTCCCAGTGAAACTTATTACGAATCAGTATGACATTGACAAGGATGGACCAAACCAGGTAGATGTGAATGCTCACCTGGTGCTCCCATGGTGAGAATACACCTCGACGGCAGCTAATGACCTCACTTCTCTCCCAACATTATTCAAGTATGCAATTGAACATCACTATAATACCAATAGGAGTCTTCTTCAAATATATCAAAAAAAATGTTGTGTACTTTGCTGCAAACGAGTCAAACACCCTCTAAAACCCAATATGGCATTTTTCCATTTCACCATGGTCGGAAAAGTATGTTGTACATGCTATTAGACAACTTTTAGCTGTTTGGACTGTAAGTTACAAATTATGGACATTTGTTCTTTTATATAATGAATTGATCTCTATCTAGTCGATCCATCTTTTGCAATGGAAGGAGGGCAAAATCGATGTTAAAAATGGGTGTTTAAAGATAAAGTTGACTCCTGGTCATGCGATTGCATTGTGAAAGAAACGGTGTGGAATCGATCAGAAAAAAGTTGATCATGTAGCATTTAAGTATTGGTGTGTACTGCAAGGTTCTGGAATCATCAAAATGATAAGAAATTTGGCCCAGTCTTGGTAAAAGTAACAAGAACTGTACACAGAAAGATGTATATGGGACTACACAAACATGTGGCATAAAAATGAGGTCCTCATTTTTAAGCTGTTACATGTCATAATTGGAATATGAAGGCATTTGAAGAGCCATGCTTTTCAGGGAACATTTTTTCTCTGATATTCTTCCACACTTGCATAATAACAATGAAATTGCTCACAAATTATTTTTCACCTCTCCCCAGAACTCAACCTTCTCTTTAAGACGTATATTACAAAGAATAAAAATGGAAATTTCCAACTGTGTCATTTATGGTTATAAAATACAACATATTCTTCCAAAATGCAAGAATTGGTTTAACATATACTTTAAGGCAAATGGTTCTGCATTGAAAACACAAATGATGTATCTGTCATTGAGAAACCGGACAAATTCAGGCACGGTCTCCTATCTTCAACAAATCTAATAACTTGAATCGTTAATTTCGTTTGATTTGTAATAAAATGTCGGAGTGTTCGCACTCCATCTAGTTCTCATATTTCTGCTTATGAATAATTCTTGTGAAGGGCAACGAACGATAGGATTATATTTCTGTACTTTCCTTATTCCTCTGACATATTTCATGTTTCTTCAGCCTCTTCATTATTTTGGGTTCATTACAGAAATTGATCCGGGGTAATACTCTCTCAAGAGTGTTACAGCGAGACAAACATCCTTTGGAGTAAATGAATCGCTCGGCTTGAGGATTACTGCTGCTCATGATGGAGTACTCGGAGAGCACAAAACCTAATAATGATCTTACCAAGATGGAGAATTATGGAGAAGACTCCCTCTCTCTCTCTCTCTCTTTCTCTCTTCTTCCTAACAGGCTTAGAGAAAGAGCCCTTACCAGTTTATTGCAAAAACCAATTAAAACAGCGTTGGAAGGCCTTAATTTGATCCGTGTGGACTCTTGATGACACTGGAGTGTACTGATTGCATTTTGTTTCCATAAGAATATCCCCTAAAAATTATCTTTTATAACACATGTATTGTTAAATGTTACATTAATAATAATGTAGTGTAAGCAGTATTTCACCTTATAGACCAAAACTTATCATGTATTCGCTTATTTAGATACATCAACACACGCCTCATAACTCCAATTTACAAAGGTCAAAGGCATTCCTAAGTCTTCCCCTGTCCTTCATGAGATAAATGCATGGCCTTAAAGAATATTAATCAGGAAAGTGAAGTAGTACACTACAATATCAACTGGGAATCACGTCATTTATAGAATATTAAAAAATTAACAACAATTCTACCAAGACTTTTACACCTGACCTCGGTTTAACTTTGTAAAGGTCAAATCCATTTCATTCATTCAAAGAGCTCACGCTCAGTAACATCAGATGTTAATATGAAACCGAAAAGTTCCTGATTTAAAATCGTGTCCTGTAAGGCGAACTTGGGAAAAGCTTTCAGTTCCGATGAGCTTTCTTGTCTTTGGATGTAATTCGATGTTGGCGCCTCCATCCTTGTACCACGTCCTTAGGCTTTGTGCGTCTGTTTTCTCTGTATCTCATTTTACTTTATCAGGCACTAACGTAGTTGAAGGAGGGGCAAGGGATGGGGTGGATAGGCAATATGCCCCCCACCTGACAGATTTCTGACCAAGGAAAGAAGTGCAGCCTCCTTGGTCATGTTAATTGGTGGTAAGTGGGTCAGGTAGCACTGTTAGTCAAGGAACTCCCGAGATGGTAATATTAACCATAATAATAATAATAATAATATGTCTTGTTTACCCAGGGTAGCCTCGTCAGTATTAATATTGTTCTACCTGAGGGCCCTGCCATCATAATTATTCTTAAGACTTACTTTTTCTTCTTCAAATAAGTCATTTGGGCGATCCTTCATCAACCCCCAACCCGTAACGCAATTCAAAGCCCTCCTTGCTAAAAGAACATGGATCACACGCAGTAAGTTGAAATGGTTTGCCCCTCCTGAGGCCAAGACCTGAATACGCCATTGTTTTTGGAAACAGGAGATCATCTATTTTCTCATCATTTGGAGAGAGTTCGAGGGTTATGGCAACCCTGGTAACCAAACTTATCCTATGTCTTATTCCCGAAACAGCTTAATGTAAGATCAGATTTAAAAGCTGATACAGCCATGTAGGCTCCTGACCTTGATGTTCACATAGTGAACGACCTTTTGTGTATTTCGGTGGATTTTTGTTTGATTAAGAGTGATATCAATAAGATAATATGAATGAGCAACAAAAAATGTATACGACGCCATTACTATTGCTGCAGTAAATGCAATTCTTTGAGTAGAATATCTAGACCTGCACGAAAGTTGACTCCATGTGCGAAAAGACTTCTTTTACATTTTCTTAAACAGTATCTTTATTCATTTCCAAAACCTTTTCTTATATTTTCATGTTAAAGATACTTTATACAAGGGAGAGAAATACGGTAAATTTGAAGAGTAAAAGCTGTGAATTTCTTTTTCTGTGATGGGAAAAGACCAATAGTGTTTTAACTATCTCCGAAAAGTATTAGCGAACATTCAATGCACTGTACCTTCAAATGTTGTTACTTAAGACGTTTGGCATAGCTTTCGCCTTCAGATATTCTCGATAACGGTTAGTACTCTTCTGGAACGTCACATCACATCTGCCTGCCTAAAGCTCGTTTTGCGGTAGATGGGTCAATAACATCTCAGATACCATCGTTTTCAAGTTTCCATGCGGTGTAAGACGATGAAATGATTAGGTTGATACGAAACGAGAGGGCGCCTTCCTGGCTGTTCATGTGTGAATCTGTTTGTGGCACTACCAACATGACCGGCAACAATTATTATTTATGTAGGACCTTACCTTAGTTCTTTATGGAAAGAGGTTTTTATTAAAACACTATTGGTCTTTTCCCGTCAAAGAAAAGATTTACAGCTATTACTCTTCAAATTGGCAACCGTATTTCTCCACATTTACAGACAGAACAAGTCGATACCTTCAGGCGTTTTTTGTTGTTGATTATTTTATGATTATTCCAGTATGTTGACAAGGTCTAACATTTAGCCTTAGTTTGCTTTATTTGATTTCATGATTAATTTAGCTTTGTCCTCGTTAAAGGAGAACTAAACCAAAAGAATAAGTGTAGGTATTCTGAAAAAGCGAGATGAATTCCTGCCTTTTGATGTACAATAAGTCTTACGATCGTGTACAAGAGATATATAAATGGAGATTTCTTGGCATGATGTAATGCCTTTTAGCATGACATGGGCGCAGCCATTTTCTTGAAAATGTGACGTACCAGGCGGAGTTGTATATGTGTCATGCAACAAGCTTTTAATTGGAAAGACTTTTTAATTCAATAACATAACCTTTACTTTTCGATAAGGGAAAATCATAGCCGAGATGGTAAAAATTACATTTGGTGAAAAATATAAAGTAGGGTAACAATTGTAACTCATTTATTTGAAAATACTAAAATATAGCGGTTGAAAAATTCATTTATGCGAAACCTTCACCCCAGAACAGCACCAACTTATTTATGCAATTTGCGTTCTGGCAATTGGAGTACAAAGGATAATAGCAGGTGAATGAAATGAATGAAATGCTTCAACACCACAAACACCAGGGAAGGAAGCATCCATAAATTTGAATACATTTAGTTAATAATACCTCCTTCACATACACGGATTTTTTTCTTACGAGTCCTTACGGATCGCACAAATTCACGGATCTTTCACGGATCCATGCAATTTGGCCACTTTTACGACCGATATAAGAGTTGTTACGAGTTTTTACAAGCTATTTACGGTTTATTACGGATTATTACGAAGTATCACGATGTATTTACGGCAAAGTCCCACGATTTGTTACGAGATGTCGCTGATAATTACGAGCAACTTACGTGTTAGTTACGACCTGTCTACGTGTTGTAACGAATAGTTACGAGTTAGTTACGAGTATTTATGAGTCCCTACGATTTTTAGCCAAAAAATAACATCTGAAAATTAAGTGTTGGAATTTGCAGCTTTTACACCTTTCCCCAAATCGTAAACAATACGTAAGAATACGTAAAGTATAAGTATAACTACACGTAAAGTGCTCGTAATAACTCGTAACAATCCGTAAAAACCGTAACAAATCGTTTATAAAAATTGTTACGAATCATTTACGGATTCTTGCGAGCAGTTTATGGATGGTTACGTGTTGTTGCGAGCGGTTTACGATACTTACGGATTGTTACGAGCTATTTACGGAAAACTCAATCCGTGGACAATCGTAAGAAGATTTTTGACATGTCAAAAAATTTGCCTCTCCTTTCACAGTTGTTGCGAGTTGTGACGAGTTATTTACGGATATTTACGAGTTGGCGATCCGTAAGGACTCATAAGAAAAATCCGTGTTTGTGAAGGGGGTATAAACGACTCTGCATAGTACGTCATGCAATCAAGAAAATGGCGATGCCCATGTCTTGCTGATAAACTGTACTTTATTCTTGTTTTATGCCTTTCTCATACACTTTGGTGGGGAATCTTGTAGATTGACGGGCAAGAAATATGAATTAGATAATCTTGCAATCTTTCCTAGACTCGCTCAGCCAGGAAGCAAGGGGAGGGGTGTCAGGGGTCACTTTGGACCTGCGGACCTACTTAATCCGTCTGTGCTAATCACGCAAAATGGTGACAGTGATGTGATGCGAATTATAACCTGCATGACTCGTCATTGCGTTCTTATCCACTTTTAGTAATGCATTTCCAATAATAATAATTATAATAATAATAATAATAATAATAATTATAATAATTATAATAATAATGAGAATACTTATACTACTACTACTGCTACTACTACTACCACTACTACTAGTACTACTACTACTTCTACTTCTACTAATATTATAATAATATATTGGCCTTTTTTTAAAGTGCACATATCCCCCATGCAAGGTGCTCAATACGCTCCTATATTACCCGGACTCTGCTAGGCTACCGATTCTGGTGCTCACAGGATTCAAGGAATTCCTTCCGAGTGGTACCCATTCAACACCTGGGTGGAGAGTGTCAAAAGTTAGATCCATATCTTGCCAAAGGACATTAGTACCACAGTGGGACTCGAACTGCAAACCGTGTGATCCACAGTCCGAAGACTATCCACTAAACAGCGACACCTCTTGTTCTTCCTCATTAAATTAATGGTCATTATTTTGCGACCTAGTCAATTTATTACTTTAATAAAGTTGTGCGTTAATAGCCGTATATAGTTATACTTTCTATCTAACCTTATTTCACTTTTCTCAAAGCTAAGATTCCACTGCTCATCCCCTATCTTTAATATCTCGATACATGTACAGTGAATTCAACCGATGCTAAGGAGAAGTGCAGGCCCGATTTCAAATGAGCTTTAATAAGGTTGTCGAAATTTAATCCCATTAGCATTCAGGAACCTTCTTTGCTTTGACGCAGCCTTTTTTTTTTACCTCTTTATCTCTCTCTCTCATCCAGAAACCTATCCCCTAGAACCTCTCTTCTTTCTCCTTCTGGCGTCGAGAAACTAGAGCGGGATGGGCGAGGTTTTTCAAAGAGACATTGAAGTGGGGAACGAGTCCCGATCGAAAGAGAGAGCAATGAGCAAGCTTCGCTTACAACTCAAGTAGGGTAAGACGATGCCTCACACGTGATCAAAATTTTCATTTTCTTGTCTAATTTCTTCTTTCAACGCATCCTTTGGTCTGGTCCCTACGGACAGTCCTACAGGGCACAGATGCAGTTGGATGGGTTTTGGAAACCCTTGGAGAAAAGGAGTAAAATACACCGCATTGGATGTAACTTCGTAATAATGCGACGAGTCCACTGGCAATTTGTATCACCTAATTCCCTACTGATCTGTTCGTTTTAGATCCTCCTTGCAAATTTGATATCATTTCTCCAGGAAATCATTTTTTGTTCTAGATTTAAATAACTGCTACATAGCCTTTCACATAAAAAGTGCTCTATTCTTGTGTTGATGAATCGAGCAAAGACAACCACGTTAAGTAACATTCATGTCTCATATAGCTATTGGAGAAGAAGCGACTGGCTGAATTCTACTTAAATTCATCTCTCTCACACTTTAAGCATAAATTCCCCCTTTTCAGACACTTACCCTACGACCTCTTCAGATATCTCTAATTCCCAAAATCATCCGATCTTTTAAAGTGTTGGTAATACCACATTTCCCCTCTGCAGTCTCCATTATTCAATGTGACCTTTAGAGAGTGCCCCCATGTGATTCAGACTGGTAAACCCCAAATGATCTTGATGGCGAGAATAATATGCAGCTGCTAAAGGAACTGTCTAGTCTTCCTCTTCTCCGGGATAGCTTTCGCTTGATTGATCATGTTGACATTTTATTTTTATTTCATATTTTATTGCTAATAAATTATTGTGTATGATGATGAGTTGAAGAATGAGTATCTGTTTGTGTCTGACAATTTGGAGTGGATATATGAAGCTCCGGAGAAATACATATAATTTGTTGAGCTCCAAACCCTTGCCTTATTTCAGATTATATTTCGAGCGACAAATTTAGTTATCTTAAGATAATTTATTATATTCAAAATAGGGTATATAATGTCTGACTGAAGGATAGTTTTTTTTTCAAGTTACATCGAGAACTTAAATTTTGCTTTATGGAGGTGACTATTGGGAATTTGGACATAGAGAGGGAGAGAGAGAGAGATAGAGAGAGATAGAGGGGGGGGGGGGACAAAGAAAGGAGGGGTGTGATATCTGTTTGTTTGTTTCTTGTTTCTCTTTTTACAAAAGTGGTGTAATTTCTGTATCAATAATCATTCAGAGGATGAATTTGAATAAGTTTTTTATAACACTATTTAATTATTTGTGAGGTACACAAAACAGAATACAACACATCTAGATGCATGTATTAGTTTATGCTCAAGTCTCATTCTTGTCCCTTACTCTCTTTCTACATCCTGTTGAGCAACAGCGGCTGATTATTCATTAACATGGCATTTCGAAGGTTTAAGCATACTATCTTTAGAACGTCTGAAATCATAAGACCTTGCCACAAGAGCCTGTGCTCGAAATGATCATCATCGCCGATGTTTGATATTGAGGGAACTTCACACAATTCCAAATTTTTATGTTCATCTCAAAACCAGTGAAGATAGACAATGTGTTATAATAATAACATATCAGATTTGTAAGGCGCCTAATCCACTTGAAATCAAAATGCTCAAGGCGCACTTGGGAAAAAAATGAAATCACATAAAAGCATATGCATTATAAACAACAGAACGGCAGTAAGAAAGAACTATAAATTTCAGGCCGAATCAAACAGATAAGATTATTTATGAGTATGCAAATACATCCTTTGAGGGCGTGGCACATCCCGACGTTTCTCCAGGCGCCACGAGCTACGAAAAACATAATAATGTGAACAGGCCCTATGAGGTATCTTAGGTTCAGTACATCACCGAGGATCAACGCTTTCTAGCCGCCGCAAGACGAGAATCGTAAAAAGAAGTCTCTTCCATCCGTCTCTTAAATCATCCTCGCTGTCTGAATACATGCTCATCTCCACATAAATCAACGGCAGAGATCAGACGGTATACGACCGGAACTTCCCGCGGAAAGTATTTTCATGAGGGGGGACAGAACATGCCTTGAATGGCAGCGATTCTTAGCATTATTACACCGCATGGTCATATGCATGATATACCCTTTTGTATTGTTTCACCTCTTATACCGAGAAGGAATTGTCTTTGTCAGCGTTAATCATCTCGAAACCAATGTATGATCCAAATAATTGTCCATGTGATGACTACACTTGACTGCCCTTTGCAGCAAGCACGTAAAATCATAGTCACCTCAAAGTACCGTGAAAAAAAGCAGCATGGGCCGAATTTAAGCGACATAAACGCATTCGGCGGATTCGTTCACTTTACAATGAACTCATGAGTTTTTAATAGCCAATGCAGTGATCAATCTAACAAGTGATTTTCTTTTTATTAGTTATTGTTTACCCTTCTCTGTTTTCCTGTACTAGAAATATGCATTGTCTGACCTGTTAAAAACTTACTTTTTTGTTTGTCATTGAAGCCTCACTGTGAATCCCTCAGTCAGCAACTCTAAATTTTATTTTGCTTTAATTGCATGATGTTCCTTCGACGCCCCAATCATCATAACATTGCTTCCAGTAAAAATATGTCCTCACACTATTGATGCTAATTCAATCAAGCTGTGCATTTTGAATGTGAAATTTTGAACGTGAAAGTTTAAAGAATGTCACACTTTCTTGTGCGAATGTAATGCGTGGGCGGCATAAAGACCTTCCACACTTTGAAGATATTCATACATTTCGTCTCGAGAAAATGCAAAGTGAAGTATTCATGCTCATTCATTTATATGCATCATGAGATCAGCAAAATATGGAATGAATGATCCCGTAGTAAACTGATATGGCGAAGGTTGTTGGGATAAAAAAGACTTAGAATTTTTACAATAATAGCAAATGTAATTTTGTTTACCCAGGGATGCCACATCAGCATCAACGCTGTTCTTCCTGACGGCCCTGCAATTATCATTACCCCAGCAAAAGACCAGTTTACTAACATATTCAATTAAATATTATGCATATATTTTAAACAAAGATTGTTCTCGACAACCTAAAAACTTGCCCGAGGCTTGCCCGATACAGCAACAAGTAATGTATGCAGACTGGACTCTCCAAGTATTGTTGTTGGAATAACTCGTCATTAGGTCCCCAGGAGAAAAAACATCTATAGATTTGAATATGTTAGTGAACCGGTCTATTGCTAGGTTCCTATTTACACCTGGGTGGAGAATGCCAATGTCGATTAATGCCCTGCCAGAAAACATTTGTATCATGTAGGGATTCGATGCCTCAACCCTTGTATTGAGTGTCACGTGAATGAACCACTATACCAGGACGCCCCCACAAGGAGAAGGAGTGGTCTATTTTGTAAGCATCAAGCATCTGTTCACACGAAACCCAGTCTCGATACTTGCAGTTTCATATTCTACAAAAAGACTTCCCTTTTCATCGGAAAGAGGAAGCGTCCACTTAACAAAAGGTATATACTACACAATGTTAAATGTAATTCATGTTCGTCTATTTAAAAGAAGGCATGATTGCTGATAATAACTGATTTGGTTGTTTCCTGTTTTGCTTATGGTTGCGGACACCCATTATATTTTAAATTGGGGCAAGTCCAGGGTTTTTGGTAATTTGGTGTCCTGTACGTCACACAGTATTGTACAGTTCTGAACACATATTGACTTGAAATTTGTCTTTCCATTTCATATAGGTCGGATAAAAGCTCTAGTAGGGCTATTAACTTAAAGGGATAGGGTATCTTTGCCTCAGATTCTAAACAAAATCCTGGATTTAGCTCATGCTGCAATCATAATTATAAACCTTTAGGTCAGTCAGGAATCCCATGACTTTTACAAGCCAATCGCCTGTCTGATTATCAAGATATTTATGATTGGAAATCGAAATTGCAAAAAACCGTTTTTCCACCGGTTTTTAAAACACTACAGTCTATTGGGGGAAATGAGTATGGTAAACCGTTCACTCAAAGATTTTTTTTACTTTTTTGAGGCACTGATCATTTTGAAGCTAAATTTTTTGAGGGCTTCAATATTACACCTTGTCACAGACACTGATAACACGTAGGGCCATGCATCTCAGATTTTACATTGTTAAACTATGCCTTTAATACAATCATCGGATACATATCCTTAAAAATTGTGGTTTGTGACGTCCGAGAAGAAAGCTTGGACTTGTCCTTGTAAAAGTATTCGTTTGGGTTTTCGTTTGAGTTTTTCAAGTAAAATAACTGACGACTTTAAATCTACTACATCTTATTATGACATGTATGATAAAGACTAAATTTCCACTGTTTTCATGACATGTGAAATTGTATAGTTCTTTCGTTGATTTTTTTTTAAATGGCCGATATTATAGACTTAAACCTTATAAATGATGTAAGAAATTAAGTGATATTTCCATTGATATATATCTCCTCTAGCAGCATTTCAATGTATTCAATATAATTTCTAATAAATTGCAAAATGTGTAGAAACCAAGGGTGAAAAATGAATACTGTCAAACTTGTCTTCGTGGCCAGATTTCTAAATAAAACCATGCAGTCTAAAATGGCCATGCATTTTGTCTCTCTCAGAGAGAAACATGTGTTGTAGAACCTGTCTAGAAAGGCCACGTGTCTACTAGGTGTCCACTTTTTCCGTTTCCTTTGGGTTGCCTTAATAGACAGGTCTGACTGCATAGTTAGAGTAAGGATTGTTGGGAATCTCGTCCATAATGGCGGTTCGGTCGAATGTCATTTCTTTCGGTCCATCATCCTCGGACATGCCGAATCCATGTGTTTACATTACAGAGGGCATCGCTCAATCAGTGAATTGCTTACACTATTGATTGGTTCTCTGTTCGCTCAATTTATGACGGGGTAAACATCTGTATACTTTTCCCATTCGGGTCCGACGACCATTTTTAGACTGCAGATTTCGGAGGACGTCTGACCCACTACACAAGAAGTACATGAGGAGGGGCATTGACTTACGAATATTTGTATAGTGATGATTTCATAGAGGGACGTTTTCTAGTGTCATGATGTTATGATAACAAGCTTCCTTTCCTGTGGTTTAGTACGTAACTCACAAAAACATACGACTGATGAACATCTTTTTGTGATCTATAAAATGCAAACACGAATTTACAAATTAATTCATTTAAAGTAATAGACAATTGGATAATGTAAATTAGTACAGTGGGCATTTTAGTGTGCCGTGTAATGGAGATAATCAAGAAAATGGTAAAAACAGGTGATTGAAACCGCCAATGGATTGGAGGATAAGATGAATCATGAAGAATGACGATAAGACTTAAAAAAAAACATTATATATATATATATATATATATATATATATATATATATATTCCATACATCCCCTCTCTCTCTCTCTCTCTCTCTCTCTCTCTTTTTTTTCTCTCTCTCTCTCTCTCTCTCTCTCTCTCTCTCTCTCTCTCTCTCCTCTCTCTCTATCTCCTACCTACATAAAATTTCATCTACATGTATATATCTATGCATTCTACACATCTACTTTAATGTGTTTCATTACATGCCACATCTACCTTATTATTTTCACATCAATCTATACGCCATCTTTTTGTTACAGGAATCTCTTCACCCACTTAGTCCTCTCCTAAAGCCGACAGACAAATTCTTTTCAGTATCAGGTTTGCTTTTAAGATCTTCAAAATACCTCACTATATATCCTTGACGCTAATGGCCAATATATACCTTCTCTGACAACGGTTGTCGGTTGTCAAGGCTGAGAAGGAAATTACATTTTACGAACGCCACAGCCTTTTCAAAATGGCGGCCTTATTCCGTCCGCAAGTAGTGTGCTTCAAGACCAACTGGTATTGTGTGTGCGTGTGTGTGTGTGTGTGTGCGTGTGTGTGTGTGTGTGTGTGTGTGTGTAATTGGGTTTTTACAAACGTGTATCAATCAGATATGATTATTTACGTCTGGGGACCGACCTTTAACGTCACCATCCGAAAGACGTGACTCAGTTTCGAACCGGGGTCGCCTGAGCTAGTTTGTAGGCGAAGACAGAGAGCTGACCAAGTGAACGTGCCGCTAGACCAACTCACATCTCCCTAACGCCAATCTTAACCTCTCTTCAAGTACGACAGTTCGTAGATAAAGGCCATTTGTACTAAAATTGTAAAACCCGCCGAGACAAATACTGGATATGTGCTCATGAAAGTCATGTTGTCATTGTTCATTATGTAACGACGGTACATTAAATTTATGCAACACAGGTGGAAGTATTCTTCTCAAGAGGGCAAACCAAATGTATTCATGAAGCATATCCATGACTTTGGCAGTGACTATTTTAAAATGGACAAAGTGGGACTACTCGATGTGTAAAATATCTGTGGATAGGCTCATTTGAACCATGTGTTAATTACAAACTGGTCTAGTGAGACACTTTACCTTCATGTTCAGGTAATACGCATCAGTCTACATTAATAAATTGACAGTATACTCTCATGCTGATATCAATCAAGCAGTGCTAAAAATATAGTACATTATGAAGAAGAAAAAAAATAGTACATTATGAGAAAAAAATACAACAAATTTCAAATGTAATTACAATATAAAAAGGTTATTACTCACATTTTCTATTTTTTAAAAGGGTTATTACAGCACTAAAAGGCTGACATTAAAATGTTGTTAAAATGTCTAAACATAATGAAAAATAATAAATAAATAAATCTTGGAACTAAAAGTTTGCTTACTTCTCTCTTAACCAGAAAGCGCGTATACAATCATAATGAAGGCAAATGAAAAGGGGGATTTATTTATACTTAATTGGTAAGCATCGTTTTAAAATCGTCATGTGAAACAGACCTTTGTGTTTCAATTTGTAGTTTCAAAGGGTAAGTGCGCAAACCTCTACAGCTCCTCAAAACGGCATCCTATGTAGAGTAATCCAAACCGTTACATGGCAGCCATTTTGTTCTGCCTTAGGTAAGGTGAACGAACCATTGATTTTGAACGTCACAACAGTAGCCGAAGCCATTGACTCAAGAAACTGAAATGCCACGAATTACTGCCTAAATGAAATTGCACAGAATATTCAAAGCACGTAGACAAAACCAATATTGGCCAGAGCCTCGTTTGAATTTAGGTCATGGATTCCTATATACTTAGGCACTGGGCAGATAGGTACTTTAGTTCTAGGGGTAAAGGTCTACTTTTCACAAGATCAGTGAGATTTCGTACTCTTGTAACCTATCTTTTATAACCATAATTATTTTGTTACTGGCTTTGAAATATTCACTAGGCAGTAGGCACTATTTTAATGGCTTCCAGAGCTCAAAACATTTTGGTAAATACTGTTATTGATGCAAAAATATGATAATTTTGCGTATTTTAAAAGCTGAAATCCTATCTTTTTTAGTAAATTCTTGACACGAGAATATGGCGCTTATTTGTACTCTTATTTCATTTCAATGTTCATTATTACTTCAGAGAAATTAAATCCACTGTCAAAACAGTTAACTCTGAATTGGAAACACATTTAATGTCAGATCAGGGAAGGAAATTCTATATTGTATTATTATATTGGCTGATGAACAGCAAGTGTACACTCTACTAAATAGTCCGTGCACTGTCATTGCGAACTTATTGCCCTCCCCCAAAAAAAAAAAAGACACATTGTATTTTGAGAAAATTGTACAGAATTATTTGTTGACATTATGGACATATTATTATTTCTAAAGTATAAATGTTGCGTCCCGATTTTCGTTGTATATGATCATGATAGTCATGTACATTAGGTTTTACATGAAACATGATATTATGATTAAAATACCTTCAAGATAACATACATTTTATGTCGAGCGCATCGAGAGGCCGGGTGAATAACACGAATCCAGTCCAAGCAATCTTAAGAAAGTAAAGAAAATTCGTATTATTCTTCACTTATTGTTTTCTTCCATTAGGCCTACACAGTTTTACGAATGACATGACATGTCAATAGTATCAATACACGCTATACAGCTGTATATGCCTAAGTATGTATATCCTTGCACCATGGATTTTTGGTTGCAATTTTTCATCTTCATTAGATATGGCATAATCACCATCCCTCAGGCATAGCCCCAATGGCATGGTAATTAGCTTTCTATAATGGACAAATCCACCGAATTAGGTACTGGTTGTTGACGAGAGAGTAATTAAATAATTTATGCAGAATAGTCAAGATAGATCAACGAGTGGCTTTATACGCTGGTCGATATATCCATACAGATATGCATGTATCATGATTATAAGCTGCGTGCATGACTAGTGTGTACGATACACTGTATGTATATACACAATGATAGAGGCGCCATGGTGGTCGATAACAAACACTGATTATAACGAGGTAATCTACTGAAATCGTTTGGAAAAATCCCACTTTCTGATTGAGTTATTACAAATTTCGCTTATAGATTCATATTTTTTTCCTACATTTCCCTTCCTTCTGTTCCCATTTTCAGCCCTTATCCAACTTGTTACCTGGACTCTTCTGTATATATTCATTGTGTTTATTTAATTTTCCTCTAACGCCTCCTTTACCTCTCTCTCTCTCTCTATCAACCAATCTTTAGATCTTTCTATCTGTCTAGAGACTCAACATAATTTGTTTTTAAATCCATTTAAAACGTAATGGTGTATCAAGTTTTCGCCCTTAGAGCTTCTTCAGGTTATGATACTTTCAATCTATCTATCTCTTTAAATATTCCACGACCTAATCTTCTGCTTTCCTATTTACATTACATGACAAACATTAATGTAAGCTAAAACGGAACAACACAATTCCAGAACGGTATATTTTATGTCCTCACTCTCTACCCCCTCCCCAACTCACCCCCTCTCTCTCTCTCTCTCTCTCTCTCTCTCACTTTCTCTGTCTCTACTCTATTTATCTATCTATCTAACATCGATGTATCTACCTGATATGTATTTTATCAGTCAAATCCACCTCCCCACCCCCCTCTCTCTCTCTCTCTCTCTCTCGCATCCCCTTTCTCTCTCTCTCTATCTCTCTCTCTCATCTCATCCCGCTGTTATTCGTCTGATTCATCGCATCTGATTGACTCATACAAACGAATACCCCTTCATATTATTCACCAAAGCGAACAGTACATGTGACCCTATCACGTGACCCTATCAGCTACCTGTCGCTTTGAGGGAAGTGAGTATTGGGGGTGGGGGGCTTTGTTGTTTATCCAGTAGTAATTTTCAATCCGAATCCAGGATTCCATTTATCATTCTCAACAGGTTATGACGGGTCGCGGATAATGAATTCGGTTTTATGAGATACGCTGAAAGTACACTGTCAACGTGGACTGATTTATGCATTGGAGACTGTCAAGAAACCACACAAAATAATACTCACTGATGTACATGCTGTTTACACGTTACTGTAAAGAATCGCTTTTTTTAAATAACTAATTGTAGAAGAATTCGATATACATGTTTTAATATTTGCCTTCATGAAATATTCCTTGAAAAGTCTGATCTCTTTGCGAAATGCGGTGTCATATATATATATATATATATACTTTTTAAAAGATAGAAGCGACATTTCATAACATAGAACATGGAATCAATTATTTGATTGATTGACAAAGTACATTATGTATATCATGTCAAATTTCATCATGACATAAATATCATAATGAAGATGATAAAGAAGGAGAACAAAATGAATGATTTAATCATTTCAAGAGAGATGTAAAAAAGAATACTCCACTTTGTTTGAAAATAAATGCTATTTTTTTCAATGCAAACTTTGCATCAAGTCGCCTCAATTTTTTCTTACAAATGTAATACGAACAAAACAAAGTAACTTCATCTGCCGCGATGGGAACTCTTTATGCTATATAGCAAATTGCCAATTCAGTAATGGAAAATTGGCAATTTGTGGAAAAGCAAATGCAATTTATTCCTCACAATTCACTCAACTCAGATTCAATTCATCTCCATGTAATCATTCTAAAATGCATATTTCATTTGACGAAGAATCTCAGCTGTCATGATGCGCTTTTACTCCTCAAGTCTGTATGTATAATTCATTATTGAATACATGATTGTATGAAGTGTTTTTGCCTATGGGGAATAGAAAAATTTATTCCTTTTTTTTTATTGAAAGCATGAAATATTTATTTATGTACTGTACTCTCATTTTTGTCGTACACGTTTGCACGTAAAAATGCAGGAGATACCATAAAGCACGTTTGCACGATCAACACTTTTAAAAGAAAAGGTTCCCTCCACTTTTCTTTTTTAAGCGCAACAAAAATCATTTTGATTTTCGAAAAGGAAAATATCGTATATGCCTCCTGTGTATTACAAAATCTATTTGTTTACGAATGCCTCTCTGTGAAGCCATTATGCAAACAGACATATAATTTTGTTGTTGCAACAATGCCCAATTTCCCAACGCTCTATAATATAACAGATTCGTGTACGTAAAGGATATCAAATGTAGCATTTTCCGCTCAATATTAGAAGCCCTAGTTTAGAATCTAACACAAAACTCGTTATTCATAAGTCATAAAAATAGACTGAATCCTCTCTGACGTGGATTTTTCATCCCGTATGGCATATTCATACCATCTGCATTTGACCCAAACGACTGTTTATTGTAATAATGATATGTCGAACCACATATACCTGTAACTTAACAGCATAGGAAACGGACGTCTATTATATATGATAGAGACCTTTCGAAATGCGGACAATAAAATACAGACGTTACCATGGTAACCTGAACAGTTAAAGTAGTCATTTCGGTTCGCTCATCAATATTCTTTTGGCGTGAGTGCATTATCTGATGCCGTGTATACGTGTACGTCATTAGTATTAGAGTAATACCTGACTCAGTTTTATAAAACTCTTCCCTCTAGCAAAAAGTTGCAATATCGTTTTTTTTCATTAATATGTAACCAAGACATCTAAAATAATTTATAATGGCTCAAAATCATGCTTAAATTGTTATGTTTTTGATGATAGTTGCTCTTTCACATTTTTGTTATGTGTCATCATTGAGTAATTTAAATTTGGCAATTATCATTTCCTTGAATGATTGTTATCATTTAGTTACACAATTGTAATATGTAGTCATTTTCATGAACAGTTAAATCAAAATGTCAAAGGATATATCTTTATATATAAATTTCCTTTTTCTTCAATATTCAATAAGGTCTGTAGGATTGGAAGCATACAATAATTATTTGGAATTCGGTTTGAAGTAGGAATGCATATTTCTTTTTACATGAAACAGCAATTCAAGTCGATTCACCACTCATACCATACACATTGACTCTCTTCCGCCAAATTATATTCGGTACACTAACATTTCCCTCCTGTACTCCCATTCCCGCAGACGGTCAAATGCATATATTGACTATTTGCCTTTGAAATTAGACGTGAGCCCCAGTGCAGTAAATGGATATGCAAATGCTGACACGGCCAGTATGACCTAGAAGCCATACGTTCCAGAGTACGTTTCTGCATCCATCTTGCGGCTCAGTGGATAGCACAGGCTCCAGCGGTGATATATTTAAATAATTTTCTCTATTGCATTCGGCATTTGTCCTTCCTAGATGATGTTGTGATCTATACTCCACGTCGACAAGGGGGGATCATGTAGGATATAATATTACGTCAAAATGCATGCGCCGGAATGAGGGTAGCATTTTTTATTTTTTTATTATTCAAGTCCACGGGCCTCGATTTGTAAGCCAGTATAACATGTATATATGATCAGCCTTTGAAGTTGAACTGATCAAATACATTTCCGAATGGATTTTTCGAAAGATATACCAAATTGTGTTTGGTATGGAAACCAAAACAAAAATCGTGAAAAGAACAATAACAGCTATCCAAACAATGCTCTCGTTTACACAGACGCGTTGGCGTTCTTATAGACTCCTTCATATTACGATGACAAAGTTTCAGTTTCAAGTCTTGTGCAAATAAACATATTTTTATCTGTTATGGTGATAATTCACTGCTGTTTAATATGTTTCTCATTGAGCAATCGAGCATAAAGCATGTCAATTAACATGTAAGAGTCGAGAAAATTAGATTTTTTTTTTCTATTTTGAGAATAGTGTTCAAGGATATTATTTTTTGTTGTTTGGTTATTGCTACTATAAAAATGAATACTTATGTATCATCATGTGTATAGAAACTGCAACATAAATATGTTCGAGTGCTGTCGTGGCAGCCGTGATAATGTAGCGTGAGGAGTGGCACTGTAACAGGAACAAGCTCTAAATAATCTACTGCTATTATTATCATTATTGTTAAGTGTTAATGACCTCATTAATGAAATGTAATAAACCGATTACTATTATTATCATTATCATTAAGTATTAATGACCTCATTAATTAAATGTAATAAACCGAAAGCGACAATGAGTCCTTTCCCTCACTCTTCACTGCAAATTCGTTGTGTAACGTTGTGTAACGACTTTAGACAACAGTTGGGTGGTTCACTCCTTACACAGGGATTGTGTTAAGTTGTGTAAAAATAAATTACACAACTGCTTTTTTTTACACAACTTAACACAATCCTTGTGTAAGGATTAAACCACCCAACTGTTGTGTAAAGTCGTTACACAACGAATTTGCAGTGAATTTGGAGTCATTTTCAATGAGACGATATTGATGAAATTAAATGCGTGTTGAGCATTTTCCCTCCATGTTTAAATTTCGTCGGTCATATTCCGATGCAATGAGCATATTGAATTTGACTATGCTAGCCCAGGACGTGAGTAACACGCTATATGTTAGCTACAACAATGCTAATGCTTCTTTTAGCTAAAATGGTTAAACGATGAAACACCAATTCCATCCTTCACTTCGACTTTTGTACCATATAAAATTCGATATTATTTCGGAGAAACACAATGTCATCCAAGGTGTAAAAGAAAACAATTAACATTTCGAGAACTATTCAGATAGGTTATGAGTCACGTTTTGGTCACGGTATTTTCTATGTTGGGCGAATCTATGCGAAAACACCAACATTGGTGACTTTTAATATTTATCATAATTATAAGGATAAGACGATGTATGTGTATCTCTTAGTGTCTCAGTTAATTATAGAAACATCCTATGTTCATATTACCCTTGGTATAATGCATATGCGCGCATGAATGAATCAAACATACATAACAAACAAACAACTGTTATCATTCTATGAACGCATTTACATGTATCCCCCCCCCCCACATTAATTATAATCATATATGGATGAGACGATATGGCACGATGATGTTTATATCCCCATTGGTATTAACGTATTCGCATGCATGAATTATGAGGATTCTGTGAGCTATGTACATGTATTCCATAGACTCATTTCTAATATTTTCGTCGTTATACATATCATAGCTTATCATGGTAAAATTATGTTTACATCCTCATTGGTGCTATTGTGTTTGCAGGCATGAGTGAAATTATGATGATTATGTACAAGATTCATTTCAATTAGATCTTAATATGGATGAGGGAATATTAAAGGTTATATTATCTTACCTTCGTGTGGTGATGTGAACGGTGCCTCTTAGGGCGCGCCTCTACCGAACACGTAAGCACCATGGCTATCAGCACTCCAACAGACAAAATCCTCATCTTCGTTTCAGATGCTTTCCTATCGAATCCTGGGAAAAATCACAAACTTCTGTCGACACCAAACCGAGATATAAGCACCTTTTGATCACTCAGACAATTATCCGTGCATTTATCATCCGTTCAGGAGATGAAAGTAGGATTTTGTTGGTGGATTTATCTTTCTCTTGGTAACGAGAAAGCAAACACACCGTATGCTCCACGGATGGCTAGTTGGTGTGCTCGGACAGCAATTGGGAGGGAGGAGGACATCGGAGCGCGCGCTCTGCGGATGATGATGATTGTGTTGTCTACCGTGCGTGATGATTCGGAGCGCGCGCAGCGGGAGACCCTCTATGTAGATGACTGAATTATGTATGGAAAGCATCTCGTGCAGTGCACGCATAAGGCTTGCCCACCAATCACAGTATTCTAAGAGTCAGAAGGCGCCGTTTTATGTGTTATTGTTTGTTTGTTTGTTTGTTTGTTGTTGTGTTTTTTATGTTGGAGTCCCCCTAAGAATTGCAGGAACGATACTGTGGAGGTGTGAAAATGCGCAATTATTTTAATGCTTTTAATCGTCATTATTTCTGACATACACATGCTCTTTCTCTCTCTCTCTCTCTCTCTCTCGCTCTCTCTCTCTCTTTCTCTTTCTCTCTGCCTCTCTTTCTCTTTGAATATAATCAGCCATTTTTTTATTATAAGAACAATTTATCATATCGCGTGGGTAGTTATTCACTCTGTCTAAATCCGAAATTCTCACACGTTTATTTCCTTAAATGTCAGGAATATGAATCAGTTCAAGTGGATTGTCTCCTCCTCCCCCTTCTCTCTCTCTCTCTCTCTCTCTCCCTCCCTCTCTCTTTCTCTCTCTCTCTCTCCCTCTCTCCCCATTTCTGTCTATTTCTTCTGTATCTTTCTGTCTCTTTCTCTTACATTTCCTTTTTATTCTATCTATTCCGTTTCTGTTTCCTAATATCTCTCTTTCTCTTTTCTTCTGTTTTACGAAAGTAAAACAAAGAAACAGTAAACAACGAAATACTTCCTCGTTGAGAAGCGACCATCTGGTAAATACGGTGGTTGATTTGTCATATAACGAATCATTAACCTGTTTCATATTTCCCATAGGTTTTAATAGAGGAACCACCAGTTCCAGAAGGCAATGGGTTAACCGTCAGGGATATATATTATCTAGTATATGGATATTTCTTCCAATGCAAGGGTATGTTATTCAATGTATGGATATAGTATTCGATGCAGGGATACGATAATGCGTGGATATATTATGCAATGTATGGATATGTTATTTAATGTATGGATATGTTATTCAATGTATTGATATATTATTCAAAGTACGGATATATAATGCACTGCATGGATATGTCATTAAATGTATGGATGTGTCATTCAATGTATGGATATATAATGCAATGTATGGATATAATTATTATTCAAAGTACGGATATATAATTCACTGCATGGATATTTTATTCAATATATGGATATATGATTCAATGTATATATTATGCTAATGCACAAGGTTTTATCATTCGAACAATTTTTTTTTGAAGATAGTTTCTTCGATCAAAGTTGTGACCTCTATTATTTGCTCTCTAACACAAAATAATTTCATCAATTATTCAATTCCGTTTGCATTGTGATAACATGCCATTACATTATGATATTTCTCATAATTTTGCTCCATAGTATTCATAATTGGCCTTGCTGTCATACACCGCACTGGGAACGCTATATTCCATTGTTTGAAGTTCATACATTTTGTCCACATTAACATAAAATCAAGTATGATTCATATAAGCTGATGAGTCAGTTACAAAACAATACAGGTATGGCAACTTGAATCATGACCGTAAATGAGTAGTAAGTTCCGAGAGTTGTACACTTAACAACTAAATTATTCACACCCCTTTGGTAATATGATGTTTTTTGTGTTTTTCGTAACTCGAAATGGAAGGTGGACTGGTTGAATTAGGGCCTTTGTTGAATAATTTTAGATGTAAACTTCAATGTGTCACATTCTCATGAAACATAAATCGGGA
Organism: Mesocentrotus franciscanus; assembly: GCA_037976565.1. Taxonomy (NCBI): domain Eukaryota; kingdom Metazoa; phylum Echinodermata; class Echinoidea; order Camarodonta; family Strongylocentrotidae; genus Mesocentrotus; species Mesocentrotus franciscanus. The sequence continues at coordinate 24,761,757 of CP137685.1, forward strand.
CTAATCTAATTTTCTCATACTTAAACAAAATTACAAAACCTGTTAAGGGTATGAATAATTTAGTTGTCAACTGTAGATACGACATGCGAATATTCCATATTGTCCACATTCTCTACATCAAATCGTAGATAGATAAATGAACGTTCAAATAGTTAATTACAAAATAATTTAGTACAAAATAATCATCGATAATGTAATTGGTTCGACCCTGGCCTTTTAGAAAACTACTACACGCATACGTTGGTGCTTCACATAAAGTAGGGAGGCCTTGGGCTATAAAATAGCGCGCGCATGTACTACGTATAGAATGGAAGTCGTCTGCTAGCTAGGATGGATATGCAAATGAGGGGGTGCGTCATACTTACCTTACTGAGCCAGGGAGTATTTTGCATAGATGTTTAATGTCAGGAATGAGTCACTGAGGTGACTTTGACATGTCGGTTTGCCAGCTGAACAATGAAGGTACACGGTTAATTTCTGAATCATGCACGACAAGGTCTTTCCTGCTTTGTTTTCGTTTTTATTTTATTTTTCCTCCTATATAGAATGATGGGGGAATAACAAAAATATAAATACCCAGCTTTTGTGTATTAGTGAAAATGTAATCATAATTACGTTATCTTGCTGACTTTTTTTTCCTTTTTGGTAATGGACCGAACCAATACAGCATGATAAGCATAGGCGAACCAGTATGTTGTCACCCCCCACCCCCTCTCTCTCTCTCTCTCTCTCTCTCTCTCCCTCCCTCTCTCTCTTTCTCTTCTTCTCATCCTTTTCACTATATCTCTTTCCACCCCCCTCTCTCTCTCTCTCTCTCCCTCACACACACACACACACACACACACACACACACACTCTCTTCTCTACCCACTCTCCCTCCCTCATATTTGTTTGCCCTCTTCCGTCAAATCCGCCTTGCTCTGTGTGTTTCTCTCCCAGGTGACTGCGTATCTTCGCCACGATTCGATCTGTATTTTACGACTGAATTGACAAACCCATGATGAATCACCACATTTTTAACATTTCACTTGCTTGACACACGTGTAAGTTGTGAAAGTTTGTATAATCAGTTAGAGAAAAAAAAATGTCGCTGTATGTACGCCTCAATGCTTCGTTCAATGCCACGGTTTCAGCGTCAAAACCCACCCCCAAAATGTGCCTTAACGCTTTACAATGCAAGCTTTGGTAAATATATCAGTTTATAAAGCAAGTGCTCAAATACTGCACAGTTAGCATTCAAGAAGCAACATTTCTTACACAAATTAACGAAGTGTACTTTGTTCTTTGTTGTGTAACAAGTGTCTCTTTGAATCTCTCTCTCCCTCTCTGTCTCTCTCTCTCTCTCTCTCTCTCGTTCCCTCCTCCATTATCTCTCCCCTCTCTCGCTCTCTCCGTCCCTCCCTCTCTCCTTCCACCTCCCTCTAGCTCTATCTATTTATCTATATATCTACATGTGTGTATATCCTTTCATATTCCTTTATCTCCCATTCGTCTGCCGTTTAAGTGCCCCCTCTCCTCCTCTCATTCTCTTACATTTCCAGGTAGTCTCTTCCTATATCCTTGAATGATTCTAATGATGACAAGAAGCAGTCACCTTAAGCAGGGTCGTCACATTGCACTATCATCGAATGTCTCTGCGGAAACCTCAAGAACATTCAACACCAAGTTCAATGTGCTTTCTTCCAATCTCTGGTATCAGCCCGAGTAGGCTAGGGGCAGACCCAGGATTTTGTAATGGGGGCACGATTTAAAAAAAAAATGTCTGACAAGACAAGTTAAGAAAATGAGGGGGCACTTTTATTTGTATGTGTACGTGAAATATGCCGGTAGACGTCGTGGGCCAAATTGTCCCCCCCCCTCATCCGCCAGTAAGGGTGAGAACGTGGGAAAAGACCTGCATTCATTTCTATCCTCATGGATTGTCCTATGTGTGAGCAATCTGTAACATAAAATGTACTTCGCCATTGAGGGCATGAACGTTTCTTAGAAGATCCATTCAATCATCAAGACGAAAAACGTTGGTCCTTGAACATGCATCACAAATAAATGGTGGATTAAAAACATGAGATCTTGGGCCAATTGCATTTATCTTAGGGGAGGGGAAGTTCTTGTGGCCATCTCATAATACTATTTACCCCCCAAAAAAAAAAAAAAATAAATAAATAAAAAAAAAAAAAAATAAATAAATAAATAAATAAATAAATAAATAAATAAATAAAAAATAAAAAATATTTTCTTTCTTATTTCGTTTGCTTTGAAATGTGTTGATATTGATTATTATGTAATTTAGAGGCACTTGTGACCCTCATGATCTGTTCGTTCTCCTTCTCTCTAACTCACTTACCCCCTCTCTCTCTCTCTCTCTCTTTTCTCTCTCTCTCTCTCTCTCTCTCTCTCTCTCTCTCTCTCTCTCTCTCTTTCTCCCTCTTTTCTCTCTATATCTTCCTCTCCCTCCCCTCTCTCTTCCCTCTCTCTTTCTCTCACTCTCCCTCTCTCGGCCAGTCTATGCTTCCATCCCTCCCTCCCTACGTCTCTTTCCCTCTGTCTCTGTCTATCTGTCTGTCTCTGTATCTCTCTCTCTCTCTCTCTCTCTTTCTCCCTCTTTTTCTCTCTATATCTTCCTCTCCCCTCCCCCTCTCTCTTCCCCTCTCTCTTTCTCTCACTCTCCCTCTCTCGGCCAGTATATGCTTCCATCCCTCCCCTCCCTACGTCTCTCTTTCCCTCTGTCTCTGTCTATCTGTCTGTCTCTGTATCTCTCTCTCTCTCTCTCTCCCACCTCACATTCCCTCTTTCGACCTCTCCCTCTCCCTCGACATCTTTCCATCGTTGACTCGCCTGCGACATTGCTATTTACCTCGCCAGTTTGAAGAGATCTTATTTCATAATGGGTGTTTACTCAGCCAAAATAATGAAGCAGCAAGCGGTATCTGGTGTTAGGCTACTCAGCATCATGTCTCAGAGAAGCAGGCGATAACAGGGAATAATAATGAACATGTTTACGGGATACATAATAGTATCCCAGAAGAGAAAGAATGAGGTACAAGAAAAGGCTCTGTAGATGCAGCTATAGGAATAAAATAAATAAGGAGAATAACTATAATTATGTGTCTTGCACAATACGCTAATGTAAAGAAGAATAAGCCGTTTTTTGTTGTTTTTGTTATTTGTTTGTTTTGTTTGTTCATGTGCTTGGTAATTTAAACAAAATCGAATTATGCAATTTCTCCTGTACATTATGGAAAATTTTACGTAATTGCTAGTTCTTTATTATTTAAGTCGTGTTGTACATTTATTTATTGTAAGTTTATGTATTGTTGGGATTATCAACCATGCCATGCACATGTCAACATTTTTAATTTTTTTTTATTTCATGTTTGGAAATAAAAATAAATGGTATGAAATTGAAAAAATATATGTTTTGCTTAATTTGATTTGTTTTGTTTCTTTTCGGGAAGGGATTGTGTGTTCGTTTTGTTTGTTGTTGTTATTATTCTGCGTAATTCTAATTTTTGCCCAGAACCAAAAAGGACTCATTCCCGTGACGAATAACTTACTTATGTCTTATTTATGTCTAATTGATATTGGGAACATTTCCGACCATCCGCGATTTGACACTACATAATATGAAATATAAATGGGGTTTTCTCAAATGTTACAAATAGAAAAAGTGAATATACAAGCCTGTGAGATTAAACTTCCCAAACTCAAGTGTAATCCGAATGCTCAATTTTATCTCGAAATAGACCCCAAAAGAGATCTTATTAAAGGCTCCAAAGCACAGAGCGGGATAAGACCTCTTGAATCAGTTGGGGTGGGGAAGGCGGCTTTGTCAGTCTACTTGAAAGTGGCAGTGTTGTGCATGTCCCCCCTACTATCCCTTCTCGTTTGACTCTCATCACCTACAAATTATATACTCTTTCATTTCACTGACCAGGGGGGTGTTTCACAAAGATCCTAAGTTGAACTTATCTCTAAGTTTGAATTATGGAAAGCCGTTAGCATCTATAAAAATATTTTTTAAAAGTTATTTTAAAAGGCATAACATGTTGATTCAAATTATTCATATTTTCAATTATCAAGGAGATTTCATGTTCTTGATGTGGAATTTATAAAAAGTCTAAAATACTTGAATTTTCGCTTTTGAATATATTTTATTTTAAGGCTACAAATGGCTCTCCATAATTTTTAAGTCCAACTTAGAGATAAGTTCAACTTAGGATCTTTGTGAAACACCCCCAGCATTATGCTGTCGTCTGGATACTCCTATGTTCTTGATGTGGAATTTATAAAAAGTCTAAAATACTTGAATTTTCGCTTTTGAATATAGTTTATTTTAAGGCTACAAATGGTTCTTCATAATTTTTAAGTCCAACTTAGAGATAAGTTCAACTTAGGATCTTTGTGAAACACCCCCAGCATTATGCTGTCGTCTGGATACTCCTATGTCCCTTTCCCCGCCCCTCCTCGTCCTCTCGTTCACCCTACGTCTTGCTCAAGATGATTGATTAGCATGTCATCACCATCACACATCACGTGATCATTGATCATTGTGATGACATCGACACGATGGAGACACAAGCAAAACACGATCACAGACCCCGCTATCGATGTCGACACACATTCCAAAGATGTGTTGTTGATGATGATGATGATGATGATGATGATGCAACATAATACTAAGGCGATTCTTATGTACGCGTTATGATCTTGAAATGGTTGTGTACGCGTGTAAGCATGCAACCAGGGGACCGACGACTTTAAGTCCTCTCAGAGGTACTTGGTAATGAGGATCAATGCCAAACCAAGTGGCTCTCGCATATCGACTTATAGTTTCGAAACGGGGACCTCCAGGTTAGGAGACCATTGCGCTACTAGTGAGCCCCCATCCCCTTTCTCTCTCTCTCTCTCTCTCACACACACACTCTATCCTCTCCTATCTATCTCCTCTCTCCCTCCCTCTCTCTTTACATACACTCTCTATATATAATCTCTCCATCCTAACTTCCCTCTCGTCTCTTTCTATGTTTCTATATTTACCATCCGAGTGTTTTTATGTATGTCAATCTCTCTCTCTGTCTCTCTCTCTCTGTCTCTCTCTCTCTGTCTCTCTCTATATATCTCTTTCTCTCTGCCTCCGTCTATCTATATCTATCCATCTTCTTCTCCACTACAGTCTATTTACTCAATATATCCAAACAATGAAGGCTCGACTTCCTCTCCTCCGCCAGCTGCATACCCAGTGCATTAACTGGATTTGTAAGAGATACTTAGTCATTCTGGAGTGGAACGAAGTCAATCCTCACATAGCAGGGACACCTCGTACAAGATCCATTCATCATGTTCATATGACTGTATGTAATGAGTATGATAATCGCCATACAATACAGTCATGATAGAAACAAGAAAGAAAGAGGGGAGGGAGAGAGAGAGAGAGAGAGAGAGAGAAAGAGGTACAGAGAGGGAGAGAGCATAAAGGGTCATCTACTCACATAACTGAGATACCTCCTACAAGACCCATGCATCATGTTCACATGACTGTATGTGATGAATATCATATCACAACATGATACGGTACATCCCATTCTATGCAGTCACTAGCTAGAGGTCTCTATGCAACTTTACGTTAGAGGGAGTCAAGAGTATAGGTAAATCGACGTTTTTGAGAATTGGATTATTCGATAATATCTTATCCATATGTCTTCTTATTTGTCTCCTTCATAATTTAGATCAATAATCTTATCATAATAAACAGAAAAATATTTACTATCAAACAGTCGTTCTGTTTTTCTGGGTAAAGTAAATATACGTTGTATATGACAAGCACTATTTCTCTCTCATCTCCTTCATCTCAATCAAGTTAATCGTATTGTTTACGATAACATGATGATTGTCATCCTATCTCTCAGTGATATTGCCACTTTTTGCTTCATGGTAAAAGCTGTTTGGCATATTGCCAAAATTTTGTTTTGTTTTCAATTACAATGATACTTATTAGCTTTGGCAAACACGAAGCAAAGTAATGCTGCACAATTTCCTTAACATTTACCGATGAGGGGGTAGTTTAACGAAGTCTGCTCTGAGCCAAGCAGGATTTTGTGCACGTGATGACGCGTGAAGACATTACAGAAGACATACAAATACAGTTACATATAGTATTTGGAAGCATAAAATTTATCCTATCAAATGAGAAAATAGAATAATCATGATAATAACTCTGAATAGTAATGATAGTATTATACTCATGTAAGAAGAATGGAAAAAGGTATGGAACTAATTTGATGACGAAGCTCTTTTTTTCCCTCTCTTCTTTCTAGCATATCTAAAAATATCTTCCTATCTTGACGAGACAGTGGATGTATCCTCATCCAAGGTCACGGTCGAGGTCATACGATTCCATGCTTGAGATGAGGATGATGTGAAGTGGAGAGTATGAGGAGAACGAGTGAGTCATACTATCATCAACATCTTTTTCCTCCTCCCAGGTATCCCAAGGATGAATGTTTCTCATCCTTTTCCATTTGCAATATTAACATTCTTACCCAACAGTGTTCGCTTGGTCGAATTTCTAATTGTCAGATCATCATGCAATAATCCATAGCTTTGATCTACAAACAGGGGTACCGATCCATCTCCTTTCTTTTTTGTAAAGGGGAGTGGTTGGTGGGAGCCAAACTATTAATCAGATTTAAATGCTCCATATAGGCTACTTAACATGCACTTCAGTTGCTTTCTTCGCCTCTTTGCACGGTTGCTCGTTTGCCACTAGTGCAATTATGCACAAAACAGTAGGCACAAATTATTGACTAAAGGATTGCTTTGTTCAACGCAATATGGGTTACTAAATGACCCGTTTCCAGTCTTGATTGACCCCATAACAACTGGAAACAATTAAATTAGCTTGAAGTCTTTGATATAATTATCTTTCCCATGATAAATATAATGTGGTACAGGGAGATTGTCTGTGTGGCATATAAAGAGTTCATTCAGAATTAATCGTGTTAATCATGTTAATGAAAAGGGGACGTCTGCACCCTTTACCATCCATATCGACGCCCCTGTCTTAAAACAATATCTTGGTTATTTTCATAAGTAAATTGCACTGACATTTCACTTTATTTCAAATTTTCTTTCTATTCAACTACATGCGATTTTAAGACAAGCGATAAAGAATACGTGCATGTAGCCATGGTCACCTAAGCGAAACAATTAAAGTCTGTAACTTGTAAGCCTGACAAGAGAGAGAGTTGGAGAAATGTTAGGCAAATTTTGTTACGCATATGAATTTAAACAGAAATCTTTGAGCTTACGCTTGCAGGAATATAGCGAGGGTGATTCGATTATTTTTATTTCCAAGCTATTGGATGGCACGCGAATTTAAAAAAATCGATTTGATTCGTGAAGGGGGCTCAAGAATGGGTTCATAATTATCATCTTCTTCTCTTGTTCTTTTTCTTCTCTTGCCCTTTCCCTTAATAAAAATCTCCCCTTCCACCTTATAGATTCGGGGGTGGGGCATGTAGCTATATACGTGAATGGTCAAAGAGGTTGTTGTCATATGGTAGTTTGTCCTGGTAAGTTGTCCGGGATAAATGGGGGTATTGTCTAGGGTAGCTGTACGGGAACAGAGTCGTCCTGCGCATTTCGTGGATATGTTCTTGCAAGTTTACTTCTTGATGAATCAACAGTCATGGCAGACGTGGTCCATAAGACTATACTGCCACCTATGGATGATTTCATTACAGGTTTTCCTGTCAGAGAGGTCAATTTGGCTTGGATATTTTAGATGCGTCTATAAAGTTAAAAGGGGAATAGATAAAAATAAAATCAATACCATTGAGATGGGGGAACAAACATACTAAATTGAATTATTGTTATAAAAATGGAGAGTGAAAGGAGGGATGTAAAATATGATCAAATGGGATATTGTTTTGACCGTAACCACATTCAAACATTTTGTCCAATATTGTTTTGACACGGGGTGAGATTTGTTAATTTTGAAAGATTTTAGTCTTCCAGGGCTCAGACTTGCACGCAATGATAGTTGTAAACTTTAAGAATATGTAATTCATGTCTTTTATCCATCATTGTAAAACGAGATAAAGTTTTTTTTAGTTTTAATATGATTAAACCAAGCGAAACACCCTTTTAAATCCCTTCACGATACGCACTTCGATCCTTTTGCGTGTGTCAACCATTGCATGATAAGTGGCTCAACGATAAAGCACTTTTGAAGTATTCTAATTATGCTCATTACATCATACTACTAGGGTGAAGCCAATAACTTGTCCTGTAAATCTATTGTTCGGTGTTTTGTCGGTCTGGGCTCCGGTCTTAAAAAGAGTTGTGATTGATCTTAATAGATCGGTTTACTAACATATTCAAATTTGTACGCATACTTTTTAAACAAATAAAGCTTGTCGAGCCTTGCCCGACATTGCAACATCTTATCCATCATCGTAAAACGAGATGAACGTCTTTTTGTATATGATTAAAACAAGCGAAACACCCTTTCAAAAGTCTTGACGATACGCACGTTCTTTTGCGTGTGTCAACCATTGCATGATAAGTGGTTCAATGACAATTAAAGCACTTTTGAAGAATTCTAATTATGCTCATTACATCATACTACTAGGGTTAAAGGGATCCGGTAACTTTGTCTCAGATTCTGAAACAAAATCCTGGATTTAGATCATGCTGCAATGATAATTATAAACCTTTAGGTCAGTCAGGAACCCCATGACTTTTACAAGCCGATCGCCTGTCTGATTATCAAGATATTTATGATTGGAAATCGAAACCAAATTTTGCGTTTTCCTAACGGTTTTCATAACACTACAGTCTATTGGGGAAAACGAGTATGGTAAAACCGGTCACTCAAAGATTTTTACTCTTTTGAGGCACTTCTTGATCATTTTGAAGCGCGATTCTTTTTTAGGGCTTCAATATTACACCATATCACAGACACTGATAACACGTAGGGCCGTGCATCTCAGATTTAACATTGTTAAACGATGCCTTTAAGCCAATAACCCAGTCATCTTTATAAAGTTATTTATTGTTTATATATAAAATATATAATAAAGGAACCCTGTGGAAGGGTAAAATATTGAAGAAAAAATGTATACTCTAGTGATTTCCCTCCTTCTAATAGGTTGCTAACCTCACATACAGGATTCATAATTATCCTCATAATCATAAATGCTTGATATCTATTTTATTCAACATTTTAATATTCGGACAATAATCGCACCATGCGTTCGCTTACTCACATTCAACAGCAACCGAACAACCCGCATAATCACAAACATGCGTTAAGTTGTTGAATCAATATTTACTTTTACATCTCAAACATTGGGTTGTAGGAATGAATGGTAGAGAATTTAACAGAGCGCTCGGGATTTTTAAAAGCCTTGTCATTCTAGACTTAGGTTCTTAATTCCGAGCGGTGTTTTCGCGTATCAATAGGATAGGGTTTGTTGGGTTCGCTATTTCGGACTCTTGAGTAAAATTCAAAGTTGACGTACTGCTGATTTTCGAGTGAAGAGCTTATTTCTTTTTTGAATTTCTTTTTTTGAATACGAGCTTATTTCCAATAATTGGAATGAGCTCCAAGGAGTCATCCTTGTCAGTATATTTACACAATAAATGTGCATTATACTTGACGAATAAAATCCTACCAATCAATCAATCATCCTGAGTTATATTCCATTTCATGAAACATTAACCGCTTTGTATTTATAATCAAATATTTGAATCAAGTTTAAACAAAAATAGAATCTTCTTCATTGCACCAGGGCAATGTAAATCTTATAGCCACGTCATTGGTGTATTTTATCGAAGTGAATTATTATGCTTAGGGTGCGTTCAAGTGATTTTTCCATAGAGATATATATTTAATAAGGCGTTAGTATATATATATATCTCTATGGATTTTTCGAAGCTAGAATCACAAACATGAATCACAATTCAAAACGCCGATACACAACACGGTTACTGCGGGAGATCGTTCAAGCGATTTTCCATCAACGTTCATCATCATTTCAAGCCCACCCAGGAAGAATAGATATAGGTAGTGATAATATATATAATAGATAATGACGTCATAGAATCATGATTGAGATCTCCGTTCGTTCAAGCGAATTTTAGCGACCGTGATTCTGCAGAATCATGATACAAAACGCATCTTTTTCAGCGTTTCATGTTTGTGTTTTTAAACACGTTTATTTTTACGACCAACGAAACATCGCTTGAACGCAACCGTGTTTTAAACTAAACGTCTTTGAAAACCGTGATTCTAGAGTGAAAAAGTGTCGATTGAACGCACCCTTAGTAGGCATTGGTGCAAACACTGTTATCTCTATAGTGAGCATTGTATTTACCCTATTGAAAGAGGGGAGGAGTGGGGCGAGGAAAGGGCATATATAGAGAAAACGAGAGATAGGGGATGGACAGAAGGATGACAGAGAGAGAGAGGGGGAGAAAGAGAGGGGAGAGAGAGAGAGAGGATGGGGGGTTGAGAGAGGGGTCGGAAGGTGGAGATCAGTGGTTAAGCGTGAGTCCATGCAGGTATTGAAAGGGCATTGGTTCCAAAGGGGGCACGAGGGGTATGAAATACGCTTGAAACGGAAGGCCTTTTTTCTTATTCACCATTTCATATATTTTGGCACGCACTCCCCCTGTTCCCCCTCGATAGCTTCGCCACTTGTTGCCCAAACCCTTCCTACACGTTTTTCCAAGTTGTATGGCAAACAAACCAAAGTCCCTTCTGAACTAGTCAAATAAAGGTATATCACACGCCCCTTTCTTACCACCACGGCCGCTGCCATTCACTAAGCGCATATCAGCGTACACTCACAGACTGCACCACAACTCCCGACATCATCGTCGACATCATACACCGTCATCATGCCTACTAAGTACAAGCTCATCTATTTTAACGTTCGTGCTCGTGCTGAGTGCTCTCGACTTCTCCTCGCCCAAGCCGGAGTCGAGTACGAAGATTGTCGTCTGACTTCAGACGAGTTCAAAGCCATCAAGGAAGATGTAACGAGTAAGTATAAAGCCTTTTGCAAACGAGACGTCATTTGCCTGACGTAGGACTGCGTCAGTGACTGGTGTGGTATTTGATGCGCCATGCAACAGTGATATCGTATGAAAAGTGGTTGCAAAACGATAGAACACAGGCTTATTGGCTAACTGCGTTTACATGATCAATATTAGCACAGTTACCATTCAATAAAATAATAACCCCTCACTTGCAACGGGTATAATAGTCGAAATATTAAATGCAATAAACACATCTCAAACAATTCTAAATTATGAAATACCGAAATTTAATCGTGATTGTATGACGATTCACCAACGGGCCCCGTAGCTTTGAGTACTTGAAATTTGTGGTCAGAAACAATTTTGGTTCAGTTGTTTAGCATTATACCTTTTCACGCGATGCGTCGTTTGCTTGACGTAGGACTGCGTCAGCGACCAGTGCGGTCTTTTACGCGCCATGTTTAAGATATATCGTACACGATGTGCTTGGAAAATGAACAGTGCCAAAAACATTAATTGCCTTGAATCACTAGTATATGCCATAGGGTTGCTGACACAGGTAATAACGCAGTCGAAATAGCATAGAGCAAATGACGTGCATAATAATTTGTATAAATACCAACAATCATCCTAGCATCAGGGAATGTGAATTATTATTCTTAAAATAAGAACATTTTTAATTTGAGTATACACATCAACTCTTTGTAAAAACATACAATTCTTGTAAAGGAGATATGCATGTAATTCAAGACCCCATGTATTAACTGTCTAGTCACTTGATCAACAAGAGAGATAGAAAGTCTGTTTGCTTTGTGTAATGGCCTGACAATCGTCCAGTTTACACTCTACCTTTATGTTATCGCAAAGTTTGCCTATTTGTTCAAAGCAAGCAATTTTTATTGTGCAAGAAGCAGGGTACTCGACTTTTATTTGTCATTCAAGCACGATTTTGAGTTCAAATAATATTTAATAGTTCATTCCTGAATTCGACTTTGATTTCTTCATTCTTCTTCTCGCTGCCTAAATAATGAGGTGACGATTGTCGACTATTGGCAATTTCATCATTCTCGGGGCAATAGCCACTCCAGTGCCCCTCCCCTCTACGTATTCTGCATTGGTGTAAATATTGACTAAAGATCCCATATAAGGGCATGATTAAAAATGCTGTCTCACCTGTCTGATAGACAGGTCTTGGCAAAATCCTCTCGTATTTTATCTTACCAATCCTATATTATGTAGGCTATGATATATAATTATATTCTTCTTCCCAATAGTCAAACCTGCGTTTAATAGCGAGTACCATAAGACCATGAATACTTCAATTCTTACTTCATTTGCACATTGTTTCTCTCTGAAGCCAATAACCTGTGTATAAAGACCACCAGCCTACTAATGTCCTTTGGCAAGACAGTAATTTACATTTGCCACTCTCCACCCAGGTGTTAAATCGGTACGGGTAGGAAAAAACTTCTTGAATGCTGTGAGCACCGAAATCGGTAGTCTTGCACAGCCGTGGTAATTTTGGAGCACCTTGAGCACCTTGCGTGGTGGATAGGTGCGCTATAAACGTATCCGTTAGTAGTATCATTATTAAGTTGTCTTTATGATTTCACTGTAATTTTCTTAACATTCTGTTTAATTTTGCAGAGGTCCCTCTTGGTCAGCTACCAGTCTTACAAGTCGATGATCATCCAGCAATCCCACAGAGCCATGCTATCGAGAGACATCTTGCCAGGGCACTGGGTAATACATTTACTTCTCTTTCATGACTTTTTTGTGGTACAAATGTTTATTTATGTTTTTTCTTCTCCTTTTTCTCTCATTGGCAAGACGTTAAAGGTACTATGTCCCATTTGCACGCCAAAACAATGAAAAGGTTAAATTCCAACGGCATTTGAAAGATAATACTAATTTAGAACTTTCTTTTAAAAAAGGGGGCTTGAAAATGTCTTTAAGTGGGAAAATAACGACATTAGTTGTCAAATCGACTTAAGTGCTACCAAGTCAGTAAGTAATAGTCTGATTTTCAGACCATTGTACCGAATGGTCGTACGTTTTGTGCTGCGCAAAGATTCAATCAGTTTAATTTTGGCCATTACAAGAAGTGGGTTATTGATGTAGACAAATGCTCATGTACCCTTTACAGCTTATTTTATGTATGTTATTACCAAAGAAGAAAAAAGCCAGTCAGTCACTCAATAGTGTCTGACAGTGAAGTCTAGCAAGTAAACGGGTTTCCTTGCATAATTTGAATACTAGGAATAACTAGGACACTGCTAACGTTTAAATTTCACAGATAGGACATACATGACATATTCATAATTCCTGCAAAGTTCTACAGAATTTGATGTTGGCTGCAAAAGGGACATAGTATCTTTAATACACATTTGCCACTCTCCACCTAGGTGTAAATGGTTAGCTGGCAATAATTGTTGGAGTAGTAATAGTTGCAGGGCCCGCAGGAAGAGAAGTATTTATATTGATGTGGCTACCCTTGGTAAATTATAGTACCCAATTATTATTATTATTATAATTCAGTTCTCCCTGTAAGCTTCTTTTTCATCTTCTCCTCTCCTACTCGATGTTCTCTTCCTGTTCTTCCTTTTCATTCTCATTTTCCTTTTCATCCTAAATGATACTTCTCTTGCTTTTCTCCTATACATATCTCTATTTTTCTCCTTTCTCCTCCTACCTATTCCTCATTTCTCACTTCCCCTCTCCTCCTCCTTCTCCTCTCCCGTTCCCAACCTTCCACTTTCTTTCGAGATTTAACTACGTTTCTCCAAATTGATACTGAGGGAGGAAAATAGAAACATGTAATATAAGACACGATAAAATTCCAATTTACCAATTGCCTACTGGAACTGGGTGATCCCTGTACTAAGCCTATGTGAATAAGAGAATTCAGTAGTCGACGGGTTAACATAGTTACATAACATTTACAATATACAGGTTGGCATAATCATGAGAACTGGAGAGTGCAATTAGGCCTACGCTGTTTTAGATATCAGAGTTTTTCATCCTCTAAGTTAAATATACATTAATCATCACCTCCTGTGCCCTTAAAATACATATGATGCATTACCCAATGTACGTGTTGATCTTGGCTTCTTTTTGAGAACTGTGATTTTTATACGAATTCCCAATGGATATCTTTCAGGTCTGTATGGTAAGAATGAAGAAGAAGCCACACGCATCGACGTCGCTTGCGAGTGCATCCAGGACCTCGTCACCTCTATCATGAAGATGTACTTCGAGAAAGACGAAGCTAAGAAGGTAAACGATCTTCTTCATATTGTAACATGGAGACTAAGGGCAGTTGGAAAGTACACCGGTTTTTCCTTTACGACCTAGCCGGGATCTGGCTACGATCGCATTTCGGAAGAAATTGAAATAGTATGAAGATTTGATAATGTAGATCCCTTCTCACTGGTATCCTATCCTAAATAGCTAAATAAACAGGACTGTCATAACCATGGATGATTTGCGCCATTCAGTCAGAGAAAAGGCCAGATCGGCTGCGAATCGTAGAAATATCGTACGATTCACACGACTTCTGACCGGCTGAAGGCCGATTAGATATTTTCTCCGACGGGAAAACGGAAAGATAACTTGCATTTTTCAATTGATATTCACATGAACATTCAGCAAGTTCGGGAGCTCATTTAGAAATACTGTACATTTTTTCTCTAATTTCACACCATTTTGGGGCCAAAATATATCCTTTGGCAAGACATTAATTTACGTTAACAACTATCCACCCAGGTGACGTAAATGGGTACCCGGTAGGAAGATATTCATTAAACGCTTGAGCCCTTATCACGGCGGCTCAGCTCCAGCCTGGGTAAAAATATGATACCTTGTATTTAATAAGCGCAGTGTAGCATATATGTATAGAAGCTGCGCTATATAAATGGACATAACGATAACGATTTTATTACTATCATTATCGTTTTTCTTGTTGATAAACCAGGCTGAGATGGTCAAGGCTTTTGTGGAGAAGGACTCAGTCGCCATTCTTACGGCTATGTCTAATTCTCTGCTGAAGAACAGCGAAGGAAAGGGATACTTCGTTGGAGATTCGGTAAGTTACCACGAACGGCTAAGAATTGGTCGGGTTTGGAATCGGTTTGAGGGCGGTTCGGGGGTGTAACTGAGGTAGCCTATATAGACTAAAGACAGGCCTGTATTTTGTGTCGTTAATGAATAATGAAGTGCATAATGATTACATCGAATAAACCAAACTAACAGCGTTGAATCCAGAGAGGCGTAGGATACCTCCTACCTGGCAAAACCCCTAAACGTCGAGAATATAAATATTGTGCCACACTCCCATCTGTTTCCCCCTACCCCGCGACCCATTTAGAGAATTTAGCCCCCCCCCCTCCCAGTACTTTAAGATGTGATAATCTTGTTTGTTTGTTTGCGTGCTTGCTTAATATTTTCAGAACAAAAAAACTATGGTTAATTTGGGGGAGTTAACGGAACAGAAGCTTAATCGGGTGAATTTGTTTATTCTTGCTAGATTGGTTGTCAGAGAATATGACCAAAAAAATATATTTTATTTCTTGATTCAGATGACACTTGCTGATATTGCCATCTTTAATCTCTTTGATGGACTCTTCAAACACATGCCTCCTCTGGCCGAGAAGTATCCCACTTTGAAGGAGTTTGAAGAACGCATGAAAGCTGAACCCAAAATAGCTGCATGGCTCGCGAAAAGGCCAGAAACTGCTATGTAAAATGGTTGTCGAGGAACACTTTTCGTCTTCCTTTTGAGAGAGGGAAGGGAGGAAAAACTTCGGTAATTTTTCAGAACAGTTCAAAGAAAAATACTCAATAGCTTGTAACTAGTGGGTGTAGTGGTTCTCTCCCACTTATTGTGGTGATATGCGCATTTTAAAAGCACTTCCTATCATTTTGGCCGGAGTTCCCGAAAAAAATAGAGGGAAAAAAAAATCCACATATCAGAAATTTTACGTGAGACGCTTTCCGATAGCACGTAGTCGAGTGTCGGTTATACTAGAAACATCAGAGCCATAAATTGGTTAAGATAGTTTGACCAATCCGGTTCGAGTTTGGCACAATATGGAAAATACTGGGTTATTTTCGCAAGCACAAATCAAAAGAATATACGTCATGTTGTGATCAACTGAAACCAGTTTGGCCAAACTCTCTGTAAAGATGGCTCTGAGTTTCACCAGAACCAACTATACCGAGAGTTTTGACCACCACTGTTCGCAACTAGGTCCATTTTGTTGCGTACTTGCCCACAAAACAACGTGTGCCATATAGTGTAAATTATAGTGACCGAGTTGGCCAAACTTGTGTAAAGATGACTCTGAAAAAGATAACCCTCGAGTCCCTACATAGAAAGAGTTATGATTTGATTGGAAACAACATAACGCTCAATAATATAGTGATCATACATGTACATTGTATTTGAAAATATATTTTGCGCAATAGTGGAAACAAAATTGCATCCAAATCACGAGTTGTCATAGCTCTACACAAAATATGGTCAATAAAATCCGTAGTTCTTGCAATTTAAAAAAGACTTATGGAATTAATACAATTCATATGAACATAATAAACTGTATGAATTAGTTTAGATGTATCGTTTGTGTTAATTATTTTAGCAATTAAAATATAAAGTTCTATTATCACAAGAAACCTGTTCTTATCTTATACTTTATTCAGTGTGAATGGTGAAATGAAAAGAAAAAAAAAGTCGATTTGAGTGTTAGTGTATCACGATTGGACAGACTTTCAAGAAATCGACTCAAGTTCGTTTCGAAAGACCCTATACTATATCCCTTATAAATCACGTTCGTATTTTACATAATACCTCAATACAGGGAGGTGATAGAGAAGGAGTGGAATCAAGCCGCTGAAAAGTTATGCGCTACTCCACAACTGTTGACCAGGTGGTGAGATAAAAGAGCGCATGAAATATCAGGATTTAGAACTCCTAAATCAGAAAATGGTATCTCAGCAAATTTTCGCTGTCCCTTTCAATGATTTCTCATCAATAGGCCATTTTCGTAATGTAACCAAATTTAATACATAAGTCTTTGTGAAGTGCCTCAACACAAATTATTTCATTCACCTGATAAGAATAATAGTATCTCAATAGTCAGAATGCTAACAGCATATGTTAAGTGTTGCTAGGTAGGTCAAGCCACAATATATGTCCTACCTGGCAAAAAAGAGGAAGAAGAAAGAAAGGGGAAAAGAAGGAGATCGGGGGCGAAAGGGCCTTGCCTTCCGGGCTGTTATCTCCCCCATCGAAAAAAATAAGAGAGAAGGGAGGGAAAGGGAAAGAGGAGAGCTAAAAGGGAACAAAAAAGAGGAAGAAGAAAAGAAAAGGGTAAAAGAGGGGAGATCAGTTGCGATTAATCCCGCCAACAACGTGTGTATCGGGGGGAGGGGGGGGCTACTGGCGTACTGATGGAGGGGACTCCAAATAAAATTCAAACGTGGTTTATTTCTAATTTGATACCGTTGATTTACAAATGTTGCTGAAATAACATTTTTTTCCGAGATTTTTCCTCACTTTTTAGTAAATTATACTTAAAATTATACTAAAACCCCTGAGCTTCCGGGGGCTCTGCCCCCTGTATTCCACCTAGGGCCCTAAGGCTTGGCCCCTGGATGCTCATCTGACGGTAATTTAATGCCTAAAACGCCTGAGCTTTTGGGGGCTCCGCCCCCTGGACCTCACGCCAATTCGTGTCCTGCCAGTGTCACAAATAAGGTATCAAAATATGTTCATCTGACCGTAATTAAATGCCTTAAAACCCCTGTGCTTCCTGGGGGCTCCGCCCCCTCGACCCTACCCGGGGCCCAAAGGCGGGCCCCTGAATGCTTATCTGACCGTTATAAAATGTCTAAACCCCTGAGCTTCTGGGGACTCCGCCCCCTGGACCCCGCGCCAATTAATGACCTGCCAGTGTCACAAATAAGATATCAAAATCATGCTCATCTGACCGTAATTAAACACCTAAAATCCCTGAGCTTCCGGGGGCTCTGCCCCCTGGACCACACCTAGGGCCCTAAGGCGGGCCCCTTGATGCTCATCTGACGGTAATTTAATGCCTAAAACCCCTGAGCTTCTGGGCCCCACGCCAATAAGTGTCCTGCCAGTGTCACAAATAAGGTATCAAAATATGCTCATCTGACCGTAATTAAATGCCCATACCCCCTGAGCTTCCGGGGGCTCCGCCGCTTGACCCCCGCCGGGGCTTTGCCAATTACGCTACGCTGTGCCTGACATTAAATACTTTAGCCTCCCCGACCCACTTTGAATGCGGATTGCGGAATGCGGATTTTTTTTTTTTTTTTTTTTTGTCTGCCCCCTCCCAACGTTTTTGCTCTTTACGCCACTGCTGGTCACCATTACGTACCAATATTTGGCTCGCATAATTTCAAATTTGGCCCCACCCCCCTAAGAAATCCTTGATCTGCGCCTGGTGCATTATACATGTACAACTTCGCCTGGTACGCCATATTTTCAAGTAAATTTCTGCGCCCATGTCATGCTAAAAGGCATTACATTATACCAAGAATATTTTCATTCATATATCTCTTGTACATTACCGTAAGGAATATTTCATATCAAAGGGCAAAAATACATCTCATTTTTCAGAAAACCTAGACTTAAATTGGGTGAGGTTTCCTTTAATGCCCAAATGCTTTAAGTTTGTATTCACAATGTGGAATGTAATGTATCTGTTATTCTGTTTTTACAGTTATGCTCGTATATTTCTTTTAGTTCTAGTTATTTATGTGTTGTAAATTTTGAGGCCGACGTACGGGCTATTTGCTCCTTTTTGACCCATGATTCTGGTTGAATTGAATTAAATTTTATCTAATCACGATAAAACTTACATCAGCCTAAAAATAATGCTTTTCAGCAAGTTCGTGTTACAAACATAAAACAGATCGTATAGACACCAAATTGAATATAAATACATAGGAATAACAATCCAAAGATGACATATATAAAACGAGGTGAAGAGAGAAAGCTTATACACAAAAATGAATTGCAAGGATAAACATATTATAAATGAAAATAAAACTAGTTTTTGTGTAATTGTTGTATGTTCTTCTCCTATTGATGATATTCTGTTATTTATATATTTTATGTATGTTGTTTTATTGAGAATGAAAGCAGAGACTGAACTGAACAGGCTGAATGTATTCTGTTGGTTTCTTTGGGCAGGATATACTATTTTGTTGAATATTGAGTTTCCTTTATTTTAGCATATAAGGCGTCATGGATTCGAATCTCAGCCATGCACTAACGTGGCAGGACGTGGCAGGACGTGGCAGCTAGGACGTGACGGAAATGTGCGCTATATAAGCTAAGACACTACAGAGGTCAGTGGCGGATCTAGGTGGGGCCGAATCGACCGCTCCTCCCCCTCTTGGAGAGAGAGAGAGAGAGAGAGAGAGACAGACAGAGTCATAGACAGAGAGACAGAGAGACAGAGAACGAACATGAAGGTTAAATTTACACATACAGATTAAATTATCGACGAGAAGGCTCGACATTTGCCTATGAAGAATTCGGACGAAGGTAGAACAGTATCCCCCTCCCCAAAGAAGATCTATGACATTGAAAAAAATGACGATTTCTAACGCATATAGAAAGGGACTTTGTGTATTTCAAGGCATAGATAAGATTTTCTATCGCCCAAGACAGCTATCTTGTAGGTTCCAGGGTTGGCAATGTCCGGGATGCGCGCGTCCGGGATATAGTAGGAAATACCGAGAAATACTGGGAAATACTCATATGCGTACCTATGATATTGTACAAGGCCTAAAATAAAAACTTGTTGTATTGCCCTTTGCGACCGACCCAAAAATCTGAAAATCTACGGTCGGCATTTAAATTTTTTTTTTTTTTTTAACCGTTTTTTAGATAAGTTTAAATTAATGAATAAAAAAATATGCATTTTGTTTGTTTAAATGGGATATAAATGCATAAAATCAAATTATTCCCAAATTGTCACTCGTCTTCTGCCCTAGTTTCAAAATCCTACTAGCGTAAACATGCAAGTAGACCCCGGCCTCGTGTACGTGTTTATACCATGCACTGCACCAGCTAGAAACCAGGGAGATTTGGGCGACGGTCGCTGTTTTGAGTTTTCTACGGAAAGGCTCACAACACTTTTATATTCATGACACATTTTGAAGGCACTAAAAAACATTGACAATTAACGTAAAGACGAGATGAAAGGACAAATACATCGAGACAAATCTAAATTTTTCATCAATTTGGAATCCGTTGATATATTGCCTGACAGTCTCAAATCGAGTTCTCAATTGGTGGTCATCCAGTGCCGTCCGCCCGTGAATTAAATGCCGCGCATGCGCAGTGTTGAAAACCAACCTCGTCAGCTGGGAAGCAGAGTGTTGTCTCAACACAACATTGCAAACCATGGATTATTATGAGGTGAACAGATATGAATGGAATGATGACGCTGAAACACATGTATTTAAAGCATTAAAAACTGAGAAATATCAGCCAAAAGAGGGCGGGAAAAAACGAAAAACAAAACATTCAAAACTGAAAATATCGGCCCACAGAGGGCGACAAAAAAGTTTTAAAAAATAAAAACTTTTCCGACCGACCGACCCATGTTTTGGCACCTAAAGGGCAATACAACAAGTTTTTTTAGGCCCAATGAGTAATAAGCGATCATGGCACTGATATTAATATTTCTTAAGACTGGGGACATAAAATAATAACTTTTTACTGGAAGCAGCTTTCTTTCTGGTTCATACTGTATGACCAAAATTCAATGAGATACGAGGGAGCAAACTGATGGAAACAATACATTGATAAATTAAGGTAGCAAATGTAAATTTCTTGATGATGATGCATGATGGTGATGATTGATGATGATGGTGATAATGGTGATGATGATGATGGTGATGGTGATGGTGATGATGATGGTGATGATGATGGTGATGATGGTGGTGATGGTGATGATGGTGATGATGATGATGGTGATGGTGATGGTGATGATGATGATGATGGTGATGATGATGATGATGGTGATGATGGTGGTGATGGTGATGATGGATGATGATGATGATGATGATGGTGATGGTGATGATGATGGTGATGATGGTGATGATGATGATTGTGATGATGATGGTGGTGATGATGATGATGATGGTGATGATGATGATGATGATGGTGATGGTGGTGATGGTGATGATGATGATGGTGATGATGATGGTGATGGTGATGGTGATGATGATGATGGTGATGATGATGATGATGATGGTGATGATGATGGTGATGGTGATGATGATGATGATGATAATGATGATGATGATGATGATGCCTTCTCTGGATCTTCATTATTTGAGCTAATTTTTAGTAATGTTTTCTGTCGACCTTGTATTGTAATTTCAATTTTGTGATCAGGCCCAACAGATTTGATTGTTTTGTTGATTAATTATGCCCCCCCCCCCAATTTTGTTAATTATAATTCAATGAGTCATGTATTCAGCAAATAGAAGATTATAATTGAACTTATAAATCCTATATCAGTTACTTATAATAGAAAAGATTGTTAAAAATGACATTTCTAAAGAAATACAACCCCTCCCCTTTAGGGAATCGAAGTGTCCTAGCTGGGAGCTTTAATGAGGAGAAACAAAAGAAGCCGGAGAGTGCCGGTGATGCCATGTGTCATTTTACATGTTGACACCAATTTCACCACAAGCAACTGTTTTCTTCTTGTCATTTTATTATTCTAGGTAAGCTTATTCTCGTTTCTATTTTATATCAAATTATTAGCTGTACACGATTGCAATTGTTATCATGAATGTCATGTAACATTCTCTTGATACCATTATAGTATATATTCCATTTCAGGAATAAATGGACTTTTAGGAATGAGATATGTACACAACTTTGTGAGATGTGTCTGTGAGTTAATGCTGATTTACTTTAGTGTTCAGATACATAAAATATATCACCGGTATATTGTTATTAAACAGTATAATGAATTAATGACTTTTGCAAGTACATAAGTGTGTACTACTTTAATGTTTTACTATTATACTTTAGAAGGTATAGACTCGGCAGAAGAATAGAATTATGTTTATGATACGAATGAACGCCTTATGAAATGGTATAGTGTGTGGATACCCATTTCACAGCTAGGGTGTGAACAAGTCTGTAGCCACTTGCATCTTACTGTTACAGTAGCGAAGTGAAATATGGTACCCAAGTTATGCAGTGAAATAAGAGCACAGAGAGCACTTTCTTTCATGAGGGAAATAATACTTTTCTCATGCGGGTTTTACTCCAGCTAGGGAGTTTATTTTGGAGTTTAAGGGGAACATACAGCAAGGGATTAATGCTTTCAATTCAATTCAATTCAATTCAATTTATATATGTTTCCATCAAAACATTACAAATCAATTATAAAAATTTACAACAAATGTAGAAATACATATTAGAAACAGAGGGGTCCATTAATAAGCAATGCTTGTACAAGTGTGAACACCTCAAATGATACTTAGTTAAACATGAGTAATTAAATTAACAAGTCCGTAACTACAAAAGGAACTACAAAATATGGAACAAAATGGGGGATGCCAACAGAGACGAGAACGGGACAAAACAGTACTTTACATGACGATAGAAGAACACGGTCATAATACAAAGGGTTCTAGGACACCTACCCCCTGGACATCCACCCCGGATAACCACCCCAGTCAACTACCCCCTAGGACAACTACCCCCAAGGGCATCCACCTCCTAGGACTACTACCCCCCGGGACAACTAACCCCGGACAACTACCCCCAGACAACTACCCCTAGGACAACTACCCCGGACAACTACCCCCAGACAACTGTCCCTACGACAAACATCCTCTAGACAACTACCCCGGATAACTAACCTAGGGGTAGTTGTCCGGGAAGTAGTTGTCTGGGGTAGTTGTCCGGGTATTGTCCTAGGGGTAGTTGTCCGGGGGTAGTTGTCCGGGGGTAGTTGTCCCGGGGTAGTAGTCCTAGGGGGTAGTTGACTGGGGGTGGTTATCCGGGGGTGGATGTCCAGGGGGTAGGTGTCCGGATACGAATACAAAGAGTAGACAATGCCAACAAAAAAGAAGTGAGACATCGGGGGTACAGAATACAATACAAAATGGTGGGCTGCATGTGGGGTTGAGAAGAAGATGAGGAAAGAGAAATGAGCATTAGGAAGGAGATAAGCATGAAAAGGCACATTATAATATATCAAATTACATTTTGAGTCAGCGAGTAGAGAATGATCTTGTATTCAACAAAACAACAACAACAACATATACTTCAATGAGGTTTATATGATTGTAATAAAAACAATTTCAATTTCACTATGCTTCCTGTCATTTTAGTGCAGTTATTTATATTCGTTTATTAAATCATAACTTTCCTTGTGGGATTTTGAGAGAACATAAAACTTTTCTAGTTCAATATTTGCATATAGTTTTATCTTGACTTATTATGTTTTGCGGATGCACAATTTATTTGGAATTGCCTGGTTATTGAACGTAAGGATTATACATAGCTGGATATATTCTATGCTAAACTTTTAGATGAAAAGAAAAATGAGTGCATCATTTATTTACCAGAGTTACAACGCAAGTTTTCAAAGATGAGATACTTAACTATTAATTAAATATGATGGAACTGCAACTAAACCATTTATATTACCTGTCATATACTTAGTTATTATGTGAGTAGCGTGTTATTGTTTAAGCCAGAAAACGCTTAATTGGAATTAACTAAAATTGTATTTCATTGTATTATAGACATTATTTTAATCTGTTTATAAACTTAGAGGTTAGGTTAGGTTTTATTATTAGAGAAGATCTAGCTCATGCAGACTGATATGATATAGCTTTATCGTTGTATAAATCTGATGCATGAACATGTATGTATTCATGATCGTCATTTGTATATTGATTACTTTCAATTATGATTATTCTTGCTGATTGCGATGGTATTAAGAGTAATAAAAGTTATTCTACATGTTGACACTATTTTCATCACAAGCAACTGTTTTCTTCTCTTCATTTTATTATTCTAGGTCCCCGGCCTGTACCTGATGGGGGCGTTACAATTTGTTTCGTGACAAAGCCTTCTCCTGAAACTGGTGTAGATGATAGTAGGTTATCATATTAACTTCCACTACTCCCTTATTAAATGACAATAATGATGCTGGTGCTTCTACGGACCTCATAATTGAGCTTCTTTTGGTGACAAAGCCTTCTTCTGAACCATATGTAGGAGTCTATAGTAGCTAATCTTTTTCACTTCCTCTACTCCTTTCTGAAGCTCCAGTTCCCGTGAATTCTGTATACGAGTTTGTAGTCCTTGAAGAATAGCAGCAACCTTATTCTTTCTTGCACAGATCACAAACGGGAAAGAGAACTTCTTGCGGTATATATCATTGTTCTTATTGATCTCATTGTACTGTTCACCAGTCAATGAAAATAGACCGGCACTTGCTTGCTCTTGCTTTGATTCCGATGATAGTTTGCCTTGACGTGCAAGCTTACCAGCAAGATCAGGAAGACCTCGCAAAATGGACTGCTTACCTATTATGAGGAAAAAAAAGTTGATCTCAATTTTGTTCCATTACTTGTTTACAAGCATAACACGGAAAGACTCCTGGTAATGTTTTCTTATGTACATGTTTCACAGAGGCGGCCCTCCGGGGGGGGGGGGCACAGTGCCCTCCCACTTTTCAAGCACCCGAAAAGTGCCCCTTTTTACATAGAAAAAGTGCCCCTTTTTATATAGGAATAGTGCCTCTTTTATTTTCACAAGTGCCCTTATTAATTTGTAAAAGTGCCCCTTCCCCTTTTTAACTCTGATAAATGCCCCTTTTATTTGGACACCTGCCCCTTTTACTTCCCGTTTTCCTTGCAATAAGTGTCCATTTTCCATTCTCATAAGTGCCCTTTTTAATCTTTAGTAAGTGCTCCTTTTCAGGTACGAGTAGTGCCTCTTTTCACTTTTGATAAGTGCCCCCTTCACCTTTGATAATTGCCCTATTCAAATCTGAGAGGTGCCTCTTTTACTTTGACAAGTGCCCCTTTTTCTTTGTAAGAAGTGCTCCTTTCCCTTTTAATAACTACCCCCATTTTAACTCGGATAAGCGCACCTTATATTTTCACATGTGCCCATTTTCCTTTTATAATAAGTGCCCCTTTTCCTAATGATAAGTGCCCCATTAAAAAAGAGCCCCTTCCCCTTCTCATAAGTGCCCCTTCTCTTGTAAATGACCCTTTTCAAGTACGAGAAAATACTCCGTTTCACTTCAGATAAGTGCCCCATTCACCTCCGATAAATGCCCCCTTTAATATCTGATCGGTGCCCATTTTCTTTCAACTAATGCACATTTTCCTTTATTATAAGTGCCCCTTTTCATATCTGGTCATTGCCCCTTTTCAGGTGCGATAAGTGCCTCTTTTCACCTCTGATAATTTCCCTTTTAACAATGATACGTGCCCCTTTTCCTTTCTAATAAGGGACATATCCCCTTGTAGGAATATATGTGGCCGATAAAACAAAATGAATATTCTTACCGTTACTTTAATCTTCTGAGCTGATATTGCGAGTGGAGGACGAAGCGGGAAAGGAAGGACGAAACAGGAATGGAAGCAGGCAGAGGAGGAATAGTGCGAGTAGCGAGGTGATGAAATATACACGTGGAGCGCGACTAGCTAGCTAGCGAACGCGAAGGAAGAAGGCACACAAGCCTTACAGTTCAATATTGCACTTTCCCGAAATAAACTAGAAGACATAAATCTGAATTGCGATAGAGTCCTCAAAAGAACGATGTTGATGAAAATTCTCTATTAAAAGTGAAACCGACGAAATAACGCTTGTTGTAAAGTCAATACTCTTCCTATAAAAGCACGTCCGAATGTCCGAAACTGAAACTGGAGGAGTGAGTAAAATTTGTGTGTGGAGACTTTTCCATGTGCGCTAAAGGTGTGGTGATTGGCTTATTAAAACAATAAGGTGCGGTCCGATTGGAGTAACTAAAATAACACTCTTGTTGCTGGGTGGTTCCACGGATGAAATTAACTAAGAGAATGTTTAGAATGTGCAGCTGTAGATTGTTATTGTTATTGAAGCTGGCTGAACGGAAAGTACTAACGAAAGGTATGCTTAAAATGCTGAGTATTTACAATGTTGATAAACATTTGTGACCTTAGAAAAGTTCAAGTCACTACATCTAGCACCCCTAGAGTGATGCGAGATAGAAAGAGCAGCAATCGATGAAATGTTACTGTCCAAAATACATGTAGAAGAAATATATTTACAGCCAATACATATGAGACGATGTTGCACCAATCGCAATAAGCTTGAATCCAAAATGTCAATATAATTGTTTTCATCCATACTCAAAAGATTCCACGTAGCGTGCTGGCCACCTGACATGCCGGCCGGATCGCGTCGTTCGCGGCTCGGCAGGCGGGGTAGATGCAGAGCTTGGCAGTCGATCTGCGGTCAACGATGACGGGGGATCTTTGCGTGGAGGTCGAACCATGGTCGATGATGACGGGACATCGTCGTGTGGAGGTGCGATCTCCGGAGTTGCGCAATCCTCTAAGAATGCAGGCTTTAAACGTTCCACACTGACGTTCTCACGCTTACCATTAATGTCAATGGAGAAAACTTGTCAGTACGGCGGAGAACTGGGAATGGACCTCTGTAGGGCGGCTCTAGGGGTTTCCTGACTGCATCTTGGCGTAGAAATACATGGCTAGCAGAATGAAGGTCAGGATGAACCTGGGTACCAGCATGTCGTTGTCTGCGAGGAGGGGTGGGGCGTAGCTTACTCATCAGCTCTTTCAGTCTATGTACATAGTTCGCTGGATCAATGTCTGTGTCTGGCTTCGTTGGTTCTACGAATTGGGCAGGCAATCTAATGCTTGTCCCAAACACCAATTCAGCTGAGGAGCATCCAATGTCGGACTTGACAGCTGTGCGTATCCCCAATAGTACAAGGGGCAACACTTCAGTCCAGCGTACAGTGTTATATGTCTTGATCGAAGCTTTGAGCTGGCGATGTAGGCGTTCTACTAACCCATTCGAGGCTGGATGATATGAAGTCGTCCGAATACGAGTAGTGCCGAGTAGGTTGGTGAGGGCGAGGAAAAGGGCGGACTCGAACTGTCTTCCCCTGTCTGTAGTGATTGTTGCCGGTGTGCCAAAATTCGCCACCCAGCTGGCCACAAAAGTCCGTGCTACCGTCTCGGCAGTAATGTCCGGGATCGGAATAGCTACTGGCCATCTGGTAAAGCGATCTACACAAGTCAAGAGATAGCTATTACCTTCAGAAGGAGGAAGTGGACCCACGAGGTCTATATGAACATGTGAGAATCGAGCATCTGGGGATGCGAACGTGCCCAAAGGGACTCTGGTGTGTCGATGAACTTTACACTTCTGACACTCCAGACAGGTACGCGTCCAGTTCCTGATGTCGCGCTTGATTCCCGGCCAAACGAAACGCTCTGTTATCACCTTCTGAGTTGCTCTAGCACCAGGGTGTGATAATCCGTGGAGTGAATTGAAAATTGTTCTCCTATGCGAAACTGGCACTAGAGGCCTGGCACTCCCAGTGGAAATGTCACAAAGCAAAGTGGTGAGTGTGCCTGGAAGTGGTATCGACTCGAGCTTGAGCGAAGTGTCTGACAAGTCGGCTAACTCCTCGTCATCCTTCTGTGATCGAGCTAAGGCAGCAAAATCGACAATGGAAGTTGAGTCGACGGCACTGATAGGCAGACGAGAGAGGGCGTCGGCTGCAGTGTTATGCTTACCACTGATATGACGTATATCTGAGGTGAACTGTGAGATGAGATCTAGGTGTCGAATCTCTCGGGGTGAGTGTCTGCTTGGCTTAGCCTGCAAGGCGTAGGTGAGGGGCTTGTGATCCGTGAAGATGGTGAAAATCCGGCCTTCGAGCAGATGGCGGAAATGTCTCACGCTAAGGTAGGCAGCTAGGAGCTCGCGGCCGAACGTGCTGTACCGAGTTGCTGCCGGCTGGAGTCGCTTGGAAAAGAAAGCGAGTGGCTGCCAAGTGTTGTCCACTAACTGTTGAAGCACTCCTCCCACACCATAGTCTGATGCATCGACGAGTAAACAGAGAGGAACTCCAGATTGAGGGTGGACAAGGATAGAAGCGTCAGCTAAGTCCTGTTTAGCTCGGTTAAAAGCTAAGAGCTCAGCCTCATTGAGCGTGATAGACTCTTTCTTCTTCTTCCTGCCTTTCAGTAGATCTGTCAAAGGTTGGAGCACATCAGCACAGTGAGGAATAAAACGTCTGTAAAAGTTCATGAGACCAAGAAATTCTCTCAGTGTACTGAGTGAGGTAGGAGCAGGGAACTCCCGGATGTGTTCTACTTTGTCGTTGAGAGGACGGATACCGTGCTGATCCACGTGGTGGCCTAAGAAAGTCAATGAAGATACACCAAACTGACACTTGGAAGTGTTGATGACGATGCCATACTCACGAAGTCGATCAAAAAGTAGGCGGAGGTGTGCCACATGTTCGTCATCTGTAGTACTTGCAACGAGCAGGTCGTCGAGGTACACAAAGATGAAAGGGAGACCACGAACAACTTCATCCATTAGCCTTTGAAAGGACTGAGCAGCGTTTCGAAGTCCGAAAGGCATGCGAACCCACTCGAAAAGTCCGAATGGAGTGGTTATTGCAGTCTTTGGGATATCACACGGCTCTACCGGGATCTGGTGATAGGCACGAATTAAATCAATCTTAGAAAAATCGTCTTACCACTGAGGCAGGATGAGAAGTCTTGTAGGTGGGGTATCGGGTAACAGTCAGGAGTCGTCCGAGAGTTGAGGGCGCGATAATCCCCACAAGGACGCCAGTCACCTGGGGTCTTCTTTGGGACCATATGGAGTGGAGAGGCCCAATTGCTGTCGGATGGTCGAATGATGCCCAGGTCCAGCATGTGGTCGAACTCGGCCCTAGCTACCCGGAGACGATCGGGAGCTAGGCGCCGAGGACGAGCTGCGACCGGGGGACCTCTTGTTTGGATATGATGGGTAGTCCCGTGCTTCACATCGTCGTGCTTGTATACCGGGCGAGTAATGTCCTGGTAGCTGCGGAGGAGAACGTGAAAGCGGTCATCAGAAACCCCTTTCACATACATGGGACTGATAGTCCCCGTGTAGGCGCCGAATCCACACACACTAAGGTTGGTTTTAGTGTCGATCAACCTGCGATGTTTCACGTCTACGAGTAAACCAAAGTTAGTAAGAAAATCTGCTCCTAATATAGGCGTCTTCAAATCTGTGACAATAAAAATCCAGCGAAACACTCGTCGCAGTCCAAGATCCAAAGTAAAAGATCGCTCACCGAAAGTGTTAATCGGCGAATGATTGACTGCTTGTAGCTGGATCTTCGACGCTTCGACCGATGAAAATTGAGATTTCTCCAACAGTGACTGGGGAAAAACACTCACTTCGGCTCCTGTGTCAACCAGGAAACGCTTGCCCGAGTTCTTATCGAGAATGTAGAAAAGACGACTATGGAGTTTGTTGCCAAGGGAACTTGTCGCCGCTATTCCTTGGCTAGTTCGTTTCCCTGTGGGTATGACTGCGAGGTTGAATGCGGTGTCGAATGCGATGTCGAATGTCGGCGGCTGGACGAGCACGGGCTTACACTTACGAGCTCTGTCCCCATAAGTCCAGTGATACCAGCATTGGTGTCCTTGATGACGCTGTTGTCTCCGTGGACTTTTAGAGCTGGAAGGACGTCGAACTGGATGAGCTGCACCTCGATGCTGACTTCGACTACGACGGTCTTCTTGGAGGGAAGAAGTCAGAGCCTGCACCTGTGCTGTGAGCTGTGTGACCTGCCTGGAAAGTTGTTGAACCTCCGCAGCAACTAGTGGAGGTGATGAGGAAACAGCACTCCCATGAGTTCCAGAAGTACTAGCAGGAGTGAAATCAACAGCAGAAACAGAAAGTGGGGAAGAAATCTCCAAGATTCTATCCGCTAACTCTGCTAACTGTTCGATAGGGACTGAGTTGGATGATGAAGCGAGAATAATCCTGACGTTATTCGGTAGTCGTTGCAAAAATAGTTGCTTCAATATACTGTCTTCCAACGTAGACTCTCCCAGTAGTTGTCGCATGCGACGAAGAAGTTGAGTAGGCTTGCGATCGCCTAACTCTTCAGCATTGAGGAGTTGGTGAATTCGTTTCTGCTCAGAAACACCGGTTCGTTTGACCAGTTCTGTTTTGAGTTTATCGTAGCGATCCTTAGCAGGAGGGGCTATAATGAAATCCCTGACCTCTTGTGCTACATCAGGTTGTAATGAGCTGATGACATGGGCGAACTTTGTCTCTTGTCTAGTAATTGCCCGTGTTAAGAACTGTGCCTCCACTTGCGCGAACCACAGTGCCGGGTCGCCCGGCCAGTACGGCGGAAGCTTCAGCCCGAACGCCGTCACAGCTGGCCCGGTACTGCCCGGTGCCTTCGCGGCCTCGGCGGAGTCGGAGTCGGGCATGTTATTAGGTGACGGTGGTTTCGCTGTCATCATGCACACAAAGAAAATATCGCTCGTAGAAGAAGAACAAAAAATTCGGGGTCACCAATGTAGGAATATATGTGGCCGATAAAACAAAATGAATATTCTTACCGTTACTTTAATCTTCTGAGCTGATATTGCGAGTGGAGGACGAAGCGGGAAAGGAAGGACGAAACAGGAATGGAAGCAGGCAGAGGAGGAATAGTGCGAGTAGCGAGGTGATGAAATATACACGTGGAGCGCGACTAGCTAGCTAGCGAACGCGAAGGAAGAAGGCACACAAGCCTTACAGTTCAATATTGCACTTTCCCGAAATAAACTAGAAGACATAAATCTGAATTGCGATAGAGTCCTCAAAAGAACGATGTTGATGAAAATTCTCTATTAAAAGTGAAACCGACGAAATAACGCTTGTTGTAAAGTCAATACTCTTACTATAAAAGCACGTCCGAATGTCCGAAACTGAAACTGGAGGAGTGAGTAAAATTTGTGTGTGGAGACTTTTCCATGTGCGCTAAAGGTGTGGTGATTGGCTTATTAAAACAATAAGGTGCGGTCCGATTGGAGTAACTAAAATAACACTCTTGTTGCTGGGTGGTTCCACGGATGAAATTAACTAAGAGAATGTTTAGAATGTGCAGCTGTAGATTGTTATTGTTATTGAAGCTGGCTGAACGGAAAGTACTAACGAAAGGTATGCTTAAAATGCTGAGTATTTACAATGTTGATAAACATTTGTGACCTTAGAAAAGTTCAAGTCACTACACCCTTTTCATAAATGCCCCTTTTCACCTCTTATAAATGCCCCTATCAAAATCTGATGGGGCCCCTTTTCCGTCGACAAATGCCCATTTCCTATTCTAATGACTGACTTTTTTCATCCCTGGTGAGTGCCTGTTTTTGAGGGTGTAAGAAGTGCCCCCATTTTCACCTCTGATAATTACTCTTTGTACTTTGACACATGCTCCTTTTCTTTTCTGATAAGTGTCCCTAATTTCAAGCGACTGAGAGCAATTTCCCCCAAAGCTCGCTCGCTACGCTCGCACGTATCTATAGATGATATACTTATGTTACTTATCAAAGGCCTTTTCAGTCTTCCGTTATGAGAATGTGCTTATAACCCCATCAGGTTTGGGTTTTTTCCTCTTTTGGGATGTAATTTTTCGCACTGCGACCTCACAAATCTTAAATTTTTTCCTCGCTCGCAAATAAATTTTAAGACCATCACACCAAACTGCAAAGTATGATGCTTAAGCAATTTCTTGTATGGTGTATGAAACAAATATTGAAATCATCCCTGATAATGATTGTAATCACAATGTAGGGATATATATATACCAATGTCTAAAAAATTGTATATTTTCGCGTTGAGATTTCCCTTTGTAGGTGCCCTTTTTTTCCAGAAAGTGCCCTTTTTTCTTGGTGCCCCCCACTTTGGAAGTCGCTCCGCCGCCCCTGATGTTTCATCTTTCCGTTACCTATATCAGATTGTTATCGATGAAAAATGCCACACAGCTATGACACAATTTGCTCATAACCAATCAAATGCAAGGATTTCAGTTGTTTAGTACAATTATTTGCCTTGTTATTGATAGCAAATTTTATGAAATGGAGCTCCAGGTAGGATGCAGAAAGTCATTGTAATGAAATCACAATATGCCCTCACAGTGACCACATTGGAAGGAATGCTCCTGATGGGGAGTGGAGATGATGCACATAGTGTGTGCATGCATGTTTCTGATGACAAAAGAATTTTGAGATGTATTTATCATCAAACACTGTAAAACAAGATTATTTCTACTGCTACTTACTATCATCACAAAACATGGTAAAACATGGCAATATTTTGAATACATCAATACATTTTTTGAGTACCCAAAAAATAAAATAAAAATATAAAATACCTATCAGAAAATATTGATCTTCAATAAAATACTGAGACCATTATCACTGGTTTAATTGCTAATGGCACAATAAGCATGATAGTGGCTTATCGTATCAATATCCAACAGATGAACACACACAGATGACAGATAAATTTACAAATTTCGTTACAGATTTCGACAGGGAGACAAACAAAAGATACTCACCAGACTCTGGCAATAAATCCATGAAATCACAGAAGCAACGGTGTAAATGATCAAAGCTATTGAAAGGTCGATACGACCAGACTGCTCCAGCTATTAATGTACCACGCTCAACTATGTTCTTGAAATTCTCAATGAATTCCTCGTAATCTTGCTGGTTGACAGCTTCAATGGTGAATTTTTCTGCCATTGTCGATGACTGCTTCCGACTCTTCTGAATATGAAAGATTACGATATAAAGAATAATAGTTCAAGTTCACTTTATTCCATAATTTTATTAAAGACATCCAATGGTAAACAAAATGATATCAATATACACAATATAACATGAGAATAATACAAGCGGAGTAGACAAGGAGAACAAGAAAAACAACAAAATCTGAACATGTACATTAATGAAAGTATTTGGAGACGAGACAGGAAGGCCGGGCCTCGTGTAAAAGTCTGTCTCCACACTCCAGTGATTGTATCAAAATAACTCTGTAAATTATTATAACTTTTTTTAAGAAAGGGAAAAAAGGAACTGTTGAGTTTTACGGTTGAGAATAGTTGTATATGATCTTTTCAAGACAATACTTCCCCCTTCTTGTCTTCAGTTTATAAACATTTGCCTTTTCCAACTAAATAGGTGTTTCTTAAATCAATATTTTCCTACAATATATTCCATGAACTAATATCTCTAGTCATATCCGATTTAGGTCCACCATCTTTATCAATTAGTCTACATGTTCCAATCTGACTATGTATTTTGATTGTTACCAGTGGCGTAATGAGCAAAAACTTTTTTGGGGGGGGGGTCAGAACAAAATCCTTATCACCACCAAGTAGCATAATGCAGGGGGTGGGGGCGGAACGTCTTCCAAACCAGGGAGGGGGCACCAACAAAAAGGGCACTTTCTGGAAAAAGGGGCACCTACAAACTTAAGGGAAACATCAACAAAACCTAGACCATTTTAAGACATTGGTATATACCCCTACATCGTCATGATTGTGATTACACTACCAGGGATGATATCAATAATTGTTTCTTTTTTTACATGGTACAAGATACTGCTTAATTAAGCAACGTACTTTGCATTTGGGTGTGATGGTCTGGATATTAATTTCCAAGCGAGCGAAGCGAGCGAGTAAAAATTTTAAGATTTGTGAGGTCCCAGTGCGAAAAATTACATCTTATAAAGAAGACCAAAACAAAAACTGATGAGTATTTAGCACAATGTAATAAAGAAAGACTAAAAAGTTATTTTATAAGTAACATAATTAAAACATCTATAAATGCGAGTGAGCGTAGCGAGCGAGCTCTAGGGAAAATTAAAGAAAAGGGGCTCTAAGTCGCCTTGAATTAGGGGTGCATGTTATGCAGAAAGGAAAAATAGGCACTTATCAAAATGGAAAAGGTCAGTTATTCGAAAAGAAAAGATGCTCGTGTCTTTATAGTTTTATAGTTTATAGTTTAGTTTTATTTCATTTCCATTTTTCTAGCATCATTGCAAACACAATACAATTCAATATGCATTAAACAATAATTGTATAGTATACAACATGAATATACAAATCAATATACAGTAAGCTATGCAAAATAATCAAATCAAGCGTAACAAAAATACTAATCAATGACTAAAACATTATTCATAATTTGGATTATTAAAAAAATACAGAGTTAACATGGAAAGTAAATATTATGATTCTTTAAGTTGTTTTATTTTTATCTATTACTTTTTTAATTTTTTCACAAACGTGTCGCAATCTCGGTGTTATGTTTGACTCACATATGACAATGTCTGACCAAGTTTCTAATATTTGCAGATCAGTAAGGTACCAATTGCGTAATATCGGTTTTATTCGTAAATATTTGTCCAAGTCTGCCACCGAAAAATTAGTACATGCTCTGATTTCCTCCCGTCTTGATTTTGGCAATGCCCTCCTAATCAATCTACCCCAGAATCTACTGTCCAAACTCCAGAAGCTTCAAAACGCTGCAGTTCGTATTGTTTCTCTGACCACCAAGCGTACCCACATTTCCCCAGTTTTGCAGTCGCTACACTGGCTCCCAGTAAAAGATCGCATTGTTTTCAAAATTTTGTTGCTTACCTTTCATTGCGTTCACGGCTCTGCTCCTCAATACCTTATCTCTCTAATCCAAAACTACACTCCTGCAAGACCTCTACGCTCATCCACTTCCAATTTTCTTGTGACCCCAAAATTATCAAAACGTGGGGAAAAGATCATTTGCATACTCTAGTCCTAAATTATGGAATGGCCTTCCTGAAGACATCAAAAATGTTTATCTTCTGATTCTTTCAAAACTCATCTCAAAACATTCCTTTTCAAGTCTTGATCGTTTTTCCTGTTTACACGCGCCTTGAGCACTCCACAGAGTGGATTTGGCGCGATATAAGTTACATTATTATTATTATTATTATTAATACTAAAATTCAGGAAATGGAGAGGTCCACTAAGAAACAGGACTTGTTTAGTGTGGATCCCTCAATTAGTGAGTAGAATAGATCTC
Organism: Mesocentrotus franciscanus; assembly: GCA_037976565.1. NCBI lineage: Eukaryota > Metazoa > Echinodermata > Echinoidea > Camarodonta > Strongylocentrotidae > Mesocentrotus > Mesocentrotus franciscanus. The sequence continues at coordinate 24,796,989 of CP137685.1, forward strand.
TTTAAAGATAGAAAATGAAATTAAGACAAATATCGTAAGGAAAAAATATCTAAGTGTGAGAGGTGATATGGTGCCAATGGTATATGGAGATGCAGAAAAGAAAATGAAGATGGAAGAAGAGGGACAGGAGAAAGCTGGCGCGTTTGTGTGGGAAGAAAAGGAGAAAGATAAAAGTAATTAAAAAAAAGAGAAAGATAAAAGTAATAAAAATAGAGAAAGATAAAAGTAATTAAAAAAAGAGAAAGAGAGAGAGAGAGAGAGAAAGGAAGAAAGAGAGAGACAGAAAGAAAGAAAGAGAAAGAGAGAGAAAGAAAGAGGGAGAGAGAAAGGGAGAGAAAGAAAAAGAGTTGGGTCCCGATCGCTCAAATTGAACTTTCTTTATATGTTTCGAGAATATTTTTTTTTCAACTTGATTTTGAAGCAGTTTAAGCTTAAAGAATTAATTATATCGTTGCTAAGTGAGTTCCAGTATTTCGGACCGTAGAAAGAAATCGTTTTATGTGCGAAAAGAGTGCGGGTACGGGGAAGGTGGCAACGGTTGGATTGCCTGGTTGGGTAATTATGAATGGCGCTGTTTTTTGTTAACATGTTGATGAATGTGTGTGGCAGTTCGTTTTTATTCAATTTATACATGAGCTGTCCTGTTTGAAAAAGAAATAAGTCTGAAAATTTCAGAATTTTTGACTCATAAAACAAAGGATCAGTATGTGAACGAGTAGGAGCATTATGTATAATTCTTATGCTTTTCTTTTGTAAGGTAAAAAATTTATCAGTAAGGTATTTACTAGCATTACCCCATGCCATTATTCCATAATTAAGGTAGGGTAAAATTAGTGAGAAGTATAATGTGAATAGTGTAGACTTTGGGAATAAATAATTAAGTTTATTCATGATTCCAGTATTTAGGGAGACAATTTTGGATATATTTTGAATGTGTATGTTCCATTTCAATTTATCGTCGATCGTGAGCCCTAAGAATCTGGTTGATGTTGCCCTAACAAGGGGCGTGTCTTCCAAAAAGATATTTCCAGGTAAATTTTGCAAGGTGTTACTAAACAACATGAAGTTAGTCTTCAGAACGTTTAACGATAACTTGTTAGCTTTAACCCATTCTACTACACGTTTAAGTTCTATGTTTATTGTTGGAAGAAGGTTAGTTGGATTAGAGTGAGAATAAAATAAGTTTGAATCGTCTGCAAATAAAGTGAAAGATAATACACCTGAAGACTTATGAAAGTCATTTATGTATATGATAAACAATAAGGGACCTAGGATGCTTCCTGTGGAACACCACAACTAATGGATTGTAGCGATGACCTTTGATTATTTATTTCTACAAATTGTTTTCTATTTGTTAAATAATTCCTGAACCCTTCCAAGGCTTTCCTCGAACACCATAGTGCGACAATTTATGTAAGAGAATATTATGGTTTATTGTATCAAAAGCCTTGGAAAAGTCCAGGAATATTGCTATAGTATGTAAGTGGTGATCAATGGCTTGGGATATAGTATCTACGCATTTCAATATTGCTTGAGTTGTGTTGCGGTTTGGTCGAAAGCCAAATTGAGATTCGCAAAAGATATTATGTTTGTTTAAAAAATCTGTAACTCTAATAAAGACAATTCTTTCCATGACTTTGGATAAGGATGGTAATAATGAAATTGGCCTATAATTATTTCTTTCAGAAGCATCACCTTTCTTAAATATTCGGATGACTTTTGCTATTTTAACGCTATTAGGTACTATACCCGTTGTTATTGATGAGTTAAAAATATGGACCAGAGGATTTGCAATCGTTAAGATAATTGATTTGAGTAGATGATTGTCGATCTCGTCATGCCCTGAACTTCTTTTACTTTCCAATTGATTTACTATACTAATTATTTCCTCGCGGTTGATTGGGACGAAAAACAAAGAAGATGGATTTTTGTTACTTAAAAAGTTATCAAATTTTCTTTCGGTTGTTGGGATGTTTTCTGCTAATTTTTGTCCTATCTGTGAGAAGTACGAGTTGAAAGTTTCAGCCATTGCTTGAGGGTCTTCGATCAAAGTGTCAGTGTCACATTTAATTTTCGTTTTTTTGTGTGTCTTATTTTTTTGTTTAAGGTTGTATTTATTATTTTCCATGTGTTTTTAGGGTTATTCTTGTTAAGTTCAAACTGCGTAGTATAATGATGTTTTTTGCTTGACGTAGTACTTTTGTCAAAACATTTTTATATCGGGTGTATTTGTCACGGGTTTTATTTGTTGGATTAGTTTTGTATTTATAATAGAGGTTGTTTTTCCGGTTTATTGATCTTAAAATAGACTTTGTTACCCAGGGGATCTTGGTATCTTTTTATAGTTATTGAATTGTCCTGTTAATGGTATACAAATATCAAATTGGCCCTTCAGTATGCTTATAAATCTTTCGTAAGCTTCATTCACATCTTCAGAAATATAAATTTGTTGCCAGTCCACTGTACTTAAATTTTCATTAAGGCGTTCTATATTTCCAGCATTTAATTTGCGGGTTTTAATTTTTTGGGAACGCCTATCACCTGGTGTGTTAGAAAGTGAAGTTTTACAAAAGATTGGGTAATGATCAGATATGTCCGAAACGATGATTCCTGATTCTAAAGGCTGTTGCTTGTTAGTAAAGATATTGTCGATTAAAGTGGCTGATTGTCAAAGTAAAAAGGGCAATTATCAGAGCCTTCAGAGGTGAAAATTGCACTTCTTGCACCTGAAAAGGGACACTCAACAGAAATGAAAAAAGGCACTGTGAGAATGGAAATAGAGAATCTGTTGAAGGAGAAGGGCACCTATCAGATTTTAATAGGGGCATTTATCAGACGTTAAAAGAGGCATTTTGAAAAGGGGGAGGGGCTCATATAAAAAAGGAAAAGGGGCACTTATCCGAAAGAAATATGGTAATATTAGAAAATTAAGGGACACGTGTCAAAATAAAAGGGGCACTTATCAGAGGCGAAAAGTGGCATTTAAGAGAAAGTGAAGAGGCTTCTTATTAAGAAGGAAAAAAGTACACTTATACAAAAGGAAAGGGGCACGAGTCAAAGTAAAAGGGTAAAAATATCAGAGGTGAAAATTTCTCGCACCTGAAAAGACGTACTCACCAGAGATGGAAAGAGAGGAAACGGACAGTTATTAGAAAAGAAAAGGGGCACTAGTCCTATGTAAAAAGGGTTTGGGGGAACCTGCAAAAGTGGTGGCACAGTGCCCCCCACCGGGAGTGCCGCCTCTGGCATAATGGGTAAAAATGAGAGAAAAAATGAGAGAAAAAATGTTGCTGCATGTCATTTCAGCAACATTTGTAAATCACTGGTATCGAATTAGAAATAAACCACATTTGAAATTTACTTGGGGGTCAACTGCCCCTAAAGCCCCCCCCCCCAGTAACAGTACGACAGTGATTGTTACTCTACGTAATAGAATGGAACGCCTCGTTAAAACTGTCATAGAATCTATATCTGTTTTAAACTTCCCACTTCCAACCATGTCTGCAAACTAATAAAATGATGGTAAAGACTAAAAATAGTTTTACTTTTAACAGTCTAATTTCATAATAGTGCAGAAGAAAATGTACATCTTATGATATGAGGGTTTTATCATTCGAAAGAGCATTTCATTGCGGTCATTTTGACACCATGGTCATCTGCGCGTAATGTACCACAAGCACGTAACGCGTATGTAATGCATAGTAAAATTATCATTTTGGGCGATATCTTCGCGATGACCGGGCGATGACGACATTTCATTTTACATGACTTGGCAGACAACTGTCACGTGTATGGTGGATACACATGTTTGCCAAGTTGCATTGACCTGGGTATAAGGTTCGTGATTTTAGAGCAAGTAGAAGTTATTTCGGAATTTTCCCGAAAAGCATGAGGAGAGCAATTTTCGCAAAGTCCGTCAGTAAAAGGGTTTTAAAAAATTTTGCTGTAAAGGGCATATCTTGAAGTATATACATCCAAAAAAAAGTATGGGTTTGACCAGGCAAGAAGAAGCTACGGCCACAGAAAAATGATAATAATAATGATAATAATAATAATAATAATGGATATTTATATAGCGCACATATCCACCGTGCATTGTGCTCTAGGCGCTCGAACTATTACCCTGGCTCTGTTAGGCAGTCGATTTCGGCGCTCACAGCATTCAAGGAATTTTTTTCAATGATATTTTATTTTCTCCATTGCTTTTCACAAACAATAACAAAATAACAACTAGACTTTAATACGTCACTTTGACTAATTAGGTGATACGTATACATGAAATCATATCTCCAACTTAAAATCTATCCACATATGAAAGAAAAATCGGGTTATCCGTGCATTTAAAGAAGTTATGGCCAATTAAACATAGGCATGTTTTTATTTTAAAAAAATCAATAATACGCGCGCGCGAGTTGTTATCTTTGATGCCCGCTTATTCTATCATGATTATGAATCACAAATGGCTGAAATTTACAGGGATTGTTGAGGAAATTAGCAGGAACCAAAATCACGCAGGAAATACCGATCCGCGCACATTAAAAGCGTAATTGCGCGCGCACCGACCCGCACGCGCGGAAATTTCTGAAACGCTTAATTGTCTGAAACGTATAGAAAATTACTTGGTTTGGGGTTTTAATCATTTTTAATTGTAATTTCTTTTGGACGCACTCGTACGCGCACGTTTGAGAGGGAAGGCGCATGCGTGGGCTAAAATTCTGACCCATGACCTGAGCATGATTGATGCCAAATATGAATGGAAATTGATATTGCATGGCTGAGGTACGACGATTAATGACATTTCACATAATGACATCATGATGACGTCATGATGCCCTGGCGTCGCTGAAAAGTCACGCAGTTCTAAGTTGGAATACGATCTATCTTCAGGCCAAGTTTCATGACAATGGCTCCAGCCATTATTGAGATATCCTGCGAACAAGTTTATGGAAGAATAATAATAAATTCTTCCATACAGACACAAAATAAATAGTAGAAATTTAATTCGTCGTGGGGACGAATTAGGTGGTCTGTCTTCAATTCTCATCAGTGAAAGGTCAAAAAGAAAAAAAAAGTGAAGAATATTTTTTGGAGACGCCCGGACTCGAACCAGGGATCTCGAGGTCGGAATCAAGTGTGTTACCGATGTACCAAAACATTTCCCATAGACATTACACGTGAACGGAAAATGGAATTCTCAAATCCCACTTTGCAAGTGAAATATGAGCATGATCCCGGCATCTGATCGAAAAATAAAGGGCACATTGTGATAGCTTATTGTCTCAGCTACAACATACTCGAAGCTCAGCGAAAACAAAACTAAAACGACGGAGATATTGCTCGCGAAAGACGGAATGTAGAATCCAGTTTTGAGAAAAAGTCATGTCCCATAGAGAATACACGCAAAATGTGAAAAATTGACATGCCTCCTTTAATCGCAAAAATACGCCATGATGCCTTTGTCAAAATGAAAAATCGTGTAACTGCATTTGTAGAGAATTGTCTCAGCTAGAACATATCAAAATTTGGAAGAAAATCGATCAATATTTACAGAGATACAATCAATTTTCCAAAAATATGCTGACGTCATAATATGCAAATTGAAATTTTGAGTTCGGAGGCCATTATGATGACGTCATGAGTTAATTGAGGGTCAAATGAGACATGAAATCATATCTCCGACTCATAATCTATCCAAATATGAAAAAAATTGGGAGTTCCCATCCATTCTGAAGAGTTACAATGGATTTTGTATAGGCATGTTTTTGCCCATATATGCTATGTATTACAAGAGCTCGCGCGCACGGACATGTATCTTGAACGGACGCTCATTCCGTTATTAATGGTCAGAAAAAGGTAAACATGGTATCAAAATGCTTGGAAAAATGTGCCAAATATGATGACAGAGAAAATTGGCGATTCTATGTTGCAAAATGCCAGACGCGCGAAAACGCATGCGCGTGTGCGCTTTTTTCGAAATGCTTAAAATGGCCTGAAACGTATGCAAAATGAATTTGAGACGATTTGGAGCATTTTGAAATTTTGCGCGCGCTCACGCGCGGACGTACGCATGTGCGCGCGTTTTTTGACCTGAAATTGACCGGACGGATATTGACCTTGATCATGATAAATATGAATGAGAAATGACTTTCCGTTATGAAGATATGATCATGAGTTGAAAGTACCAAAAAAACACAAAATGGCGCCTGGATGACGTCATGAAGACTTGATGACCTTGAAAATGTTCCTGTCACGTCTCATGACAATGACCTATGACTGTGCCAAAATTGAAAGAAATTGACTAAACTGATCTTGAGTTATCCTCGGAACAAAAAGGGGGGGGGGAGAAATAAATAAAAACTAGACTTTAATTCGTCACTTAGACGATTTAGGTGATACGTTTACTCATTTGTTACATAATGAAGAACGCATTTTCACGATTTCATCTTCCGTTATGAAATACTCCCATTATGGTCTATCAATATGTCAAGTTACAACTGTGTAGCATATTGATCATTATGGATATATGAAAGATAGATGATGGGAGGCTAATGCTCTGACCAATATACCAAAAAATCCACTTAGACATTATACACGTAAACGGAAAATCGGTTTCCCAAATCACATCTTGTAGTTAAAATATTGACATGATCCCATCATATGATTTAAAACTAAATGTCATCTTTAATGTAGGGAATTTTTCTCAGCTACCGCATATCCGTAGCTGGCAGAATATCGAGCCAAAAATCGAGATATTGCTCAAACAAGACTGGAATGAAGAATGAAGATTTCAGAAAAATTCACCTTCCATAGAGAATGGACGCAAAATTAGGAAAATTGACATGCCTGCTTTGATCGAAAGAATATGCCATGATGCCATTGTTAAAATAACAAAAGTATTCATACGTTTTGTAGAAAATCGTCTCAGCTAATACATATCAAACACTCAAATTTCCGTAAATGTGCTGACGTCATAATTTGCAAATTCGTATTTTGAGTTCCAAGGTCATTATTATGACGTCACCATGTACTTGATGGCCAAATGAGACATGAAATCATATTTCCGACTCATATTCTATCCTCATAAGAAAACATAATTGAGTTATCCGTGCATTTAAAGAAGTTATGGCCAATTAAACATAGGCATGTTTTAAAAAAATGGAAAAGTGCGGCTGCGCGTGTTGTTATCTTTGACGCGCGCGTATTCCATTATTATGAGTCACAAATGGCTGAAATTTACAGGGATTGTTGAGGAAAGTATCAAGAATCAAAAGCATGCAAGAAATGGAATCTATCCGATCCGCATGCATTAAAAGCGCGCACCGACCCGCACGCGCGGAAATTTCTGAAACGCTTTAAATTGTCTGAAACGTATAGAAAAATACTTGGTTTGGGGTTTTGAGCATTTTAAATTCTAATTTCTGTTTGATGCACGCGTACGCGCTCGCTTTAAAGAAAAGGCGCATGTGCGTGGGCTAAATCTCTGACCCATGACCTGAGCATGATTGATACAAAATTTGAATTGAAATTGATATTGCATGGCTGAGAAACGACCATTAATGACATTTCACATATTGACGTCATGATGACGTCACGGTGCCCTGGCGTCGCAGAAAAGTCACGCAGTTCTAAGTTGGACTAAGATCTACCTTCAGGAAAGTTTCATGACAATGGCTTCAGCCATTCTTGAGATATCCTGCGAACAAATTCGAGGAAGAATAATAATAATTTCTTCTATACAGACACAAAATAAATACTAGACTTTAATTCGTCACTTAGACGAATTAGGTGATACGTATACTCATTTGTTACATAATGAAGAAAGCATTTTCACGATTTCATCTTCCGTTATGAAATACTCCCATTATGGTCTATCAATATGTCAAGTTACAACTGTGTAGCATATTGATCATTATGGATATATGAAAGATAGATGATGGGAGGCTAATGCTCTGACCAATATACCAAAAACTCCACTTAGACATTATACACGTAAACGGAAAATCGGTTTCCCAAATCACATCTTGTAGTTAAAATATTGACATGATCCCATCATATGATTTAAAACTAAATGTCATCTTTAATGTGGAATTTTTCTCAGCTACCGCATATCCGTAGCTGGCAGAATATCGAGCCCAAAAATCGAGATATTGCTCAAACAAGACTGGAATGAAGAATGAAGATTTCAGAAAAATTCACCTTCCATAGAGAATGGACGCAAAATTAGGAAAATTGACATGCCTGCTTTGATCGAAAGAATATGCCATGATGCCATTGTTAAAATAACAAAATTATTCATACGTTTTGTAGAAAATCGTCTAGCTAATACATATCAAACACTCAAATTTCCGTAAATATGCTGACGTCATAATTTGCAAATTCGTATTTTGAGTTCCAAGGTCATTATAATGACGTCACCATGTACTTGATGGCCAAATGAGACATGAAATCATATTTCCGACTCATATTCTATCCTCATAAGAAAACATAATTGAGTTATCCGTGCATTTAAAGAAGTTATGGCCAATTAAACATAGGCATGTTTTTAAAAAAAATGGAAAAGTGCGGCTGCGCGTGTTGTTATCTTTGACGCGCGCGTATTCCATTATTATGAGTCACAAATGGCTGAAATTTACAGGGATTGTTGAGGAAAGTATCAAGAATCAAAAGCATGCAAGAAATGGAATCTATCCGATCCGCATGCATTAAAAGCGCGCACCGACCCGCACGCGCGGAAATTTCTGAAACGCTTTAAATTGTCTGAAACGTATAGAAAATTACTTGGTTTGGGGTTTTGAGCATTTTAAATTCTAATTTTGTTTGATGCACGCGTACGCGCTCGCTTTAAAGAAAAGGCGCATGTGCGTGGGCTAAATCTCTGACCCATGACCTGAGCATGATTGATACAAAATTTGAATTGAAATTGATATTGCATGGCTGAGAAACGACCATTAATGACATTTCACATATTGACGTCATGATGACGTCACGGTGCCCTGGCGTCGCAGAAAAGTCACGCAGTTCTAAGTTGGACTAAGATCTACCTTCAGGAAAGTTTCATGACAATGGCTTCAGCCATTCTTGAGATATCCTGCGAACAAATTCGGGGAAGAATAATAATAATTTCTTCTATACAGACACAAAATAAATACTAGACTTTAATTCGTCACTTAGACGAATTAGGTGATACGTATACTCATTTGTTACATAATGAAGAACGCATTTTCACGATTTCATCTTCCGTTATGAAATACTCCCATTATGGTCTATCAATATGTCAAGTTACAACTGTGTAGCATATTGATCATTATGGATATATGAAAGATAGATGATGGGAGGCTAATGCTCTGACCAATATACCAAAAAACTCCACTTAGACATTATACACGTAAACGGAAAATCGGTTTCCCAAATCACATCTTGTAGTTAAAATATTGACATGATCCCATCATATGATTTAAAACTAAATGTCATCTTTAATGTAGGAATTTTCTCAGCTACCGCATATCCGTAGCTGGCAGAATATCGAGCCCAAAAATCGAGATATTGCTCAAACAAGACTGGAATGAAGAATGAAGATTTCAGAAAAATTCACCTTCCATAGAGAATGGACGCAAAATTAGGAAAATTGACATGCCTGCTTTGATCGAAAGAATATGCCATGATGCCATTGTTAAAATAACAAAATTATTCATACGTTTTGTAGAAAATCGTCCTAGCAAATACATATCAAACACTCAAATTTCCGTAAATATGCTAACGTCATAATTTGCAAATTCGTATTTTGAGTTCCAAGGTCATTATAATGACGTCACCATGTACTTGATGGCCAAATGAGACATGAAATCATATTTTCGACTCATATTCTATCCTCATAAGAAAACATAATTGAGTTATCCGTGCATTTAAAGAAGTTATGGCCAATTAAACATAGGCATGTTTTAAAAAAATGGAAAAGTGCGGCTGCGCGTGTTGTAACCTTTGACGCGCGCGTATTCCATTATTATGAGTCACAAATGGCTGAAATTTACAGGGATTGTTGAGGAAAGTATCAAAAATCAAAAGCATGCAAGAAATGGAATCTATCCGATCCGCATGCATTAAAAGCGCAAATGCGCGCGCACCGACCCGCACGCGCGGAAATTTTTGAAACGCTTTAAATTGTCTGAAATGTATAGAAAATTACTTGGTTTAGGGTTTTGAGCATTTTAAATTCTAATTTCTTTATGATGCACGCGTACGCGCTCGCTTTAATGGAAAGGCGCATGTGCGTCGGCTAACATTCTGACCCATGACCTGAGCATGATTGATACAAAATTTGAATTGAAATTGATATCGCATGGCTGAGATACGACCATTAATGACATTTCACATATTGACGTCATGATGACGTCACGGTGCCCTGGCGTCGCTGAAAAGTCACGCAGTTCTAAGTTGGATTAAGATCTACCTTCAGGGAAAGTTTCATGACAATGGCTTCAGCCATTCTTGAGATATCCTGCGAACAAATTCGAGGAAGAATAATAATAATTTCTTCTATACAGACACAAAATAAATACTAGACTTGAATTCGTCACTTTGACGAATTAGGTGATACGTATTGCTAATGTTTTACATAATGAAGCATGCATTTTCACGATTTTACATTATCTTATAAAATGCTCTTCCGACTATGGTCTATCCATATAGCCTTGATCATTATGGATATATCTAGTGCTTTAACCAATAGACCAAAATATTTCTCATAGACTTTACATGCAAAGCTGACAAACAGCCTTGGCATGGTCGCAATTACATTTTGCAACTGAAAATTTCGACATGATCTCAACATCTGATAAAAAACCGAAAGTACATTTTTTTATAGCCCATAGTCTCAGCTATAACATACCAAAAGTGGGAGAAAATAGAGTACAAATAAGCTAGATAGTGCTCAAAGATTAATGTCATGTAGATTCAAGATGTGAACGAAATTCACCTTACATAGGCATAACACGCAAATTAAGAAAATTCTGACATGTGGCCTTTAATTGAATTTTTTACTATGATGACGTCATCAAAATGGAAAATGATGTGTACTGATCTTGTAGAAGATTGTCTTAGCTACAACATATCAGATTTGAGAAGAAAATTGATCAATATTTACAGAGATGCAATCAATTTCCCATAAATATACTGACGTCATAATATGCAAATTCGTTTTTTGAGTTCCAAGGCCATTATGATGACGTCACGATGTACTTAATGGCCAAATGAGACATGAAATCATATCTCCGACTCATCCTCTATCCAAATATGAAAAAATTGGCAGTCCTTATTCATCCCAAAGAGCTATAATGGAATCTTTATAGGCATGTTTTTGCCCATATATCCTATGTATTACAAGAGTTCGCGCGCACGGACATTTATCTTCAACGGACGCTCATTCCGTTATTAATAGTCATACAGAGATAAAAATGGTATCAAATTGTTTGAAAAAGTATGGGAGATATCATGAAAGAAAAAAAATGACGTTGCGTACGGCAAAGACGAACGAAAACGCGCGCGCATGCGCGTGTGCGTGATTTTTTGAAAAATGCTCGAAATGGCCCGAAACGTATGCAAAATAAATTTTAGATGATTTGGAGTAATTAAAAATTTTGCGCACGCACTGACGCGCGGACGTACGCGTACGCGCGCGTTTATTGACATGAAATTGACCGGACAGATATTGACCTTGATCATGATTAATATGAATGAGAAATGACATTCTGTTATGAAGATATGATCATAAGTTGGTTTTTCACAAAATGGCGCCTTGATGACGTCACGATGATTTTGAGTCTCTGAAAAGTCACGCAGTTCTAAGTTAGACTAATATCTATCATCATGGCAAGTTTCATGATAATGGCTTTATTCATTCTTGAGATATCTTGCGAACAAATTTATGGCAGAATAATAAATAATAAAGAAAAATCTTGACAAAATCAATAGGTGATACGTATAACTACGTACGTATCACCTAACTAGACTTGAATTCGTCAATTAGACGAATTAGGTGATACGTATACTCATTTGTTACATAATGAAGAACGCATTTTCACGATTTCATCTTCCGTTATGAAATACTCCCATTATGGTCTATCAATATGTCAAGTTACAACTGTGTAGCATTTCGATCATTATGGATATATGAAAGATAGATGATGGGAGGCTAATGCTCTGACCAATATACCAAAAAACTCCACTTAGACATTATACACGTAAACGGAAAATCGGTTTCCCAAATCACATCTTGTAGTTAACCCGTTCCTTCCGACATTATTCAACCCGGTAGCCGCCTCACAAACGAGAATAAAAATCAAAGACTCGACCAGTTCGCTGCCGTGCGTGCGTTCAGCGGGCCGTACAATGCGTGTGCGTTCAAGTCTGGCCAGCGGCTTCGACGAGCAGGAACATAGCGCATGCGCAGATCTGGGCCACCTATACAGATAAGTTACGTAAGAGGAACAATGGACGTGGCCGAGGGTATAGGTCGTTGTCATGGTTATAAACTCCAACAATAGAAGAGCGGAAATAAGGTAATTGGATGCTGACATACAACATTGATGATCTATGTATGTATACCACATGTATATCGGGTTAAAATAACCCTTTGGGGGGTCTTGTTGTTTTGCAGTTGTCGTTTTCAAGCTTCATCTCTCATAGTGATTTCTGTTCCGCGAATTTTAATGAGATCTCATTTCCACGTACTCCTAAATAAAAATAGCTGGTCATAATTATAACGTAGTACCGAATTTGACCCTATCTAAAATTTTAATTCAAATATATAACAATCAATGAAAGATAAAGGAATAATACAAATGTGATTTAGTAAAATGTCACTGACGAAAAGATGACATTAGAAATGATTGTTTCTCTCTCAGATTGTCTCTTTCTTTGTCTCTCTGTCTCTTTCTCGCTTTTTTTCTCTCTCTCTCTCTCTCTCTCTCCCTGTATTTCTCTCTCTTTCTCTCTTTCTCTCCTGCTCGCCTTCTCAGCGCCATTTTCCATCTTCATCTCTGGTACTGTTTTCCGTTCCGCTATTTGCTTTTATTCCGAAAGTATTCCTTTCGATCTTGAAATAAATTATTATACCATAACCTCGATATGGAGAAGAAAAACACGGAACGAGCGCCTGATTATAATCGAAATAAGAAGAATATTACTGTACAATAATTATAAAGAGTAAAACTTTCGAATGTAAATCATGATAAAACAATGGAAACTATAGAGGAATCCAGAGCGGGTGGGGGTTGATCGGAAAGACAAAAAGCATATATAGCGGTAATGATAAATAACAATACGCCCAACTTTCTCTCTCTTTTGTTTTCTCAATGTCGTTTTCTATCTTCATCTCTCATAGTGTTTTCTGTTCCGCGATTTTTAATGAGATTGCTTTTCCACTTGCCACGTTCTCCTAAATAAAAATAGCTGATCATAATTGAACCGAATTTGACCCTATCTGAAATATTCATTCAAATATATAACAATCCTGGAAAGATAAAGGAATAATACAAATGTGATTTAGTAAAATGTCACAGGCGAAAAGATGACATAACAAATGATTGTTTTTCTCTCTCTGTCTGTCTCTTTCTTTGTCTCTCTCTCTCTTTCTTCCTATCCTTTTTTTTCTCTCTCTCTCTTACTCTCTCCTTTTCTCTCTGTGTATTTCTATCTCTTTCTTACTCGCTTTCTCAGCGCCATTTTCCATCTTCATCTCTGGTATTGTTTTCCATTCCGCTAATTGCTTTTATTCCGAAAGTATTCCTTTCGATCTTGAGATAAACTATTATCAGTAACCTCGATATGAAAAAGAAAAACAAAGAACGAGCGCCTGATGATATCGAAATGAGAATATTACTGTACAATAATTATAAAAAGTAAAATTGTTGAATGTAAATCATGATGAAAAAAGAAAGTAAAAAGTAATCCAGAGCGGGTGAGTTGGGGTTGATCGGAGAGACAAATAGCATAATAATAAATAACAATACGTCCAACATTTTCTCTCTCTCTCTCTCTCGTTTTCTATCTTCATCTCTCATAGTGTTTTCTGTTCCGCGATTTTTAATGAGATCGCGTTTCGACGTACTCCTAAATAAAAAGAGCTGTTCATAATTATAACCTAAAACCAAATTTGACCCTATCTGAAATATTCATTCAAAATATATAACAGTCATGGAAAGATAACGGAATAATTAAAAACTGATTTAGTAAAATGTCACAGACGAAAAGATGACATGATAAATGATTGTTTCTCTCTCTGTATATGTCTCTTTCTCTCTCTCTCTCTCTTTCTTACTCGCTTTCTCAGCGCCATTTTCCATCTTCATCTTTGGTACTGTTTTCCGTTCCGCTATTTGCTTTTATTCTGAAAGTATTTATTTCGATCTTGAGATAAATTATCATTGATACCATAACCTCGATATGGAGAAGGAAAACACAGAACGAGCGCCCGATGATTTCTAAATGAGAAGAATATTACTGTACAATAATTATAAAGAGTAAAACTTTTGAATGTAAATCTCTGTTGCATCAAAATGATATGAAGAAAAAAAGTTTATTATGCTATATTGACGGTACTTATTTACGTCGGACAGATATAAACAAACAAAAAAGAAAGTAACTAAAGAAAAAACATCGGAGCTGGGGGTGATTGGAGAGACAATTATCATAATAATAAATACAGTAAAGACTACGTCCAACTTTCTATCTCTCCCGCCCCCTCTCTCTCTCTCCCTCTCTCCCACTCTCTGTCTGTCTGTATGTCTGTCTTTCTATCTCTGTCTTTCTGTCAATGTCGTTTTGCATCTTCATCTTTCATGTTGTTTTATATTCCGCCATTTGCTTGTATGCCGGCATCATCTCTTCCTTGAGATAAATTATTATAACATATCCCTAATGATGTACACATTATACCTTATATTTATTATAGGGGACGAAAATAGAGAATGAGCGGCTGATAATGTCGAAATGAGAAGAATGTTACTGTACACAAATTATAGAAAGTAAAAGTTTTGATTTGGTTTGTAAATCTCTGTTGCATCAAAATAAAATAATACGTTCATTATTATGTCATTGACAGAAATAATATACATCGGAAATTATATACTTTAGCACAAAAGGGTTATCTAAAAGAAGGTGAACAACATTATAAGAGAAAGAATAAAACTTTCTCTTTTATTTATTAAAAAAATAGCATAAATTCCCTACACAAGCAGAAGAAATCTTGAAGAGGGAGACAAGAAAAAATATAAAAAAGACACAACAAATAAAAACAAAAAATAGGATTCTAGAGCGGAAGATGATAGGGGAAACGTAATGGTTCCTAAGAATTGACAAATTTTGACCTATATAGAATAGAAAAGAGTTATGTCTTAGGCACACCTACAGTTACGTAAGAGTTACGTAAGAGGAGGTAAGGTATTTGGGTGCGTGCCGTCA
Organism: Mesocentrotus franciscanus; assembly: GCA_037976565.1. Taxonomy (NCBI): domain Eukaryota; kingdom Metazoa; phylum Echinodermata; class Echinoidea; order Camarodonta; family Strongylocentrotidae; genus Mesocentrotus; species Mesocentrotus franciscanus. Next base: position 24,812,445 of record CP137685.1, read on the forward strand.
TAAGCTTCTACAGGGCGAGCGCGGATTACGCTGCTCCCAATGTAGTACCAGCAGTATCAGTATTTGTGTATGGAAAGGTCTCAGCGAAAGTCAATGGGCCGTATGCATAAAAAGTAGCAATTGCTTGTGCTAGCCTTTTACTTGAATCCGTATGCATAAACATAAGCAATTGCTTGCAAGCAAATGCTTTTGCTAGCAAGCACAAGCAATTGCTTGATGTCCGCAAGCAATTGCTTAAAAACGTATGCATAAAACGAACCTTTTGCTTGTTCTTATAAGCAATTGCTTACGTTTTTTCAAGCTCCGTCATAGCAGCTTGAGCTCTTGCTTAATCGGGACGTTCGCGGTTAAGCATCATGTTTATGCTCGTTAGAGAAAACCAAAGTTGTACAGGAGTAGAATAAATCGAGAAGAAATCGCTCCCGAGACCTATCGGAAACTATTCCGTTTCGACAAAGAGAACGTTGAGTGGTTAGCACACAGGTTCATACCTGAACATGATGAAAAACGGGAGGATGTCATCCTGGAATGTTATACTGCCATGTCAGGAAAGGCTACCCCACACGCATGACATTTGAATACACTACTAGTATGCGAAACCCGCCTTTGTTCTCCCATGAATGATGTTCGCACCGGCGTGACGTCGCTATTGTTGAGATCGTAAGCAATTGCTTGCTGGAGGCAAGCAAAAGGTTTGAGCACAAGCAAAATGTTATGCATACGGATTTAAGCAATTGCTTGAGCTTGATCTTTTGCTTGACAAGCAATAATTGCTTGCAAGCAATTGCTACTTTTTATGCATACGGCCCAATATCTATGGGACAGACACCGCTGAACTGTATACGCTGCTATACGAATTTCTTGTGAGAGAAAATTTGACATGTTTATGAAAAAGTACAATTATAGTGAATAATATGAAAGAACACAAAACAGGAGCAATGGGTAATGATAGTATATACTTTGGAAATATCCTCAAATCAACTAGTTTAGTGAATTAGTGGCAGGGAAAGGCAATTTTAGGCTTGTAAAGACGTCATTTGCCTGCCTATATTGGGAACCTGGTATACCAGGTTCCCGTCTGTGAGTGCACTCCACGGGAACCTGGTATACCAGGTTCCCGGAAGGAACGGGTTAAAATATCGACATGATCCCATCATATGATTTAAAACTTAATGTAGGGAATTTTCTCAGCTAACACATATCCGTAGCTGGCAGAATATCGAGCCAAAAAATCGAGATATTGCTTAAACAAGACTGGAATGAAGAATGAAGATTTCAGAAAAATTCACCTCCCATAGAGAATGGACGCAAAATTAGGAAAATTGACAAGCCTGCTTTGATCGAAAGAATATGCCATGATGCCATTGTTAAAATAACAAAATTATTCATACGTTTTGTAGAAAATCGTCTCAGCTAATACATATCAAACACTCAAATTTCCGTAAATATGCTGACGTCATAATTTGCAAATTCGTATTTTGAGTTCCAATGTCATTATAATGACGTCACCATGTACTTGATGGCCAAATGAGACATGAAATCATATTTCCGACTCATATTCTATCCTCATGAGAAAACATAATTGAGTTATCCGTGCATTTAAAGAAGTTATGGCCAATTAAACATAGGCATGTTTAAAAAAAAAATGGAAAAGTGCGGCTGTGCGTGTTGTTACCTTTGACGCGCGCGTATTCCATTATTATGAGTCACAAATGGCTGAAATTTACAGGGATTGTTGAGGGAAGTATCAAGAATCAAAAGCATGCAAGAAATGGAATATATCCGATCCGCATGCTTTAAAAGCGCAAATGCGCGCGCACCGACCCGCACGCGCGGAAATTTCTGAAACGCTTTAAATTGTCTGAAACGTATAGAAAATTACTTGGTTTGGGGTTTTGAGCATTTTAAATTCTAATCTTTTTGATGCACGCATACGCGCTCGCTTTAGGGGAAAGGCGCATGTGCGTGGGCTAAAATTCTGACCCATGACCTGAGCATGATTGATACAAAATTTGAATTGAAATTGATATTGCATGGCTGAGATACGACCATTAATGACATTTCACATATTAACGTCATGATGACGTCACGCTGCCCTGGCGTCGCTGAAAAGTCACGCAGTTCTAAGTTGGACTAAGATCTACCTTCAGGAAAAGTTTTATGATAATGGCTTCAGCCATTATTGAGATATCCTGCGAACAAATTCGAGGAAGAATAATAAAAATTTCTTCTATACAGACACAAAATAAATACTAGACTTTAATTCGTCACTTAGACGAATTAGGTGATACGTATACTCATGTGTTACATAATGAAGAACGCATTTTCACGATTTCATCTTCCGTTATGAAATATTCCTCCCTTTATGGTCTATCCATCAGTCAAGTTTCAACTGTGTACCATTGATCATTATGGATCTATAGAACATGATCGCCGGAATGGGAGGCAAGTGCTTTGACCAATATACCAAAAAACTTCATATAGACATTCCACGTAAACGGAAAATTGGATTCTCAAATCAAACCTTGTAGTTAAAATATCGCCATAATCTCAACATCTGATTAAAAAAAGAATGTTATTTTTGATGTAAAGATTTTTCCCAACTATAACATATCCGAAGCTGGCAGAAAAGAATCGAGATATTGCTCAAACGAGACTGGAATATAGAATGAAGATTTCAGAAAAATTCACCTCCAATAAAAAAATACACGCAAAATTAGAAAAATTGACATGCCTTCTTTAATCGAAAGAATAGACCATGATGTCATTGTTAAAAAATGAAATATCAATGGCACTTTTTGGGTAGAATATCATCCCAGTTACTTCATTAAAAAAATTGGAGATAAACAATCAATATTTAGAGAGATACATTCGTTTTTTCCATAAATATGCTGACGTCATAATATGCAAATTCGTATTTTGAGTTCCAAGGCCTTCATGATGACGTCAAAATGTACTTAATGGCCAAATGAAACATGAAATCATATCTCCGACTCAAACTCTATCCACATATTAAAAAATTTGGTTATCCGTGCCTTTAGAAAAGTTACGGCCCATTAAACATAGTCATAATTTTATTTTTTTTAAATCAATAATACGCGCGCGTGTTTTTTTCTTTGATGCCCGCTTATTCTATCATTATGAGTCACAAAAGGCTGAAATTGACAGGGATTGTTTAGAAAAGTATCAGGAATCAAAATCATGCAAAAAATGGAATCTATCCGATCCGCGTGCATTACAAGCGCAAATGCGCGCCCACCGATCCGCACGCGCGGACATTTCTGAAACACTTTAAATTGTCTGAAACTTATACAAAATTACTTAGTTTGGGGTTTAAAGCATTTTCAATTCTAATTTCTTTTTGACGCTAGCGTACGGGCACGTTTGAAAGGGAAGGCGCATGTGCGTGGGCTAAAATTCTGACCCATGACCTGAGCATGAATGATGCCAAATATGAATTGAAATCGATATTGCATGGCTGAGGTACGACCATTAATGACATTTCACATAATGACGTCATGATGACGTCACGATGCCCTGGCGTCGCTGAAAAGTCACGCAGTTCTAAGGTAGACTAAGATCTATCTTCAGGCCAAGTTTCATGACAATGGCTTAATCCATTATTGAGATATCCTGCGAAAAAGTTTATGGAAGAATAATAATAAATTCTTCCAGACACAAAATAAATACTAGACTTGAATTCGTCGCTTTGACAAATTAGGTGATACATATGCTAATGATTTACATAATAAAGAATGCATTTTCACGATTTCATATTGTTATAAAAAATGCTTCTCCCATTATGATCTATCCATATGTCAAGTTTCTACTGTTTAGCCTTGATCATTATGGATGTATGGAAAGTATATTGAGACAATTTGACCATTGACCCTGGACAACAACCAGTTACACCTTTGACTCTAACATAATGTGGCATACACATACATATTACATATTCCGTGGTAAGAATAACGTAAGCGAGGAAAATGAAGGCAATGACAAAGGAGAGAGAGAGAGAATATGGCCGGGTTCAAATTAAGTTTTCAAGTTTTCAAATTAAGTTATTAGACCCAGTACTGAGGATCTTTTTATCTGACATGTTTTTGTTAATTGATGGCTTTTGACGCTAGATAGAAATGCCGTCTTTTGTCACCAAATATTGTTCAAATAGCATTGTAGAGACGATGAACACTAATGCAAAGTCGTCAGCCATGAGAATGTCAATTTCTATCTCGCTCTGCTAAAGAATCCGAACAATAGAATCAACCAAGTGGAATCAACTGTTAAACGAATTTATCATGAGTCCTGAAATTTCAATTTGTTAGTGCACGTCATAGTAGTTTTAAAGAGCAGCAATGGCGAATGATTGTCGCTAAAATTCAGAAATTGTTGCTTAGATTGCTTTTCCACTAAAAATTACCATGAGACATCAAGCTACACAGAACTATGATCGACAAACATGATTTTGTTTTGAAAAAAGTCTGAAAACATTGGAGGTAGAATGAATAAGAGATAATGTGGTATTTAAACAAGTGTATTATGTCAATGTTAATCCCCTAGTTCCAAATCATGATTGTATTCTCTACTTATTTCTCCTATATAATTTATTTCAATTTAAAAAGATACTCCGTGGTAAGAAGGAAGTAAACGAGGGAAACGGAAGGCAATGGCAAAAGAAAGCATAGCCCGGGTTTAAATTCAGTATTCGTTAAATTATTAAACCCGGTGCTCATGATCATTCATCTGTCATGTTATTGTAATGTGACGCTACATAAAACTGGTACCAGATTGTCGTCTATTGTCATCAAATATTGTTCAAATAGCAATGAGAGACGATGAACAAATAAGAATAATAATGCAAGGCCGTTAGTCATGAGAATGTCACATTCTATCTCTCTCAGCTTAATAGTCCGAACAATAGAATGAACCGAGAGGAATCAACTGAAATTTCTCAACAACAATTGAAACTTCTCCCAGGAAGCCTAAATTTAGATTTGTTCCCCATTCAAATAGCTTTGTAAAGGCGGTGAAGAAAAAAAATACTTCGTCGTTAATGGTGAGAATGTTCACTGCTATCTATCTCATCTAATTCCTGCGAACAGTGGGCTCAACCAAGCACAATCAATTGTTAAACGAATATGTCATGAGTCCTGAAGATTCAATGTGTCACTGCACGTCATAGTAGCATTAAAGAGTAGCAATGGCGAACGATTGCCGCTAAAATTCAACAATAGTTACTTAGTTTGCTTTTGCCTAAAAATTACCATGAGACATCAAGCTACATAGAACTATGATCGACAAACATGATAGTTTCTTGAAAACAGTCAGAAAAACATTGGAACTGGAATGAATAAGAGATAATGCGATCATGTAAACATTTTGTCCATGTTAATCCTCCAGTACCAAATACCCAAGCAAAACTCGAGCCAGATGCAAATGAAGAGCTTGCAACCAAAAGGCGCTAAATCCACTTTTCACCAAATTGCATGTTTTAAACGATTTGAATAGACCTCTCTCATGTGTATCTAAATCACTAAATTTCCCTCAGAATTGTTTTAGGAAAATATGAAAATATCGATTTGAAATTTATACCAAAATGCGCTAAATCCATTTCCGATTTCAACCAAAAGGCGCTATATCCACCTTTCTTTTTTTTCTGATTGGCCCAATCATACCAGCTTGTGGAAGTTTGATCAGAAAGCAATCAGAAAGCAGAATACAAAGAGCATAGCACAGGCAGACTGCCTAGATTCGTTTTTACTATTCACGTCTCGAAATACCTCATTTTCTGGCGATTTCATCATGGATAAATTATTGTACCAGTGGTTATGTGATGAAAGTTTTTGCACATTGATGATCATGTGTGTGTGTGTGTGTGTGTGGGGGGGGCTACTATGCTTCAAGTACAGTTAAGTATAGTTAATATACAATTCAGAAGCATTTACACACAAAAATGACATCCTTCTATACTAATGTCAGTGAACACCTCAATATTGACTGTAAAAAGTGTTCTGTCAAAAGGCGCTATATCAATGATTTCTGCCAAAAGGCGCTAAATTCGAAAAGAAATGAAATATGAAAAATTATATAAAATACATGCTGTACGCAGGATTTTTCTAACTTGCATTTGTATGACCTATAGTGGGAGTTCTTCCACCTGTAGTATTAATTTAATGAATAAACAGAGACAAATGTGTGAAATTAAGAACAATGATTTTCTCGAAATTAACCGGAATGGATTAAGCTCTTCAAATAAAGGTTAACTTAAAGATACTATGTCCCATTTGCAGCCAGTGAATATCTCTGCGATCGGTTAAATACTACAAACATGCGAAAAGCTTACTTACATGTTCTGTCTTTTGAATAGCTCCTTTAGACGTACTATGAGAAGGGGTCGTACTTTCATGTCATATTTTCCGTTCAACATGTCATTAATTCTTGCTAATGTTTTATTCATATTTTCTTATCATCTCATGCCTTCTTTCATTTTCTTTTATCATCCTTTTCTTTTGTTTCATCAGCTAGCCATATCCCATCGCATGCACACTTTCCTCTGTGTGTTCCCTCCCTCAACCTTTCCGGGTCGTTAACTGACTTGCTCAATTATAAACTTACTACATGTATTTTGAATACTAAAAACACTGATGGAGTTTTGGGATTCTTTACAATGTCGTTATGGCATTAGTAACGGAATTTCCCTTTGGCACTATCGATGATGATGAATTCTTATTCCAGTTATATAGCGATAGGCAAAACAGACCCGTTAATAATCAGGAATACGATACACGCATTTCCAGAGAATTAAATACAAACTCAGAGGAGTTGATTCTTAACCTTGACAACAATGACCTTGCGCAACATTTAACATCCTCCAAATACATTACGATAAATGAATACAAATCCAACTTGTTAAACGACACAACTAATAACATCTTCCTTTTACATTTAAACATCAGGAGTCTGAATAAGAATTTTGATCAGCTTGGTCTACTTCTTGAACATTTTAATCCACAAAATAGTCCAGTCATTGGTCTCACTGAAACTTGGTTACACGAGTCTAGTAACTCTCTTCTAAACATTGACAGTTATAATTTACTTACCAACAATAGGCAAGAAAAAGTAGGAGGCGGTGTAGGAATATACGTTCCAAACAGACTAGAATACTCTTATATCAATAGTCTGACTCACATGACTGAAACTTTGGAGTCACTTTTTATAGAGGTAGAAATGCAAACCAGTAGAAATGTAATAATAGGAGTCATTTACCGCCCTCCGCATTGTCCCCATGGCGATTTTTAACAGACATCCACAATATTTTACACAGTCCTATAATTCAAAATAAATATTGTTTCATCATGGGTGACTTCAATGTCAATCTGTTGCAGTCTAATGCACAAGGATTTTCTCATGATTTCCTGGAATTAATTTTATCTGCATCATTTTTACCTACTATCTCCAAACCAACTAGAGTGACAGACCAATCAGCCACTTTAATCGACAATATCTTTACTAACAAGCAACAGCCTTTAGAATCAGGAATCATCGTTTCGGACATATCTGATCATTACCCAATCTTTTGTAAAACTTCACTTTCTAACACACCAGGTGATAGGCGTTCCCAAAAAATTAAAACCCGCAAATTAAATGCTGGAAATATAGAACGCCTTAATGAAAATTTAAGTACAGTGGACTGGCATCAAATTTATATTTCTGAAGATGTGAATGAAGCTTACGAAAGATTTATAAGCATACTTAAGGGCCAATTTTATATTTGTATACCATTAACAGAACAAATCAATAACTATAAAAAGATACCAAGATCCCCCTGGGTAACAAAGTCTATTTTAAGATCAATAAACCGGAAAAACAACCTCTATTATAAATACAAAACTAATCCAACAAATAAAACCCGTGACAAATACACCCGATATAAAAATGTTTTGACAAAAGTACTACGTCAAGCAAAAAACATCATTATACTACGCAGTTTGAACTTAACAAGAATAACCCTAAAAACACATGGAAAATAATAAATACAACCTTAAACAGAAACAATAAGACTCAAAAAATAACGAAAATTAAATCTGACACTGACACTTTGATCGAAGACCCTCAAGCAATGGCTGAAACCTTCAACTCGTACTTCTCACAGATAGGACAAAAATTAGCAGAAAACATCCCAACAACCGAAAGAAAATTTGATAACTTTCTAAGTAACAAAAATCCATCTTCTTTGTTTTTCGTCCCAACTAACCGCGAGGAAATAATTAGTATAGTAAATAAATTGGAAAGTAAAAGAAGTTCAGGGCATGACGAGATCGACAATCATCTACTCAAATCAATTATCTTAACGATTGCAAACCCTCTGGTCCATATTTTTAACTTATCAATAACAACGGGTATAGTACCTAATAGCGTTAAAATAGCAAAAGTCATCCGAATATTTAAGAAAGGTGATGCTTCTGAAACAAATAATTATAGGCCAATTTCGTTATTACCATCCTTATCCAAAGTCATGGAAAGAATTGTCTTTATTAGAGTTACAGATTTTTTAAACAAACATAATATCTTTTGCGAATCTCAATTTGGCTTTCGACCAAACCGCAACACAACCCAAGCAATATTGAAATGCGTAGATACTATATCCCAAGCCATTGATCACCACTTACATACTATAGCAATATTCCTGGACTTTTCTAAGGCTTTTGATACAATAAACCATAATATTCTCTTACATAAATTGTCGCACTATGGTGTTCGAGGGAAAGCCTTGGAATGGTTCAGGAATTATTTAACAGACAAAAATTTGTAGAAATAAATAATCAAAGGTCATCGCTACAATCCATTAGTTGTGGTGTTCCACAGGGAAGCATCCTAGGTCCCTTATTGTTTATCATATACATAAATGACTTTCATAAGTCTTCAGATGTATTATCTTTCACTTTATTTGCAGACGATTCAAACTTATTTTATTCTCACTCTAATCCAACTAACCTTCTTCCAACAATAAACACAGAACTTAAACGTGTAGTAGAATGGGTTAAAGCTAACAAGTTATCGTTAAACGTTCTGAAAACTAACTTCATGTTGTTTAGTAACACCTTGCAAAATTTACCTGGAAATATCTTTCTGGAAGACACGCCCCTTGTTAGGGTAACATCAACCAGATTCTTAGGGCTCACGATCGACGATAAATTGAAATGGAACATACACATTCAAAATATATCCAAAATTGTCTCCCGAAATACTGGAATCATGAATAAACTTAAATATTTATTCCCAAAGTCTACACTATTCACATTACACTTCTCACTAATTTTGCCCTACCTTAATTATGGAATAATGGCGTGGGGTAATGCTAGTAAATACCTTACTGATAAAATTTTTACCTTACAAAAGAAAAGCATAAGAATTATACATAACGCTCCTACTCGTTCACATACTGATCCTTTGTTTTATGAGTCAAAAATTTTGAAATTTTCAGACTTATTTCTTTTTCAAACAGGACAGTTCATGTATAAATTGAATAAAAACGAACTGCCACACACATTCATCAACATGTTCACAAAAACAGCGCCATTCATAATTACCCAACCAGGCAATCCAACCTTACCACCTTCCCCGTACCCGCACTCTTTTCGCACATAAAACAATTTCTTTCTACGGTCCGAAATACTGGAACTCACTTAGCAACGATATAATTAATTCTTTAAGCTTAAACTGCTTCAAAATCAAGTTGAAAAAAAATATTCTCGAAACATATAAAGAAAATTCAAATTGAGCGATCGGGACCCAACTCTCTTTCTTTCTCTCTCTCTCTCCTTTCTCTCTACCTCTCCGTCTTTCTCTCTCTCTCTCTCTTCTCTTTCTTTCTTTCTGTCTCTCTCTTTCTTCCTTTCTCTCTCTCTCTCTTTCTCTTTTTTAATTACTTTTATCTTTCACTTTTTCTTCCCACACAGACGCGCCAGCTTTCTCCTCTTACTCTTCTTCCATCTTCATTTTCTTCTCTGCATCTCCATATACCATTGGCACCATATCACCTCTCACACTTAGATATTTTTTCCTTACGATATTTGTCTTAATTTCATTTTCTATCTTTAAAGAGATCTATTCTACTCACTATTTGAGGGATCCACACTAAACAAGCCCTGCTTCTTAGTGGACCTCTCCATTTCCTCAATTTTAGTATACAAAAATAATAGATAAAAATAAAACAACTTAAAGAATCATAATATTTACTTTCCATGTTAACTCTGTATTTTTTAATAATCCAAATTATGAATAATGTTTTAGTCATTGATTAGTATTTTCGTCACGCTTGATTTGATTCTTTTGCATTGCTTACTGTATATTGATTTGTATATTCATGTTGTATACTATACAATTATTGTTTACTGCATATTGAATTGTATTGTGTTTGCAATGATGCTAGAAAAAATGGAAATGAAATAAACTAAACTGAAAAAAAAACTGAACTGAAAAAACATCAAATTCCGTAGAACTTTGCAGGAATTATGAATATGTCATGTATGTCCTATCTGTGAAATTTAAACGTTAGCAGTGTCCTAATATTCAAATTATGCAAGGAAACCCGTTTACTTGCTAGACTTCACTGTCAGTCACTATTGAGTGACTGACTGGCTTTTTTTCTTCTTTGGTAATAACATACATATAATGAGCTGTAAAGAGTACATGAGCATTTGTCTACATCAATAACCCACTTCTTGTAATTGTCAAAATTAAACTAATTGAATCTTTGCGCAGCACAAAACGTACGACCATTCTGTACAATGGTCTGAAAATCAGACTATTACTTACTGTCTTGGTAGCACTTAAGTCGATTCGACAACTAATAGTCGTTATTTTCCCACTTAAAGATATTTTCAAGCCCCCTTTTTTTTAGGGAAGTTCTAAATTAGTATTATCTTTCAAATGCCTTGGAATTTAACCCTTTCACTTTTTTGGCCTGCAAATGGGACATAGTACCTTTAAAGACATTAATTTATGACATATTGTCGATTGTCTTGATTTTATTCTCTACTTAGTTCTTTTTCCTATCTTATTTTTCAAGATATATTCTAATGTTTCCTTGTATTGATTAGGTTCATTTATTTTCATTTTTTGGAGGGGGCGTGGTTAAAAAATAACAACTTCTTTAACATTCTGTTTCCATGGCAACGGTCTTATTTGTTACTTGAAATGACTCAAATTTTAATCATAATCAAACAGGCATCTGAAGATTTTAGATGCTTACTATTTGCTTCATGTTGTTGAAAATCGCCTCCGGCTGGATCCGCCCCTGCTTCCCTGCATCAACACACACTTTGAGAAAAGAATTTTTTTCTTTCTTTAACTCAAAGTCGTATTACAACTTTTTGAGCATCAGATAATACCCGCATACATTTAGTTAAACTTGACATGAGGTTATTTTCCGCCAATTGTTTATCGTTTATTTTGTAGAAAGATACGAACCCTTGTGTAATTTAAAGGTACTATGTCCCATTTGCAGGCCAAAAAAATGAAAAGATTAAATTCCAACGGCATTTGACAGACAATACTAATTTAGAACTTCCCTAAAAAAGGGGGGCTTGGAAATGTCTTTCAGTGGGAAAATAACGACTATTAGTTGTCAAATCGACTTAGGAGCTATAGAGCCAGTAAGTAATAGTCTGATTTTTCAGACCATTGTACCGAATGGTTGTACTTTTTATGCTGCGCAAAGATTCAATCAGTTTAATTTTAGCCATTACAAGAAGTGGTTTATTGATGTAGACAAATGCTCATGTACCCTTTACAGCTCATTTTATGTATGTTATTACCAAAGATGAAAAAAGGCCAGTCAGTCACTCGATAGTGTCTGACAGTGAAGTCTAGCAAGTACATGGGTTTCTATGCATAATTTGAATATTAGGACACTGCTAACGTTTAAATTTCACAGATAGGACATACATGACATATTCATAATTCCTGCAAAGTTCTACAGAATTTAATGTTGGCTGCAAAAGGGACATAGTATCTTTAACGTTAGAAATTTGGAATTGAATTGGGGCCTTGAGCGAAGTACACGTTTAGCTGACCAAAAGTGCGAGGCAGTTTCCACTCCCCGTGGGATCATAGAATATGTCATCAAGATCGTTTGCCTGTAGGTCTGAGTATCGACGGTCGTTAAATTTAAGATCAGACCTTCGAAGGGTCATTAGATCTTATTTTGATCTGAAAAATTTCAAGCGTATAAAAGAATCAAAATCAGTTCGAGAAAAGACATCTTTAAGTCTCCAGCGGTAAGACAATAACAAGCATAGTTTAAAACCAATCTGAGACGTATTCATAGTGTATTGCATGGCTGAGATACGACCATTAATGACATTTCACATAATGACGTCAAGATGCCCTGGCGTCACTGAAAAGTCACGCAGTTCTAAGTTAGACTGGGATCTATCTTCAGGGAAAGTTTCATGACAATGGCTTTATCCAGTCTTGAGATATCCTGCGAACAAGTTTATGGAAGAATAATAAAAATGTCTTCCATACAGACACAAAATAAATACTAGACTTGAATTCGTCACTTTGACGAATTAGGTGATACGTATGCTAATGTTTTACATAATGAAGCATGCATTTTCACAATTTTACATTATCTTATAAAATGCTCTTCCGACTATGGTCTATCCATATGTCAATTTCATCTGTGTAGCCGTGATCATTATGGATATATCTAGTGCTTTAACCAATAGACCAAAATAATTCTCATAGACTTTACATGCAAAGCTGACAAACGGCCTTGGCATGGTCGCAAAATTACATTTTGCAACTGAAAATTTCGACATGATCTCAACATCTGATAAAAAACCGAAAGCACATTTTCTATAGCCCATAGTCTCAGCTATAACATACCAAGAAGTGGGAGAAAATAGAGTACAAATAAGCTAGAGAGTGCTCAAAGATTAATGTCATGTAGATTCAAGATGTGAACGAAATTCACCTTACATAGGCATAACACGCAAATTAAGAAATTTCTGACATGTGGCCTTTAATTGAATTTTTTACTATGATGACGTCATCAAAATGGAAAATGATGTGTACTGATCTTGTAGAAGATTGTCTTAGCTACAGCATATCAGATTTGAGAAGAAAACTGATCAATATTTACAGAGATGCAATCAATTTCCCATAAATATGCTGACGTCATAATATACAATTTCGTATTTTGAGTTCCAAGGCTATTATGATGACGTCACGATGTACTTAATGGCCAAATGAGACATGAAATCATATCTCCGACTCATCCTCCATCCAAATATGAAAAAATTGGCAGTCCTTATTCATCCCAAAGAGCTATAATGGAATCTTTATAGGCATGTTTTTGCCCATATATGCTATGTATTATAAGAGCTCGCGCGCACGGACATTTATGTTCAACGGACGCTCATTCCGTTATTAATAGTCATAAAGAGATAAACATGGTATCAAATTGTTCGGAAAATATGGGAAATATCATGAAAGAAAAAAAAATGGCGATTCTATATTGCGTACAGTAAAGAGGAACAAAAACGCGCGCGCATGCGCGTGTGCGGGATTTTTTAAAAAATGCTTGAAATGGCGTTAAACGTATGCAAAATTAATTTAAATAAATTTGGAGCAATTTAAAATTTTGCGCGCGCGTTTACGCGCGAATGTGCTCTTACGCGCGTATTTATTGACCTGAAATTGACCTAACGGATATTGACCTTCATCATGATAAATATAAATGAGAAATGACTTTTCGTTATGAAGATATGGTCATGAGTTGATTTTCACAAAATGGCGTATAGATGACGTCACGATAATCTTGAGTCAATGAAAAGTCACGCAGTTCTAAGTTAGACTAGGATCTATCATCTTGCCAATTTTCATGACAATGGCTGTAACCATTCTTGAGATATCCTGCGAACAAATTGAGGAAGAATAAAAATAAATAACTAGACTTTAATTCGTCACTTTGACGAATTAGGTGATACGTATGATCATGTGTTACATAATGAAGAACGCATTTTCACGATTTCATCTTCCGTTATGAAATACTCCTCCCATTATGGTCTATCCATCAGTCAAGTTTCAGCTGGGTATCATTGATCATTATGGATCTATAGAAGATGATCGCCGAAATGGGAGGCAAGTGCTTTGACCAATATACCAAACAACTTCACATAGAAATTACACGTAAACGGAAAATTGGATTCTCAAATCAAACCTTGTAGTTAAAATATCGCCATAATCTCAAATTCTGATTACAAAATTAATGTCATCTGTTATGTAGAGAAATTTCCCAACTATAAGATATGCGAAGCTGGCAGAAAAGAATCGAGATGTTGCTCAAACAAGACTGGAATGTAGAATGAAGATTTTAGAAAAATTCACCTCCCATAGAGAATACACGCAAAATTGGGATATTGACATGCCTCTTTTACTCGAAAGAATGGGCCATGATGCCATTGTTGAAATGAAAAATCAATGGCATCAATGTAGGAAATCGGCTCAAAAACTACATATCAAAAATTGGGTGAAAAACGATCACCATTTACAGAGATACATTCATTTTTCCATAAATATGCTGACGTCATTATATGCAAATTCGTATTTTCAGTTCCATGGCCTTTATGATGACGTCAAAAAATGTACTTAATGGCCAAATGAGACATTAAAATCATATCTCCGACTCATACTCTATCCACATAAGAAAACAAAATTGGGTTATACGTGCATTTAAAGAAGTTATGGCCAATTAAACATAGGCATGTTTTAAAAAAGAATTGCAAATCTGCGGCTGCGCGTGTTGTTATCTTTGACGCCCGCTTATTCCATCATTATGAGTAAAAAATGACTGAAATTTACAGGGATTGTTGAGAAAAGTATCAGTAATTCAAAATCTTTAACGAAAAGTAATTTCCTCGTTCCGCGTGCGTTATGCGCGCACATGGGCGCACCGACCGGCACGCGCGGAATTTTTTGAAACGCTTAGAATTGTCTAAAACGTAAAGTAAATTACTTGGTTTTGGGTTTTGAGCATTTTTTATTTTGATGTTTCTTTGACGCACGCGTACGCGCGCGTTTGAAGGGGCAGGCGCATGCGCGTGGGTTAAAATTCTGGCCCATGATCCGAGCATGATTTATGCCAAATTTGAATTGAAATTGATATTGCATGGCTGAGATAAGACCATTAATGACATTTCACAAAATGACGTCATGATGACGTCACGATGCCCGGGCGTCGCTGGAAAGTCACGCAGTTTCAAGTTGGATTAAGATCTATCTTCAGGGAAAGTTTCATGACAATGGCTTTAGCCATTCTTGAGAAATCCTGCGAACAAATTCGGGGAAGAATAATAATTTCTTCTATACAGACACAAAATAAATACTAGACTTGAATTCGTCACTTTGACGAATTAGGTGATACGTATGCTCATGTGTTACATAATGAAGAACGCATTTTCACGATCGCGGTCCCCAAGCATACCAAAGAGCTATAAGGGACTTTTTATAGGCATGTTTGTGCCAATATATGCTATGTATTTGAGAATTTTAAATTTCAACTTTCAATTAAATTTTTTGAAATGATCCCAACATCTGATTAAAAACAAATCACAGTTTCTATAGCCCTTAGTCTCAGCTATAACATCCCAAAATTTGGGAGAAAATAGAGCACAAATAAGCTAGATAGTGCTCAAAGATGAATGTCATGTAGATTAATGATGTGAACGAAATTCACCTTCCATAGGCATAACACGCAAATTAAGAAAATTCTGACATGTGGCCTTCAATTGAATTTTTACTATGATGACATCATTAAAATGAAAATTAGTGTATACTGATTTTGTAGACAATTGTCTCGACTACAACATATCAAAGTTTAGAAGAAAGTCGATGAATATTGAGAGACATACACTAAATTTTCCATAAATATAATGACGTCATAATATGCAATATTGTATTTTGACTTCCAAGGCCATTATGATGACGTCAAGATGTACTTAATGTCCAAATGAGATATGAAATCATATCTCCGACTCATACTCTATCAAAATATGAAAAAGAATGGAGAGTCTCTAATCATACCAAAGAGATATAATGGACTTATTATAGGCATGTTTTTGCCCATATATGCTATGTATTACAAGTGCTCGCGCGCACGGACATCTACCTTGAACAGACGCTCATTCCGTTATTAATAGTCATAAAGAAATAAACATGGTATCAAATTGTTAGGAAAAGTATGGGAAATATCATAAAAGAAAAAAGAATGGCGATTCTATGTTGCGTAATGCCAAAACGAACAAAAACGCGCGCGCATGTGCGTGTGCGTGATTTTTTGAAAAATGCTCAAAATGGCCTAAAACGTATGCAAAATGAATTTTAGACGATTTAGAGTAATTTAAAATTTTGCGCGCGCGTTTACGCGCGGATGTACTTTACGCGCGCTTATTGATCTGAAATTGACCGGACGGATATTGACCTTCATCATGATAAATATGAATGAGAAATGACTTTCCGTTATGAAGATATGATCATGAGTTGATTTTCACAAAATGGCGCATGGATGACGTCACGATGACCTTGAGTCACTGAAAAGTCACGCAGTTCTAAGTTAGACTAATATCTATCATCATGGAAATTTTCATGATAATGGCTTTATTCATTCTTGAGATATCTTGCGAACAAATTTATGGCAGAATAATAAAAAATAACTAGACTTGAATTCGTCACTTTGACGAATTAGGTGATACGTATGCTAATGATTTACATAATGAAGAATGCATTTTCACGATTTCATATTGTTATATAAAATGCTTCTACCATTATGATCTATCCATATGTCAAGTTTCTACTGTTTAGCCTTGATCATTATGGATGTATGGAAGATAGATTGAGACAATTTGACCATTGACCCTGGACAACAACCAGTTATACCTTTGACTCTAATTGACATGAGGTATACAGGCATTGCATATTCCGTGGTAACAATGAACTTAATGAAGTAAGCGAGGGAAAATGAAGGCAATGACAAACGAGAGAGAGAGAGCGACAGAATATGGCCAGGTTCAAATTAAGTTTTCTTTAAATTATTAGACCCAGTACTGAGGATCTTTTTATCTGCCATGTTTTTGTTATTTGACGGCTTTTGACGATACAAAGAAATGCCGTCTTTTGTCACCAAATATTGTTCAAATATAGCATTGTAGAGACGATGAACTCTAATGCAAAGTCGTAAGCCATGAGAATGTCAATTTCTATGTCGTTCTGCAAAATAATCCGAACAGAATCAACCAAGTGGAATCAACTGTTAAACGAATTTACCATGAGTTCTGAAATTTCAATTTGTTACTGCACGTCATAGTAGTATTAAGGAGCAGCAATGGCGAACAATTGTCGTTAAAATTCAGAAATTGTTGCTTAGATTGCTTTTCCACTAAAAATTAACATGAGACATCAAGCTACATAGAACTATGATCGACAAACATGATATTGTTTTGAAAACAGTCAGAAAACATTGCAGGTAGAATAAATAAGAGATAATGTGGTCATGTAAACAAGTGCATTATGTCCATGTTAGTCCCCTAGTACCGAAATCATGATTGTATTCTCCACTTATTTCTCCTATATAATTTATTTTAATTTAAAATAGATATTCTAATGTTTCTTCTTTTGGCTTGATTATATTTCAGCAACGAATTGACAGTTTTGGTAGACATCTTGGATGTATCATAGCAATAAATTCTTGGCACATGACGTATTGTGTATACAATAATTATGATAAGAAGAAGCATACAAATAACTATAAGAATAATAACAATAACAAATAATCACTATAATAATGATTATAATTACGATATTTACTATAATAATAAATATAAAAATTATAATCATAATGATTATTATGATACTGCTGCTATTACTACTTCTACTACTTCTACTACTACTTCCACTACTACTATGAAGAAGTAAATGAAGAAGGAGGGGTAGGAGAAAAATCATTTCAGCGATATTAGTGAGTATATTCTCAATGATTGAGGCATACACATACACATTACATATTCCGTGGTAAGAATGAAGAAAGAGGGAGATTGAAGGCAATAACAAACGAGAGACAGACAGACAGAATATGGCCGGGTTCAAATTAAGTTTTCTTTAAATAAATAGACCCAGTACTGAGGATCTTTTTATCTGCCATGTTTTTGTTATTTGACGGCTTTTGACGCTACATAGAAATGCCGTCTTCTGTCACCAAATATTGTTCAAATAGCATTGTAGAGACGATGAACGCTAATGCAAAGTCGTAAGCCATGACAATGTCAATTGCTATCTCGCTCACCTTAATAGTCCGAACAATAGAATTTACCGAGAGGAATCGACTGAAATTTCTTAACAACAATTGAAACTTCTTCCAGGAAGCCAAACAATAGATTTGTTCCCCATTCAAATAGCTTTGTAAAGGCGGTGAAGAAAAAAAAATACTTCGTCGTTAATGGTGAGAATATTCACGGATATCTCTCTCATCTAATTCCTGCGAACAGTAATAATAATAATAATCATAACAACGTTTCTTATAAAGCGCTTACCACCGAAGTCTCTAAGCGCTATAACAACCAGAATAGACTGATAAACAATTATATATTAAACAAAACAAAAAAGTGCAAATAAACCTACAAATTACAATACAGTGGGCTCAACCAAGCCACATCAACTGTTAAACGAATTTGTCATGAGTCCTGAAGATTCAATGTGTCACTGCACGTCATAGTAGCATCAAAGAGTAGCAAAGGCGAACGATTGTCGCTAAAATTCAGCAATAGTTACCTAGTTTGCTTTTCCCTAAAAATTACCATGAGACATCAAGCTACATAGAACTATGATCGACAAACATGATAGTGTCTTGAAAACAGTAAAAAAACATTGGAACTGAAATGAATAAGAGATCATGCGATCATGTAAACATTTTGTCCATGTTAATCCTCCAGTACCAAATACCCAAGCAAAACTCGAGCCAGATGCAAATGAAGAGCTTGCAACCAAAAGGCGCTAAATCCACTTTTCACCAAATTGCATGTTTTAAACGATTTGAATAGACCTCTCTCATGTGTATCTAAATCACTCAATTTTCCCTCAGAATTGTTTCAGGAAAATATGAAAATATTGATTTGAAATTTATATTTTCAACCAAAAGGCGCTATATCCACCTTTCTTTTCTTTCCTTTGATTGGCCCAATCATACCAGCTTGTGGAAATTTGATCAGAAAGCAATCAGAAAGCAGAACACAAAAAGCATAGCACAGGCAGACTTCCTAGATTCGTTTTTACTATTCACGTTTCGAAATACCTCATTTTTTGGCGATTTCATCATGGATAAATTATTGTGCCAGTGGTTATGTGATGAAAGTTTTTGCACATTGATGATCATGTGTGTGGTGTGTGTGTGTGTGCGCGCGCGCGCGTGTGTGTGTGGTGAGGGGGGGGGGCTACTATGATTCAAGTATAGTTAATATACAATTCAGAAGCATTTACACACAAATGACATCCTTCTATACTAATGTCAGTAAACAACTCTATATTGACTGTAAAAAGTGTTCTGTCAAAAGGCGCTATATCCATGATTTCTGCCAAAAGGCACTAAATTCGAAAAGAAATGAAATAATGACAAATTATATAAAATACATGCTGTACGCAGGATTTTTCTAACTTCCTTTTGTATGACCTATAGTGGTAGTTCTTCCACCTGTAGTATAGATTTGATTAATAAACAGAGACAAATGTGTGAAATTAAAAAACAATGATTTTCTCGAAATTAACCGGAATGGATTAAGCTCTTCAAATAAAGGTTAACTTAAAGATACTATGTCCTTTTGCAGCCAACATCAAATTCCGTAGAACTTTGCAGGAATTATGAATATGTCATGTATGTCCTATCTGTGAAATTTAAACCTTAGCAGTGTCCTAATATTCAAATTATGCAAGGAAACCCGTTTACTTGCTAGACTTCACTGTCAGACACTATTGAGTGACTGACTGGCTTTTTTCTTCTTTGGTAATAACATACATATAATGAGCTGTAAAGAGTACATGAGCATTTGTCTACATCAATAACCCACTTCTTGTAATTGTCAAAATTAAACTAATTGAATCTTTGCGCAGCACAAAACGTACGACCATTCTGTACAATGGTCTGAAAATCAGACTATTACTTACTGTCTTGGTAGCACTTAAATCGATTCGACAACTAATAGTCGTTATTTTCCCACTTAAAGACATTTTCAAGCCCTCCTTTTTAGGTAAGTTCTAAATTAGTATTATCTTTCAAATGCCGTTGGAATTTAACCCTTTCATTTTTTGGCCTGCAAATGGGACAAAGTACCTTTAAATACATAAATTTATGACATATTGTCTATTGTCTTGATTGTTTTCTCTACTTAGTTCTTTTTCCTATCTTATTTTTTTCAAGATATATTCTAATGTTTCCTTGTATTGATTAGGTTCATTTATTTTCATTTTTTGGAGGGGGCGTGGTAAAAAAATAACAACTTCTTTAACATTCTGTTTCCATGGCAACGGTCTCATTTGTTACTTGAAATGACTCAAATTTTAATCATAATCAAACAGGCATCTGAAGATTTTAGATGCTTACTATTTGCTTCATGTTGTTGAAAAATCGCCTCCGGCTGGATCCGCCCCTGCTTCCCTTCATCAACACACACTTTGAGAAAAGAAAAGAAAAACAATTTTCTTTAATTCAAAGTCGTGTTACAACTTTTGAGCATCATATAATACCCGCATACATTCAGTTAAACTTGACATGCCAATTGTTTATCGTTTATTTTGTAGAAAGATACGAACCCTTGTGTAATTTAACGTTGGAAATTTGGAATTGAATTGGGGCCTTGAGCGAAGTACACGTTTAGCTGACCAAAAGTGCGAGGCAGTTTCCACTCCCGTGGGATCATAAAATATGTCATCAAGATCGTTTGCCAGTAGGTCTGGAGTATCGACGGTCGTTAAATTTAAGATCAGACCTTCGAAGGGTCATTAGATCTTATTTTGATCTGAAAAATTTCAAGCGTATAAAAGAATCAAAATCAGTTCGAGAAAAGACATATTTAAGTCTCCAGCTGTAAGACAATAACAAGCATAGTTTAAAACCAATCTAAGACGTATTCATAGTGTATTGCATGGCTGAGATAAAACCATTAATGACATTTCACATAATGACGTCATGATGACGTAACGATGCCCTGGCGTCGCTGAAAAGTCACGCAGTTCTAAGTTGGACTAGGAACTATCTTCAAGGAAAGTTTCATGACAATGGCTTTACCGAATCTTGAGATATCTTGCGAACAAATTCGAGGAAGTATCATAAATATTTCTTCCATACAGACACAAAATAAATACTATTTTTAATTTTAATTCGTCACTTGGACGATTAGGTGATACGTATGCTCATGTGTTGCAAAACAAAGAACGCATTTTCACGATTTCATCTTCCGTTTTGAAATGCTCCTCCAATTATGGTCTATCCATAAGTCAAGTATCAACTGTGTATCATTGATCATTTTGGATCTATGAAAGATGGTCGCCGGAATGGGAGGCAAGTGCTATAACCAATATACAAAAAAATCTGCATAGACATAACACGTAAACGGAAAATTTGATTCTCAAATCAAATCTTGTATTTAAAATATCGCCATGATTCCAACATCTGATTAACAAATTAAATGTCCCCTTTATGTACAGAATTTTCTTAGCTACAACATATCCGCAGCTGGCAGAAAAGAATCGAGATATTGCTCAAACAACTAAGACTGGAACGTAGAATGAAAATTTCAGAAAAATTCACCTCCCTTAGAGAATACACGCAAAATTGGGAAAATTGACATGCCTCTTTTACTCGCAAGAATGGGCCATGATGCCATTGTTAAAATGAAAATCAATAGCACCTTTTGTGTAGAAAATCGCCTCAGCTATTTCATACCAAACATTGAGAGAAAACAAACAATATTAACAGAGATACTTTTTTGTAAATATGCTGACGTCATTATGTGCTTATTCGTATCTTGAGTTCCAAGGCCATTATAATGACGTCACGATGTACTTCATGGCCAAATGAGACATAAAAACATATCTCCGACTCATATTCTATCCACATGTGAAAACAAAATTGAGTTATCCGTGTATTTAAATAAGTTATGGCCAATTAAACATAGGCATGTTTTTATTTTTAAAAATGTAAATATGCGGCCGCGCGTGTTGTTATCTATCATCATGGAAATTTTCATGATATGGCTTTATTCATTCTTGAGATATCTTGCGAACAAATTTATGGCAGAATAATAATAAATAATAATAATAAAGAAAAATCTTGACGAAATCAATAGGTGATACGTATAACTACGTACGTATCACCTAATAATAAAGACAAATCTTGACGAAATCAATAGGTGATACGTATAACTACGTACGTATCACCTAATAAAAATAAATAATAAAGAAAAATCTTGACGAAATCAATAGGTGATACGTATAACTACGTACGTATCACCTAACTAGACTTGAATTCGTCACTTTGACGAATTAGGTGATACGTATGCTCATGTGTTACATAATGAAGAACGCATTTTCACGATCGCGGTCCCCAAGCATACCAAAGAGCTATAAGGGACTTTTTATAGGCATGTTTGTGCCAATATATGCTATGTATTTGAGAATTTTAAATTTCAACTTTCAATTAAATTTTTTGAAATGATCCCAACATCTGATTAAAAAAACAAATCACAGTTTCTATAGCCCTTAGTCTCAGCTATAACATCCCAAAATTTGGGAGAAAATAGAGCACAGATAAGCTAGATAGTGCTCAAAGATGAATGTCATGTAGATTAATGATGTGAACGAAATTCACCTTCCATAGGCATAACACGCAAATTAAGAAAATTCTGACATGTGGCCTTCAATTGAATTTTGTACTATGATGACATCATTAAAATGAGAATTAGTGAATACTGATTTTGTAGACAATTGTCTCGACTACAACATATCAAAGTTTAGAAGAAAGTCGATGAATATTGAGAGACATACACTAAATTTTCCATAAATATAATGACGTCATAATATGCAATATTGTATTTTGACTTCCAAGGCCATTATGATGACGTCAAGATGTACTGAATGTCCAAATGAGATATGAAATCATATCTCCGACTCATACTCTATCAAAATATGAAAAAGAATGGAGAGTCTCTAATCATACCAAAGAGATATAATGGACTTATTATAGGCATGTTTTTGCCCATATATGCTATGTATTACAAGTGCTCGCGCGCACGGACATCTACCTTGAACAGACGCTCATTCCGTTATTAATAGTCATAAAGAAATAAACATGGTATCAAATTGTTAGGAAAAGTATGGAAAATATAAAAGAAAAAAAGAATGGCGATTCTATGTTGCGTAATGCCAAAACGAACAAAAACGCGCGCGCATGTGCGTGTGCGTGATTTTTTGAAAAATGCTCAAAATGGCCTAAAACGTATGCAAAATGAATTTTAGACGATATAGAGTAATTTAAAATTTTGCGCGCGCGTTTACGCGCGGATGTACTTTTACGCGCGCGCTTATTGATCTGAAATTGACCGGACGGATATGACCTTCATCATGATAAATATGAATGAGAAATGACTTTCCGTTATGAAGATATGATCATGAGTTGATTTTCACAAAATGGCGCATGGATGACGTCACGATGACCTTGAGTCACTGAAAAGTCACGCAGTTCTAAGTTAGACTAATATCTATCATCATGGAAAGTTTCATGATAATGGCTTTATTCATTCTTGAGATATCTTGCGAACAAATTTATGGCAGAATAATAAATAATAACTAGACATTTAATTCGTCATGAGGACGAATTAGGTGGTCTGTCTACAATTCTTATGATCATGCTCATCTTCAATTCAATGATCCAATATAATGATGTTAATGTAAAATGATGTATTAACATATGAATTGATGAATGAAGTACTGATGAACTGATAGATTGAACTGATGTGAAATGAACTGAATTGATGATCTAAACTGATGAACTGATGAATGAACTGATGAACTGATATTGAACTGTGACCTGAACTGAAGTAATAACTCAACTGATGAACAAAATATTGAGAAATGATTATGATCAAGATCATGATCATAATGAAATTTGATGAAAATATAGAGATAGAGAAGGGGAGAGGGAGACTGGTTATAGTCATGTAAAAATACATGAGCTGGACCGAGGGATGAAAGAGGAATCAGAATGCATACACTTGGAAGGAGAGAGGAAAGTACAAGGAAACATGGTAGGGGTGAAATAAGAATACAAAGGGCACAGCAAAGAGCTAGAGGAAATTAAGGAACATCCTATAAGACATAAAAGAGGGAGAGCGGGAGCCAAAGGCGGGAAAAGGAGAGGGTGAGAGTAGAGAAAGAGAGAGGCAGAGACAGCTAGGGAGACATCAGAGCAGAAGAAGAGGGAGGCAGAACAAGAGAGGGAGAGGGAGACAGAGAGAGGGAGAGGGTGAAATAGAAGAGAGAGAGAGAGCGATGCAAAGCTGACAAACGGCCTTGGCATATTCGCTATTTCAACTTTCAATTAAAAATTTCTACATGATTCCAACATCTGATCAAACAAGTGAAACGCTCGGCGGTCTCGCCTGCATTACGCAATTCGGCATTACGCAATTCGATATGATGAAAAATTGAGGTTGGGACATTATTTTTATAGGCAGGGTGGCCCATTTGCAGACCCCCGAAAATGAAATCCTCTGAATATAATAAGCATTTTGAAGTGAATATTGATTATGAATCATCAGAATAATTATTTACTGTATCATAAGAATACAATATAATGAGATTTAGTGTATGGGTAAGACTATAAATGTTTCAATGCTTGTCAGTAATTTACAAATAAAGTTATCTAATAAACTTTTTAAGAAAAGAGGATTTTTCAGCATTTTGTGTAAAAACAATTGGAAGGTAGAGCCCATCTACATCACATCACGTCTCATTAGCATAATGAGAACATTATTATGAGATATACTCCAATATATATTATCGAAACATCAATATTGTCACCTAGCTGTAACTGATCATGTACATACTAGGCCTGGGATCGAATACTAAAATTACTATTAGAATATTCATGGGAAAGTACTCGAATGATTCGAATATTTACTTTCATGAAATATGAACAAATAACAACAATTTATTTATTAATTCTCATATTAAATTTTGAGAACATAATCCAAGTCTACTGACCTAAAATGACCTTTGACCTTGACTTTGTGACCTGGAATTTGTGTCACATGATTTGTGATACTTGATAGCCCTTGGGTACAAGTTTCATGGAATTTGAACAAACACTTTTGAAATTATGCTAAAATTTCAAAATCTTGATGTTGATGCCACAACAAAGTCTAAGTTTCCAGACCTGAAATGACATTTGACCTTTACTTTGTCACCTAAAAGACTAATAACATGATTGGTGATACTTGATAACCCTTATGTTCAAGTTTCATGGAATAGGAATGTATACTTTCAAAATTATGATAACAATTAAAAAATCTTAGCCTGATGCCACAACATAGTTAAGTTTGTTGACCTGAAATGACCTTTGACCTTGACCTAGTGGGCTGAAATTCTACTCACATGATTGGGGATACTTGATAACCCTTTAGTCTAAGTTTCATTGAATAAGAACTTATACTTTCAAAATTATATTACAAATTCAAAAACTTAACCTCAGGTTAAGTTTTGATGATGATGCCACAACATAGTCTAAGTTTGTTGACCTGAAATGACCTTTGACCTTGACTTTGTGACCTGAAATTTTCCTCACATGATTGGGGATACTTGATAACCCTTTAGTCCAAGTTTCATTTAATAGGACCTTATACTTTCAAAATTATATTAACAATTCAAAAACTTAACCTTAGGTTAAGTTTTGATGTTGACGCCGCCGCCGCCCCGTCGCCGCCGCCGGAAAAGCGGCGCCTATGTCTCGCTTTTTGCTACGCAGGCGAGACAAAAACGGAAGACGCACTTCCGATAGCTCATAGTATCAGCTATAACATACTTAAATTGGGGGGGGGGGGGAGAATAGAGCAAAAATAAGCGAGATACTACTCACAGAACAATGTCATGTAGATTGATTATGTGAACGAAATTCGACTTCCGTAGACATAACATAACATAACATAATGTCACCTTTAATTGAAATTTTCACTATGATGACGTCATCAAAACGAAAAGTGAGGGTGACTTAACTTGTAGAGAATTGTCTTAACTACAACATATCAAAATTTGGAAGAAAAAAGAGCACAAATAAGCTAGATGGTGCTCAAAGATTTATGTTATGTAGATTCATATGATGCATTTGAACGAAATTCACTTTCATAGACATAACACGCAAATTAAGAAAATTCTGACATGTCGCCTTTAATTGAAATTTTCACTATGATGACGTCATCAAAACGAAGAGTAAGGGTGACTTATCTTGTAGAGAATTGTCTTAGCTACAACATATCAAAATTTGGGAGCAAAAAGAGCACAAATAAGCTAGATAGTGCTCAAAGATTAATGTTATGTAGATTCATGATGTGAACGAAATTCGACTGCCGTAGACATAACACGCGCGTTAAGAAAATTCTGACATGTCGCCTTTAATTGAAATTTTCACTTTGATGACGTCATCAAAACGAAACGTGATGCAACTTTTCTTGTAGAGAATTGTCTTAGCTACAACATATCTAAATTTGGAAGAAAAACGATCAATATTTACAGAGATACAATCAATTTTCCATAAATATGCGGACGTCATAATATGCAAATTCGTATTTTGAGTTTCAAGGCCTTTATGATGACGTCATGATATTTGTACAGGCAAAATGAGAAATGAAATCATATCTCCAATTCATACTCTATCTAAATATGAAGAAAAATTGAGAGGAATTCAGGCATTCTGACGAGCTATGGCGGGTTTTATATAGACATGTTTTTACCATTTGTTTCATTATATTGCCCAGTGACGCGCGCACGAATTTAAAAGTTTGACGCACGCGTGGGGCATTATAGAAGGTCGAGAATGACTGGAAATAGTTGAAAATTGTCAAAAATAGTGTCAGGAATACAAACCATGCGAAAAAACGGCGTGTTTACGATGTGTACGTGCTGCGCGCGCGACTAACGCGCGCGCGGACGCGCACGGACGGAAATTTTTGAAATGCTTAAAATGACCTGATTCGTACTCTTGTTTAATAGTTAAGTGATTTTGAGCATTTAAAAAATATTGACGCGCGCGTACGCGCGCGTCATGACCTTTATGTGACCTTTGATGACATGACCTGTTCACCCTTGACCTAAAGTATATGTGATATGAATATAAATAACCTTTGATGACGCATCATGAAGATATGATTGATAATGTGATTTCACAAAATGGCGCCTGGATGACGTCACGATGACCTGATGACCTTGAAAAAAATGGTGGCACTTGAATTTGATAAGCCTGATGACTGACGAAAAATTTGATGAAAATTGATGGAGCCGAATTTGAGCAATCATGCTCACAATAAAGTGGTGGGAAAATAAAAATAAACAAGTGCGTTACTGATAGACAACATTTCCCAAAACATTTCCCATAGCGATTACACGTGAACGGAAAATGGAATTCTCAAATCCCACTTTGCAAGTGAAATATGAGCATGATCCCGGCATCTGATCGAAAAATAAAGAGCACACTTGTGATAGCTTATTGTCTCAGCTACAACATACTCAAAGCTCAGCGAAAACAAAACTAAAACGACGGAGATATTGCTCGCGAAAGACGGAATGTAGAATCCAGTTTTGAGAAAAAGTCATGTCCCATAGAGAATACACGCAAAATGTGAAAATTGACATGCCTCCTTTAATCGCAAAAATACGCCATGATGCCTTTGTCAAAATGAAAATCGTGATTACTGCATTTGTAGAGAATTGTCTCAGCTAGAACATATCAAAATTTGGAAGAAAATCGATCAATATTTACAGAGATACAATCAATTTTCCAAAAATATGCTGACGTCATAATATGCAAATTAAAATTTTGAGTTCGGAGGCCATTATGATGACGTCATGAGTTAATTGAGGATCAAATGAGACATGAAATCATATCTCCAACTCATAATCTATCCAAATATGAAAAAAATTGGGAGTTCCCATCCATTCTGAAGAGTTACAATGAATTTTGTATAGGCATGTTTTTGCCCATGTATTGTAGATAAAGATAGCGCAGGTCCGCGGGTGCATCAATTTTGACGGACGCTCATTGCGTTATTACTGGTCAGAAAAAGGTGAACAAGGTATCAAAATGCTTGGAAAAATATGCCAAATATGATGACAGAGAAAATTTGGCGATTCTATGATGCAAAATACCAGAACGCCCGAAAACGCGCGCGCATGCGCGCGTGCGCGTTTTTTTGCAAAATGCTTAAAATGGCCTGAAACGTATTCAAAAAGAATTTGAGACGATTTGGAGCATTTTGAAAATTTGCGCGCTAGCGCGCGGACGTACGCATGCGCGCGTTTTTTGACCTGAAATTGACCGGACGGATATTGACCTTGATCATGATAAATATGAATGAAAATGACTTTCCGTTATGAAGATATGATCATGAGTTGAAAGTACCCAAAAACACAAAATGGCGCCTGGATGACGTCATGAAGACTTGATGACCTTGAAAATGTTCCTGTCACGTCTTATGGCAATGACCTATGACTGTGCCAAAATTGAACGAAATTGACTAAACCATCTTGAGTTATCCTGTTAACAAAAAGTGTGCAAATAAATAAAAATAAATAACTAGACATATAATACTTGTTTTCGAACAAGTATAGGTGGGCTGTTCCAATTAATGCATACCACACATGGTTAGTGAGATAGTGATCAGGGAAATGTTTGATCTTTGATCCTAATTTACATACTAAGTAGTTAAGATACCATTGGCATGATTTGACCTAAATTTGTGAAATAATCCTCTTAGGTCTATTACTGTGCCAAATTTCATGTCTATACAAAGCATTGTTTTAGAGAAACCATGTACAGTATATTTGACCTTCAACCTTAAAATCTAAATAACATAATGAAATATGCATATTCTCGATTTTGTGTTTTTATATGAAATATTTTGTCTTACCTATCAACATGCAACGTTTCAAGTCAATTGTGACCAATATACCAAAATAATCCACATAGACATCACGTGAACGGAAAATGGAATTCTCAAATCCCACTTTGCAAGTGAAATATGAGCATGATCTCGGCATCTGATCAAAAAATAAGGGCATATCAACGATAGCTTATTGTCTCAGCTACAACATACTCAAAGCTCAGCGAAAACAAAACTAAAACGACCGAGATATTGCTCGCGAAAGACGGGAATGTAGAATCCAGTTTTGAGAAAAAGTTATGTCCCATAGAGAATACACGCAAAATGTGAAAATTGACATGCCTCCTTTAATCGCAAAAATACGCCATGATGCCTTTGTCAAAATGAAAATTGTGAGAACTGCATTTGTAGAAAATTGTCTCAGCTAAAACATATCAAAATTTGGAAGAAAATCGATCAATATTGACAGAGATACAATCAATTTTCCAAAAATATGCTGACGTCATAATATGCAAATTAAAATTTTGAGTTCGAAGGCCATTTTGATGACGTCATGAGTTAATTGAGGGTCAAATGAGACATGAAATCATATCTCCGACTCATAATCTATCCAAATATGAAAAAAAATTGGGAGTTCCCATCCATTCTGAAGAGTTACAATGAATTTGTATAGGCATGTTTTTGCCCATATATGCTATGTATTACAAGAGCTCGCGCGCACGGACATGTTTCTTGAACGGACGCTCATTTGTTATTACTGGTAAAAAAAAGGAACAAGGTATCAAATTGTTTGAAAAATATGGGAAATATCATGAAAGAAAAAAAAATGGCGATTTTATGTTGTATAATCGTGTTACGCGCGAAAACGCGCGCATGTGCGTGTGCGCGATTTTTATAAAATGCTTAAAATGGCCTGAAACGTATCCAAAATGAATTTGAGACGATTTGGAACATTTTGAATTTTGCGCGCGCGCTGACGCACGGACGTACGCATGCGCGCGTTTTTACCTGAAATTGACCGGACGGATATTGACCTTGATCATGATAAATATGAATGAAAACGACTTTTCGTTATGAAGATATGATCATGAGTATATTTTCAGAAAATTTTACAAAATGGCGCCTAGATGACGTCATCAGTCAAGGTCAAGGTTGAAAACCTTATTGTGCTTTTTATATGCCAATACATATGTGTGCCAAATTTCAAGGTATTTGATTTAACCATTTTCAAGTTATCTTGCTAACAAAAAAGTGGGTGGAAATAAGAAAATAAATAAATAATAAATAATAAAGGCAATTTTAACAAAATATAAGGTGGTCTGTATGATATACAGCCCACCTAATAAATAATAACTAGACATATAATACTTGTTAATAACAAGTATAGGTGGGCTGTTCCAAGTGCACGCCACACATGTTTACTGACATACTAAGTTTGGCATTGCATGATTTGACCTTATTTTTTTTAATAATCCTCTTATTCAGGTCTATTAGTGTGCCAAATTTCAAGTCTATACAATGCATGGTTTTAGAGAAACCATGTTCAGTATATATTTGACCTTTGACCCTCAAATCTAAATATCAAAATAAAATATGCATTTTCTAAATTTTGTTTTTATAAGAAATCATATCTCCGACTCATACTCTATCCAACTATGAATGACAAATTAATACTGACAAGGACTCAGATTTCCCATAGGTTGTACTCAAACGATTGACATTCTTCTCCCATAGATATAACACGCAAAATTAGGCATTTTATTACATTGTTTGTGATTGTATATGATAATATGTTATAATAGTCGAAGAAGATCATAAAATCAAATTTAAAACGACGGCAAAAAAAAAAAAAAAAAAATACCCACCAGGAATCGAACGTGGGTCGCCGGAATAGGAGGCAAGTGCTATGACCACTATACCAAAATAATCCACATAGACATTACACGTGAACGGAAAATGGAATTCTCAAATCCCACTTTGCAAGTGAAATATGAGCATGATCCCGGCATCTGATCGAAAAATAAAGGGCACAATTGTGATAGCTTATTGTCTCAGCTACAACATACTCAAGCCCAGCGAAAACAAAACTGAAACGACGGAGATATTGCTCGCGAAAGACGGGAATGTAGAATCCAGTTTTGAAAAAAAGTCATGTCCCATAGAGAATACACGTAAAATGTGAAAATTGACATGCCTCCTTTAATCGCAAAAATACGCCATGATGCCTTTGTCCAAATGAAAAATTCAGCTAGAACATACTAAAATTTGAAAGAAAATCAATCAATATTTACAGAGATACAATCAAATTTCCAAAAATATGCTGACGTCATAATATGCAAATTGAAATTTTAAGTTCGGAGGCCATTATGATGCATCATGAGTTAATTGAGGGTCAAATGAGACATGAAATCATATCTACGACTCATAATCTATCCAAATATGAAAAGAAATTGGGAGTTCTCATCCAATTTGAAGAGTTACAATGAATTTTGTATAGGCATGTTTTGCCCATATATGCTATGTATTACAAGAGCTCGCGCGCAAGTATTCAAGATACCATTGGCATGATTTGACCTTAATTTTGAAATAATCCTCTTATTCATTTCATGTCTATTAGTGTGCCAAATTTCAAGTCTATACAAAGCATGGTTTTAGAGAAACCATGTACAGTATATTTGACCTTTAACCTTAAAATTTAAATAACATAATGAAATATGCATATTCTCGATTTTGTGTTTTTATATCAAATATTTTTTCTTACCTATCAACATGCAACGTTTTAAGTCAATTGCGACCAATATACCAAAATACTCCACATAGACATTACACGTGAACGGAAAATGGAATTCTCAATGGTTCGGAAGACCTGACCACTAACTGGATTAGATATTCATACCCGTTGCACCATCTTTAGGTTACCTCTCTCTCTTTCTAACAAATAGTTAAACCAAAAACTCGAAATCATTAATATTAGATGTACTAAGTACTAATAACAGATATCAATTAAGCTTGCTTCCATAATTAAAGTTATTTAGAAATCTTTAGTGCATGCCTCTATGTGATGTGTCTATTAAGGGTCTGGGCAAACAACTGTGCCTCAAAACCGCAAATTCCCTTAATGGACAGACAAGGTCACGCGCTGGCTGAGAGGTAAATATTACCAAATTATGATTTTTATGATATCTGTAAAGGAATTTTGCTAAACTTGCTCAATATATGAATAAATGGAGAATTTAAGGTGAAACAAACTGAACGAAAGGAATTGACCAACGCTATTACAGTCGGTTTTCTGCATGACGAAGATAGTCTCTTGTCAAGACGTCGATTACTATGACTTGAAAAATTAATACAACCTTCAAACATTGTCGTTCACTTGCGTTGTACAGAATAAAACGAGCGAACAACCCACAGTAATAGGAATGAATTTATTAAACAAAATTATAGCGATTTTCATACACTGATACCATAAAGTTGGAATAATTATAAGCCACACTGACCAATGTTCAGAAAATTGAAGAAATAAACCCTAATCATATTGATTTAGTACACTAATTTTTACTGATGCCTAAATACAGTTAGTAAAGATTAACTGTGGTTTGATTTTTCATTATGAGGGAATTGATGATTAAAGTTTGAGAAAATATGCACTTTGTCTAGATTAAGTGTCAAAGACTTTATTAACTACTTACTACTTATTTCTTCTATATATTTTATACTTGACATATTCTAATGTTTCTTATTTTCTCTTGATAATATTTCAGCAACGAATTGAAAGATTTGGTAGACATCTTGTTGCATTATAGCACAAATCCTGGGCACATGACGTATTGCAAAAGATAATTATGAAAAGGAAAGAAGCACAAAATAATTATAAGAATAATAACAATAACAACAATAATAATGATAATAATTACAATATTAACTATTATAGCAACAATACCAATGATAATAAATATAATAATGATAATAATAATGATTATTATGATACTGCTGATATTACTAATACAACTACTACTACAAGGAAATGGGAGATGATGAAGAAGGGAAGGAGAAGAATAATCATTTCAGCGATATTAGTGATTATATTCTCTATGATTGAGGCATACACATACACATTACATACTCCGTGGTAAGAAGGAAGTAAACGAGGGATAGGGAATGCAATGACAAATAAGAGAGAGATAGAGAGAGTATAGCCTGGGTTCAACCATGTTTCGTTAAATTATTAAACCTGGTGCTATGATCATTCATATCTCAAATATTGTTCAAATAGCATTGTACAGACGATGAACAAATAAGAATAATAACGCAAGGTCGTTAGTCATGATTCAAGAGAATGTCAACTCTATCTCTCTCATTAATAGTCCGAACATTGTTCATTACAATACCCAGCGCTACGTCCATCACCCAACTTATGGCAACCAGACAACCATTACACCAGAGGGCCATAAAAACAGAAAGAAATTTGAAATTATACAACTTTTTTTAATTCATCAAATTGTAAACAATCTCATTTTGTCCATGTTAATCATCCAGTTCCAAACAACAAGCAAAACTCGAGCCAGATTCAAATAAGGGTTAGCTTAAAGATAATAATTTATGACATATTGTCTATTGTCATGACTGTATGAATTACTTATTCTTCTTAATATTTTATCTTTATTTAAAATATGTATTCTAATGTTTCTTATTTTCTTGATAATATTTCAGCAACGAATTGAAAGATTTGGTAGACATCTTGGTTAAATATAGCAATAACTTGGGCACATGATGGTATTGCAAAGATAATTATAAAAGGAAAAGAAGCACAAAAATAATTATAAGAATAATAACAATAACAACAATAATAATGATAATAATTACAATATTAACTATTATAGCAACAATACCAATGATAATAACATATAATTGATAATAATAATGATTATTATGATACTGCTGATATTACTACTACAACTACTACTACAAGGAAATGGGATGATGAAGAAGGGGAAGGAGAAGAATAATCATTTCAGCGATATTAGTGATTATATTCTATGATTGAGGCATACACACACATATACCCGTGGTAAGAAGGAAGTAAACGAGGGATAGGGAATGCAATGACAAATAAGAGAGAGATAGAGAGAGCATAGCCCGGGTTCAAATTCATGTTTCGTTAAATTATTAAACCGGTGCTCATGATCATTCATATTCAAATATTGTTCAAATAGCATTGTATAGACGATGAACAAATAAGAATAATAATGCAAGGTCGTTAGTCATGATTCATGAGAATGTCAACTTCTATCTCTCTCAGCTTAATAGTCCGAACAATAGAATGAACCGAGAGGAATCAACTTAAATTTCTTAACAACAATGTAAACTTCCCAATGGAGCCTAACATTATATTTTTTCCCATTCAAATAGCGTTGTAAAGGCGGTGAAGAAAAAAATATTCCGCCGTTAATGGTGAGAATGTTCACGCTCATCTCTCTCAGCTAATTCCTGCAAACAGTGGGCTCAACCAAGCGCAATCAACTGTTCAACGAATTTTTCATGAGTCCTGAAATTTCAATTTGTCACTGCACGTCATAGCAGCATTAAAGAGTAGCAATGGCGAACGACTGTCGCTAAAATTCAACAATAGTTACTTAGTTTGCTTTTCCCTATTAAGAAATAACATGAGACATCAAGCTACATAGAACTATGATCGACAAACATGATATTGTCTTGAAAACAGTCAGAAAACATTGGAACTAGAATGAATAAGAGATAATGCGATCATGTAAACATTTTGTCCATGTTAATCCTCCACTAGTACCAATAACCAAGCAAAACTCGAGCCAGATGCAAATAAGGGTAAACTTAATGACATTAATTTATTACTGCTGTCTATTGTCATGATTGTATTCTCTACCTAGTTCTTTCCTAATATTTTTAAATATATATTCTAATGTTTTTGTATTGATTAGGTTCATTTATTTTCATTTTTTTGGAGGACGTGGTTAAAAATAACATCTTTGACATTCCGTTTTCATGACAACGGTCTTATTTGTTACTTGAAATGACTCAAATTTAATCATAATCAAACAGGCATCTGAAGTTTTTGAATGCTTACTATTTGCTTCATGTTGTTGAAAATCATAATATTCCCTAGAAAAGTCCGATATTTCTTGATTCGTATTCATTACAACAGCCCAGCGCTCACGTCCATCACCCAACTTATGGCAACCAGACAAACTATTATACCAGAGGGCCATAGAAAACAGAAAGTAGTCATTTGAAATTATACAACTTTTTTAATTCATCAAATTGTAAACAATCTCATTTTGTCCATGTTAATCATCCAGTTCCAAATAACCAAGTAAAACTCGAGCCAGATTCAAATAAGGGTTAGCTTAAAGACAATAATTTATGACATATTGTCTATTGTCATGACTGCATGTATCTACTTATTTCTTCTTAATATTTTATCTTTATTTAAAATATGTATTCTAATGTTTCTTATTTTCTCTTGATAATATTTCAGCAACGAATTGAAAGATTTGGTAGACATCTTGATGCATTATAGCAATAAATCCTGGGCACATGACGTATTGCAAAAGATAATTATGAAAAGGAGAAGAAGCATAAAA
>CP137685.1:24848759-25047199 GCA_037976565.1 Mesocentrotus franciscanus
TATGATTTTATGATATCTGTAAGAATTTTGTAACTGCTCAATATGAATACAATGGAAATTTAAGGTGAAAACAAACTTCGAACGAAAGGAATTGACCAACGCTATTACAGTCGGTTTCTGCGCGGCGAAGATAGTCTCTTGTCAAGACGTCGATTACTATGACTTGAAAAAATTGAGTACAACCTTTCCAAACATTGTCGTTCACTTGCGTTGAACAGAATAAAACGAGCGAACAACCTAACAGTAATACGAATGAATTTATTAAACAAAATTATAGCGTATTTTCATACACTGATACCATAAAGTTGGAATAATTTTATTACACTGACCAATGTTCAGAAAATTGAAGAAAAATAAACCTAATCATATTGATTTAGTACACTCATTTTACTGATGCCTAAATACACAGTTAGTAAAGATTAACTGTGGTTTGATTTTCATTATGAGAATTGATGATTAAAGTTTTGAGAAATATATGCACTTTGTCTAGATTAAGTGTCAAAGACTTTATGAACTACCTACTTATTTCTTCTAATATTTTATCTTAATATGTATTCTAATGTTTCTTATTTTCTCTTGATAATATTTCAGCAACGAATTGAAAGATTTGGTAGACATCTTGGTTGCATTATACAATAAATCCTGGGCACATGACGTATTGCAAAAGATAATTATGAAAGAAAGGAGAAGAAGCACAAAAATAATTATAAGAATAATAACAATAACAACAATAATAATGATAATAATTACAATATTAACTATTATAGCAACAATACCAATGATAATAAATATAATAATGATAATAATAATGATTATTATGATACTGCTGATATTACTACTACAACTACTACTACAAGGAAATGGGAGATGATGAAGAAGGAAGGAGAAGAATAATCATTTCAGCGATATTAGTGATTATATTCTCTATGATTGAGGCATACACATACACATTACATACTCCGTGGTAAGAAGGAAGTAAACGAGGATAGGGAATGCAATGACAAATAAGAGAGAGAGATAGAGCATAGCCCGGGTTCAAATTCATGTTTCGTTAAATTATTAAACCCGGTGCTCATGATCATTCATATTCAAATATTGTTCAAATAGCATTGTACAGACGATGAACAAATAAGAATAATAATGCAAGGTCGTTAGTCATGAGTCATGAGAATGTCAACTTCTATCTCTCTCAGCTTAATAGTCCGAACAATAGAATGAACCGAGAGAATCAACAAATTTCTTTAACAACAATGTAAACTTCCCCAATGGAGCCTAACATTATATTTTTCCCATTCAAATAGCGTTGTAAAGGCGGTGAAGAAAAAATATTCCGCCGTTAATGGTGATGTTCACGTCTATCTCTCTCAGCTAATTCCTGCAAACAGTGGGCTCAACCAAGCGCAATCAACTGTTCAACGAATTTTCATGAGTCCTGAAATTTCAATTTGTCACTGCACGTCATAGCAGCATTAAAGAGTAGCAATGGCGAACGACTGTCGCTAAAATTCAACAATAGTTACTTAGTTTGCTTTTCCTATTAAGAAATAACATGAGACATCAAGCTACATAGAACTATGATCGACAAACATGATATTGTCTTGAAAACAGTCAGAAAACATTGGAACTAGAATGAATAAGAGATAATGCGATCATGTAAACATTTTTCCATGTTAATCCTCCACTAGTACCAAATAACCAAGCAAAACTCGAGCCAGATGCAAATAAGGGTAAACTTAATGACATTAATTTATTACCGCTGTCTATTGTCATGATTGTATTCTCTACCTAGTTCTTTTCCTATTATTTTTTAAAATATATATATTCTAATGTTTCCTTGTATTGATTAGGTTCATTTATTTTCATTTTTTTTGGAGGGACGTGGTTAAAAAATAACATCTTTGACATTCCGTTTTCATGACAACGGTCTTATTTGTTACTTGAAATGACTCAAATTTTAATCATAATCAAACAGGCATCTGAAGTTTTGAATGCTTACTATTTGCTTCATGTTGTTGAAAATCATAATATTCCCCAGAAAAGTCCGATATTTCTTGATTCGTATTCATTACAACAGCCCAGCGCTCACGTCCATCACCCAACTTATGGCAACCAGACAAACTATTATACCAGGGGGCCATAGAAAACAGAAAGTAGTCATTTGAAATTATACAACTTTTTTAATTCATCAAATTGTAAACAATCTCATTTTGTCCATGTTAATCATCAGTTCCAAATAACCAAGTAAAACTCGAGCCAGATTCAAATAAGGGTTAGCTTAAAGACAATAATTTATGACATATTGTCTATTGTCATGACTGCATGTATCTACTTATTTCTTCTTAATATTTTATCTTTATTTAAAATATGTATTCTAATGTTTCTTATTTTCTCTTGATAATATTTCAGCAACGAATTGAAAGATTTGGTAGACATCTTGGATGCATTATAACAATAAATCCTGGGCACATGACGTATTGCAAAGATAATTATGAAAAGGAAGAAGCACAAAAATAATTATAAGAATAATAACAATAACAATAATAATGATAATAATTACAATATTAACTATTATACAACAACACCAATGATAATAAATATATAGACTTTAATTCGTCACTTTGACGAAATAAGTGATACGTATGCTAATGTTTAGCATAATGAAACATGCATTATCACGATTTTACATTATCTTATTCCCATTATGGTCTATCCACATGTCAATTTTCATCTTTGTAGCCTTGATCATTAATGATATATCTAATGCTTTAAGGTACGGTACTATGTCCCATTTGCAGGCCAAAAAAAATGAAAAGGTTAAATTCCAACGGCATTTGAAAGATAATACTAATTTAGAACTTCCCTAAAAAGGGGCTTGAAAATGTCTTTAAGTTGGAAAATAACGACTATTAGTTGTCGAATCGATTTAAGTGCTACCAAGTCAATGAAATGGTCTGATTTTCAGACCATTGTACCGAATGGTCGTACGTTTTGTACTGCGCTAAGATTCAATCAGTTTAAT
This sequence comes from Mesocentrotus franciscanus, assembly GCA_037976565.1. Taxonomy (NCBI): domain Eukaryota; kingdom Metazoa; phylum Echinodermata; class Echinoidea; order Camarodonta; family Strongylocentrotidae; genus Mesocentrotus; species Mesocentrotus franciscanus. The sequence goes on from CP137685.1 coordinate 24,851,779, forward strand.
TTTGGCCATTAGAAAAGTGGGTTATTGATGTAGACAAATGCTCATGTACCCTTTACAGCTCATTTTATGTATGTTATTACCAAGAAGAAAAAAATCAGTCAGTCACTCAATAGTGTCTGACAGTGAAGTCTAGCAAGTAAACGGGTTTTCTTGCATGATTTGAATATTGGGACACTGCTAACGTTTAAATTTCACAGATAGGACATACATGACATATTCATAATTCCTGCAAAGTTCTACAGAATTTGATGTTGGCTGCAAAAGGGACATAGTATCTTTAACCAATACACAAAAATATTTCTCATAGACTTTACATGCAAAAACGGCCTTGGCATGGTCGCAACTACAACTTTCAATTGAAAAATTCAAATTATCTCGACATCTGATCAAAAACCAAAAGCACAGTTCTATAGCCCATGGTCTCAGCTATAACATACCAAAATTTGGGAGAACATAGAGCACAAATAAGCTAGATAGTGCTCAATGAATGTCATGTAGATTCAACATTTGAACGAAATTCACCTCTCCCATAGGCATAACACGCAAATTAAGAAAATTCTGTCATGTTACCTTTAATCAAGATTTTCACTATGATGACGTCATCAAAATGAAAAATAATGTACTGATCTTGGAAGATTGTCTTAGCTACAACATATCAACATTAAGAAGAAAAACGATGAATATTTACAGAGATACAATCAATTTTCCATGAATATGCTGACGTCATAATATGCAAATTCGTATTTTAGTTCCAAGGTCAATATGCATTTTCTAGATTTTTTTTTTTATAAGAAATCATATCTCCGACTCATACTCTATCCAACTATGAATAAAAACTTAATACACGACAAGGACTCAGATTTCCCATAGTAAACATTGCATATACCTGGGCTGAATAACTGGAAAGTATAAACGTCTGGGAAGGAGACTAACATCATAAAATGGGATGATTTGATATATTCCAACAGACTTAGAGATTAACCCTATTGGTTTAATACGGCAAGGAATCAGATTTCCCATAGGGTTGTACTCAAACGATTGACATTCTTCTCCCATAGATATAACCCGCAAATTAGGCATTTTATTACATTGTTTGTGATTGTATATGATAATATGTTATAATAGTCGAAGAAGATCATAAAATCAAATTTAAAACGATGGCAAAAAAAAAAATTGACCTACCAGAAATGGCAGGAATCGAACGTGGGTCGCCGGAATGGGAGCCAAGTGCTATGACCCTATACCAAAATAATCCACATAAACATTACACGTGAACGGAAAATGGAATTCTCGAATCCCACTTTGCAAGTGAAATATGAGCATGATCCCGGCATCTGATCGAAAAATAAAGGGCACATTTATGATAGCTTATTGTCTCAGCTACAACATACTCGAAGCTCAGCAAAAACAAAAGTAAAACGACGGAGATATTGTTGCTCAAAAAGACGGAATGTAGAATCCAGTTTTGAGAAAAGTCATGTCCTATAGAGAATACACGCAAAATTGAAAAATTGACATGCCTCCTTTAATCGCAAAAATACGCCATGATGCCTTTGTCAAAATGAAAATCGTGATAACTGCATTTGTAGAATTGTCTCAGCTAGAACATATCAAAATTTAGAAAATCGATCAATATTTACAGAGATACAATCAATTTTCCAAAAATATGCTGACGTCATAATATGCAAATTGAAATTTTGAGTTCAGGAGGCCATTATGATGACGTCATGAGTTAATTGAGGGTCAAATGAGACATGAAATCATATTGACTCATTCTATCTAATATGAAAAATATTGCCCGAACCGAAGGTGAGGTGATATATGACAAGTCATGTGCCTGAAATGCTGATGATATTACTATTATTAACCATCAGACATCTATTGCAAACAAGAAACTCTTACTTTCTTATACTCTTAAATTATGTAAAATATCGAAGCCTAAATGCAAATGGTTCTTAGCATGAAAAGTTGCAAAAACATCGTCAAACCAGCACTGTTCATCTGATGCTTGAAAAAAACTTTCGATTTTTGCAAACAGTGTGCCTTGGTGTGATTATTACGTCACAATAGAGTGCGCGCAAATTGCGCAGGTTCTCATACGCGTAATAGATGCCGAAAATTACAAAACAGGATGTTGACTTTACATTATTGCCCATAGTTTAACACATTTTCCATTGACTTTCCAGAATAGGCAATAATATTTGTTCATTGATTTACTGTGTAATAATATTGACCAGGCAAACTACATACAAAAATCCATTGACTTTTCTGAGCGGTCAATATTTGTTTTTCGCCGCCCATATTTGTTGGCTTATCAATTAAACTTAGAGGGCAATACAATTTAAAAATCGACATGCTCAGATGTCTGATACGGTTAATAATAAATCATATCTCCGACTTATAATCTATCAAATATGAAAAAAATTGGGAGTTTCCATCCATTCTAAGAGTAACAATGAATTTTGTATAGGCATGTTTTTGCCCATATATGCTATGTATTACAAGAGCTCGCGCGCACGATACATTTATCTTGAATGGACGCTCATCTTGTTATTAATGGTCATAAGAGATAAACATGGTATCAAAATATGGGAAATATCATGAAAGAAAAAAAAATGGCGATTCTATATTTGTGTAATGGTGTAACGCGCGAAAACGCGCCTTTATAGCATGTGCGATGTGCGCGATTTTTTTAAAATGCTAAAATGGCCTGAAACGTATGCAAAATGATTTGAGACGATTTTGAGCATTTTAAAATTTTGCGCACGCGTTGACGCGGACGTACGCGTACCTTCGCGTATTTTGACCTGAAATTGACTGGACGGATATTGACCTTGATCATGATAAATATGAATGAGAAATGATTTTCCGTTATGAGGATATGATCATGAGTTGATTTTCAGAAAATTTCACAAAATGGCGCCTAGATGACGTCATCAGTCAAGGTCAAGGTTGAAAACCTTACCGTGTTTTCTCCATATGCCTATACATATGTGTGCCAAATTTCAAGACATATGATTGGGCCATTTTCAAATTGTCTTGCTTTAACAAAAAGTGCTTGGAAATAAGAAAAATAAGAATAACTAGAAAAGTAATTCGTCATCAGGACGAATTGGTGATCTGTCTTCAATTCTTATAATCATGCTAATCTTCAATTCAATGATCCAATTTAATGATGTTAATGTAAAATGATGTATTAAGATATGAACTGATGAATGAAGTACTGATGAACTGATATATTGAACTGATGTGAAATGAACTGAATTGATGAGCTAAACTGATAGACTGATGAATGAACTGATAGATTGAACTGTTGACCTGAACTGAATTGATAACTTAACTGATGAACAAAATATTGAGAAATGATTATGATCAAAATCATGATCATAATGAAATTTAATGAAAATATAGATATAGAGGAGAGAGGGAGACGAGTTATTGACATGTAAAAATACATAGGCTGGACCGAGGAAAGAAAGAGGAATCAGAATGCATACACTTTGAAGTAGAGAGGATAGTATAAGGAAACTGGTAGGGGTGAAATAAAATTACAAAGGGCAAAATGAAGAGCTAGTGGAAATTAAAGAAAATTACAATGAATATCGGAGGGAACGAGACCAGAGGCCAGGAAAGGAGAGGGTGAGAGAGTATACAATGAGAGAGCAGAGACAGAGGAGCTAGGCAGAGCAAGAGAGGGAGACTGAAATAGGGAGAGAGTGAAAGAGTAGAGAGAGATGCAATGAGAGAGCAAGAGAGAGAAGGATAGAGGGCAGATCAAGAGAGGAAGGGAAACAGAGCAAGAGAGAGAGGAGAGACAGAGCAAGAGAAGAGATGCAATGGAGAACTATGCTTTTAATATTTCCAGCATAAATAGAATTGAATATTTACTATATTATAGAAGAGAGAAGTTATAGACATGTAAACAATTCTATGTCCGCAGGAGAGACGTAAAGATTGCATATACCTAGGCTGAATTACTGGAAAGTATAAACGTCTGGGAAGGAGACTAAACATCATGAAAATGGGATGATTTGATATATTCCAACAGACTTGGGAGATTAACCCTATAGGTTTAATACACGACAAGGAATCAGATTTCCCATAGGGTTGTACTCAAACGATTGACATTCTTCCCCATAGATATAACACGCAAAATTAGGCATTTTATTACATTGTTTGTGATTGTATATGATAATATGTTATAATAGTCGAAGAAGATCATAAAATCAAATTTAAAACGACGGCAAAAAAAAAAAAAAAAAAATGACCCACCAGGAATCGAACTTGGGTCGCCGGAATGGGAGGCAAGTGCTATGACCACTATACCAAAATAATCCACATAGACATTACACGTGAACGGAAAATGGAATTCTCAAATCCCACTTTGCAAGTGAAATATGAGCTTGATCCCGGCATCTGATCGAAAAATAAAGGGCACACTTGTGATAGCTTATTGTCTCAGCTACAACATACTCAAAGCTCAGCAAAAACAAAACTAAAACGACGGAGATATTGCTCGCGAAAGACGGGAATGTAGAATCCAGTTTAGGAAAAAGTCATGTCCCATAGAGAATACACGCAAAATGTGAAAAATTGACATGCCTCCTTTAATCGCAAAATACGCCATGATGCCTTTGTCAAAATGAAAAATCGTGGTGACTGCATTTGTAGAAATTGTCTCAGCTAGAACATATCAAAATTTGGAAGAAAATCGATCAATATTTACAGAGATACAATCAATTTTCAAAAATATGCTGACGTCATAATATGCAAATTGAAATTTTGAGTTCGGAGGCCATATGATGACGTCATGAGTTGATTGAGGTCAAATGAGACATGAAATCATATCTCCGACTCATAATCTATCCAAATATGAAAAAAATTGGGGGTATCCATCCATTCTGAAGAGTTACAATGAGTTTTGTATAGGCATGTTTTTGCCTATGTATTGTGGATAGAGATATCGGTCCGCGGGTGCTGTTATACTTGACGGACGCTCATTGCGTTATTACTGGTCAGAAAAAAGTGAACAAGGTATCAAAATGCTTGGAAAAATGTGCCAAATATGATGCTAGAAAAAATTCGGTGATTTGATGTTGCAAAATGCCAATACGCGCGAAAACGCGCGGGCATGAGTGCACGCGCGCAAATTTTAAAAATGCTTAAAATGGCCTGAAACGTGTGCAAACAAAATTTGGGACGAATTGGAGCATTTTGAAATTTTGATGCGCACGTACGCGCGCGTCGAGGCGCACGCGGATTTTGTCGACATTTTTTGTTGACCTTTGACCTAAAATTGATGTATACCAAATATGGTTGTTTTTTGATGACTCGTTATCGAGATAAGATAATGACCTGATGTTTACAAAATGGCGCCTGGATGACGTCACGATGACCCCATGACCTTGAGAAAGTTACTAGAACTTGATATTATAGGGCCTGATGACTGACAGAAATTCGAAGGAAATTGACCATGTCGATTTCGAGTAAACGTTTACACAAAAAAGTGTACGGATGAAATAAAAATAAATAAATAAATAAATAAATAAATAAATAATAATAAAGAAAGAAAATTCTGACGAAATCAATAGGTGATCTGTCAATGACAGATCACCTAATAATAAAGGCAATTTTAACGAAAACATAAGGTGGTCTGTATTATATACAGCCCACCTAATAATAATAACTAGATTTGTAATACTTGTTTAGAACAAGTATAGGTGGGCTGGTCCAACAAAATTTAAGACAAAAAAAGGGCATATTTGAGATAGCTTATTGTCTCAGCTACATTATACTCGAAGTTCAGTGTAAACGAAGCTAAAATGACGGAGATATTGCTCGCGAAAGACGGGAATGTAGAATCCATTTTTTGAGAAAAAATCATGTCCCATAGAGAATACACGCAAAATGTGCAAAATTGACATGCCTCCTTTAATCGCCAAAATACGCTATGATGCCTTTGTCAAAATGAGAAATTGTGGTAATTGCATTTGTAGAAAATTGTCTCAGCTAGAACATATCAAAATTTGGAAGAAAATCGATCCATATATACATTTTAATCATAATCAAACAGGCATCTGAAGTTTTTGAATGCTTACTATTTGCTTCATGTTGTTGAAAATCATAATATTCCCTAGAAAAGTCCGATATTTCTTGATTCGTGTTCATTACAACAGCCCAGCGCTCACGTCCATCACCAAACTTATGGCAACCAGACAAACTATTATACCAGAGGGCCATAGAAAACAGAAAGTAGTCATTTGAAATTATACAACTTTTTTTTAATTCATCAAATTTTAAACAATCTCATTTTGTCCATGTTAATCATCCAGTTCCAAATAACCAAGTAAAACTCGAGCCAGATTCAAATAAGGGTTAGCTTAAAGATAATAATTTATGACATATTGTCTATTGTCATGACTGCATGTATCTACTTATTTCTTCTTAATATTTTATCTTTATTTAAAATATGTATTCTAATGTTTCTTATTTTCTCTTGATAATATTTCAGCAACGAATTGAAAGATTTGGTAGACATCTTGGTTGCATTATAGCAATAAATCCTGGGCACATGACGTATTGCAAAAGATAATTATGAAAAGGAAAAGAAGCACAAAAATAATTATAAGAATAATAACAATAACAACAATAATAATGATAATAATTACAATATTAACTATTATAGCAACAATACCAATGATAATAAATATAATAATGATAATAATAATGATTATTATGATACTGCTGATATTACTACTACAACTACTACTACAAGGAAATGGGAGATGATGAAGAAGGGAAGGAGAAGAATAATCATTTCAGCGATATTAGTGATTATATTCTCTATGATTGAGGCATACACATACACATTACATACTCCGTGGTAAGAAGGAAGTAAACGAGGGATAGGAATGCAATGACAAATAAGAGAGAGAGATAGAGAGCATAGCCCGGGTTCAAATTCATGTTTCGTTAAATTATTAAACCCGGTGCTCATGATCATTCATATTCAAATATTGTTCAAATAGCATTGTATAGACGATGAACAAATAAGAATAATAATGCAAGGTCGTTAGTCATGATTCATGAGAATGTCAACTTCTATCTCTCTCAGCTTAATAGTCCGAACAATAGAATGAACCGAGAGGAATCAACTTAAATTTCTTAACAACAATGTAAACTTCCCCAATGGAGCCTAACATTATATTTTTTCCCATTCAAATAGCGTTGTAAAGGCGGTGAAGAAAAAAATATTCCGCCGTTAATGGTGAGAATGTTCACGTCTATCTCTCTCAGCTAATTCCTGCAAACAGTGGGCTCAACCAAGCGCAATCAACTGTTCAACGAATTTTCATGAGTCCTGAAATTTCAATTTGTCACTGCACGTCATAGCAGCATTAAAGAGTAGCAATGGCGAACGACTGTCGCTAAAATTCAACAATAGTTACTTAGTTTGCTTTTCCCTATTTAGAAATAACATGAGACATCAAGCTACATAGAACTATGATCGACAAACATGATATTGTCTTGAAAACAGTCAGAAAACATTGGAACTAGAATGAATAAGAGATAATGCGATCATGTAAACATTTTGTCCATGTTAATCCTCCAGTACCAAATAACCAAGCAAAACTCGAGCCAGATGCAAATAAGGGTAAACTTAATGACATTAATTTATTACCGCTGTCTATTGTCATGATTGTATTCTCTACCTAGTTCTTTTCCTATTATTTTTTTAAATATATATTCTAATGTTTCCTTGTATTGATTAGGTTCATTTATTTTCATTTTTTTGGAGGGACGTGGTTAAAAAATAACATCTTTGACATTCCGTTTTCATGACAACGGTCTTATTTGTTACTTGAAATGACTCAAATTTTAATCATAATCAAACAGGCATCTGAAGTTTTGAATGCTTACTATTTGCTTCATGTTGTTGAAAATCATAATATTCCCTAGAAAAGTCCGATATTTCTTGATTCGTATTCATTACAACAGCCCAGCGCTCACGTCCATCACCCAACTTATGGCAACCAGACAAACTATTATACCAGAGGGCCATAGAAAACAGAAAGTAGTCATTTGAAATTATACAACTTTTTTTAATTCATCAAATTGTAAACAATCTCATTTTGTCCATGTTAATCATCCAGTTCCAAATAACCAAGTAAAACTCGAGCCAGATTCAAATAAGGGTTAGCTTAAAGACAATAATTTATGACATATTGTCTATTGTCATGACTGCATGTATCTACTTATTTCTTCTTAATATTTTATCTTTATTTAAAATATGTATTCTAATGTTTCTTATTTTCTCTTGATAATATTTCAGCAACGAATTGAAAGATTTGGTAGACATCTTGGATGCATTATAGCAATAAATCCTGGGCACATGACGTATTGCAAAAGATAATTATGAAAAGGAGAAGAAGCACAAAAATAATTATAAGAATAATAACAATAACAATAATAATGATAATAATTACAATATTAACTATTATAGCAACAACACCAATGATAATAAATATAACTAGACTTTAATTCGTCATTTTGACGAAATAAGTGATACGTATGCTAATGTTTAGCATAATGAAACATGCATTATCACGATTTTACATTATCTTATTCCCATTATGGTCTATCCACATGTCAATTTTCATCTTTGTAGCCTTGATCATTAATGATATATCTAGTGCTTTAAAGGTACTGTACTATGTCCCATTTGCAGGCCAAAAAATGAAAAGGTTAAATTCCAACGGCATTTGAAAGATAATACTAATTTAGAACTTCCCTAAAAAGGGGCTTGAAAATGTCTTTAAGTTGGAAAATAACGACTATTAGTTGTCGAATCGACTTAAGTGCTACCAAGTCAATAAGAAATAGTCTGATTTTCAGACCATTGTACCGAATGGTCGTACGTTTTGTACTGCGCTAAGATTCAATCAGTTTAATTTTGGCCATTAGAAAAGTGGGTTATTGATGTAGACAAATGCTCATGTACCCTTTACAGCTCATTTTATGTATGTTATTACCAAAGAAGAAAAAAATCAGTCAGTCACTCAATAGTGTCTGACAGTGAAGTCTAGCAAGTAAACGGGTTTTCTTGCATAATTTGAATATTAGGACACTGCTAACGTTTAAATTTCACAGATAGGACATACATGACATATTCATAATTCCTGCAAAGTTCTACAGAATTTGATGTTGGCTGCAAAGGGACATAGTATCTTTAACCAATACACAAAAATATTTCTCATAGACTTTACATGCAAAAACGGCCTTGGCATGGTCGCAACTACAACTTTCAATTGAAAAATTCGAAATTATCTCGACATCTGATCAAAAAACCAAAAGCATTTTCTATAGCCCATGGTCTCGGCTATAACATACCAAAATTTGGGAGAACATAGAGCACAAATAAGCTAGATAGTGCTCAATGAATGTCATGTAGATTCAACATTTGAACGAAATTCACGTCTCCCATTGGCATAACACGCAAATTAAGAAAATTCTGTCATGTTACCTTTAATCAAGATTTTCACTATGATGACGTCATCAAAATGAAAAATAATGTGTACTGATCTTGGAGAAGATTGTCTTAGCTACAACATATCAACATTAAGAAGAAAAACGATGAATATTTACAGAGATACAATCAATTTTCCATGAATATGCTGACGTCATAATATGCAAATTCGTATTTTGAGTTCCAAGGTCAATATGCATTTTCTAGATTTTTTTTTTATAAGAAATCATATCTCCGACTCATACTCTATCCAACTATGAATAAAAACTTAATACACGACAAGGACTCAGATTTCCCATAGTAAACATTGCATATACCTGGGCTGAATAACTGGAAAGTATAAACGTCTGGGAAGGAGACTAACATCATAAAATGGGATGATTTGATATATTCCAACAGACTTAGAGATTAACCCTATTGGTTTAATACACGACAAGGAATCAGATTTCCCATAGGGTTGTACTCAAACGATTGACATTCTTCTCCCATAGATATAACACGCAAAATTAGGCATTTTATTACATTGTTTGTGATTGTATATGATAATATGTTATAATAGTCGAAGAAGATCATAAAATCAAATTTAAAACGACGGCAAAAAAAAAAAATGACCTACCAGGAAATGGCAGGAATCGAATTGGGTCGCCGGAATGGGAGGCAAGTGCTATGACCACTATACCAAAATAATCCACATAGACATTACACGTGAACGGAAAATGGAATTCTCAAATCCCACTTTGCAAGTGAAATATGAGCATGATCCCGGCATCTGATCGAAAAATAAAGGGCACACTTGTGATAGCTTATTGTCTCAGCTACAACATACTCGAAGCTCAGCAAAAACAAAACTAAAACGACGGAGATATTGCTCGCGAAAGACGGAAATGTAGAATCCAGTTTTGAAAAAGTCATGTCCCATAGAGAATACACGCAAAATGTGAAAAATTGACATGCCTCCTTTAATCGCAAAAATACGCCATGATGCCTTTGTCAAAATGAAAAATCGTGATGACTGCATTTGTAGAAATTGTCTCAGCTAGAACATATCAAAATTTGAAGAAAATCGATCAATATTTACAGAGATACAATCAATTTTCCAAAAATATGCTGACGTCATAATATGCAAATTGAAATTTTGAGTTCGGAGGCCATTATGATGACGTCATGAGTTAATTGAGGGTCAAATGAGACATGAAATCATATCTCCGACTCATAATCTATCCAAATATGAAAAAAATTGGGAGTTCCCATCCATTCTGAAGAGTTACAATGAATTTTGTATAGGCATGTTTTTGCCCATATATGCTATGTATTACAAGAGCTCGCGCGCACGGACATTTATCTTGAATGGACGCTCATCTTGTTATTAATGGTCATAAAGAGATAAACATGGTATCAAATTGTTCGAAAAAATATGGGAAATATCATGAAAGAAAAAAATGGCGATTCTATGTTGTGTAATGGTGTTACGCGCGAAAACGCGCGCGCATGCGCGTGTGCGCGATTTTATAAAATGCTTAAAATGGCCTGAAACGTATGCAAAATGAATTTGAGACGATTTGGAGCATTTTGAAATTTTGCGCGCGCATTGACGCGCGGACGTACGCGTACGCGCGTGATTTTGACCTGAAATTGACCGGACAGATATTGACCTTGATCATGATAAATATGAATGAGAAATAACTTTTCGTTATGAAGATATGATCATGAGTAGATTTTCAGAAAATTTCACAAAATGGCGCCTAGATGACGTCATCAGACAAGGTCAAGGTTGAAAACCTTACTGTGTTTTCTCCATATGCCTATACATATGTGTGCCAAATTTCAAGGTATTTGATTTAACCATTTTCAAGTTATCTTGCTAACAAAAAAGTGGGTCGAAATAAGAAAAATAAATAAATAATAAATAATAAAGGCAATTTTAACAAAATTATAAGGTGGTCTGTATGATATACAGCCCACCTAATAAATAATCAAGAAAAATCTTGACGAAATCAATAGGTGATACGTATAACTACGTACGTATCACCTAATAAATAAATAAATAAGAAAGAAACTTCTGACGAAAACAATAGGTGATCTGTCGATACCGACAGACCATCTAATAAAGACAAATCTTGACGAAATCAAAAGGTGATACGTATAACTACGTACGTATCACCTAATAATAATAATAAAGACAAATGTTGACGAAATCAAAAGGTGATACGTATAACTACGTACGTATCACCTAATAAAGAAAAATCTTGACGAACGAGCTAAAATTTCAATACAAAGTATAAACAAATATGGGGACAGGGGGTCCCCCTGTCTAACACCTCTCTCAATATCAAAGTACCCAGTAGATGCGCCCCCATTAAAGACACAACTTTGAGCATTATTTAGTCTCCACCCATCTACAAAATGATGGTCCAAAACCAAATGTAAACAAAACCTTCTGCAAAAAAGTATGTGAAACTGAATCAAAAGCCTTTTCAAAACAAGAGCTCGCGGGCCGCAGGTTGGCCACCCATGCTGTAAGAGCTATAGTAAAAGCCTTACTACGGGTAACTCACCAATAGGATCACTGCTACGGTGTACGGCGACGACCTCGTTGTAGTAGTGGTGATTCTGCGGTGATGCTGACGTGTGCTCCTGTAGTTCTCTGATCTCTGTGATCTGGCTGTTGTCTAACTCTTGTGGTTTCTCTCTGTGTTTCTGCCCTTCTTCTCCTTTACATACCTGCACGCACGCGCGACCCTAAAAAGCAGCCCGACGTACGCCCATGCGTGCGGCCCGTATATTGGGGTTTCCCATATTCCTCCCGACCAAAATAAAGTCACTATGTGACTCAATCAAGGAGGGTCGCGATCCTGAACTTAACGGGACGGTGATTTCACGGCCAGCACCCGACCAAGGAAGTTGGGATCCTTGTAAAAGGTGGGGTCACAAAAATTCATGACCCCCCAACCACCTCAATCGGGTGCGGGCTGGGTGGGTTCTCGTGGAAAGCTCCAAACCCCAGAGGGGGTGGTCCCTCGTTGAGAGCTCCAAACCCCGGAGGGGGCCGGTGGTCTCTCGTTGAGAGCTCCAAAACCCGGAGGGGTGGTCTCTCGTTGAGGGCCCCAAACCCCGGAGGGGGTGGTCTCTCGTTGAGAGCCCCAAACCCCAGAGGGGGTGGGCTCTCGTTGAGAGCCCCAAACCCCGGAGGGGGTGGGCATTTCAAAATAGCTCCACGCCCCCTCCCCACTGGAACCCCTCCGCCACCGGCTGGGGCAAGGAAGACTCCTCCAACAGCTGAAAACAGCTGGGGTGAATCCCTTGTCCCCGCTCGGAGCTTAGTCTGCAAGCACAGACCCTAATTTGACACTTTATCAAAAAACTGGTATCTACTGGTTTGAACTGGTCTCAAATGGTCTCAACTGGTACCAGTTAATACCAGTTGATACAATTTGGAAACCAGTAGAAATACCAGTTGACATCTGAGACCAGTTGATTTACCAGTTGAAAACCAGTAGAAATACCAGTTGACATCTGAGACCAGTTAATATTACCAGTTGATTTACCAGCTGAAAACCAGTAGATGATTACCAGTTGATTTACCAGTTGAAAACCAGTAGAAATACCAGTTGACATCTGAGACCAGTTGATATTACCAGTTGATTTACCAGTTGAAAACCAGTAGAAATACCAGTTGACATCTAAGACCAGTTGATATTACCAGTTGATTTACCAGTTGAAAACCAGTAGATGATTACCAGTTGAAAACCAGTAGAAATACCAGTTGACATCTGTGACCAGTTGATATTACCAGTTGATTTACCAGTTGAAAACCAGTAGATGATTACCAGTTGAAAACCAGTTGATTTACCAGTTGAAAACCATTAGATGATGGTCAGTAGATTTACCAATTGAAAACCATTAGATGATTACCAGTTGATTTACCAGTTGAAAACCAGTAGATGATTACCAGTTGATTTACCAGTTGACCAGTAGAATACCAGTTGCTTTACCAGTTCAAAAACCAGTTCATTGTATCTTGTGCATATTCATGATTAATTTGCATATTTTCAAAGAAAATAATATAATTATTATGATTTGTCAAGCAAATGTGACAATGCACATCAATTTTGTGATTTATATTTTCTTAGTCAATCATTGACAAATATATTATATATGTTTGATCATGTTTTTCATCTAATTTAAGACGTAAAAATAGATATATTGATACATATAATTACTAACCTGGAAACAAAATGTATAATTTTGTATATATGTATGTACGAGCTTCAAATTTCTAAATTAGAATGATACTTATCTGTAATCCACCTCAAATGATCTTTGTGATGGGGTAATTGCAAGAGTTTATATATGATGGTCCTGCTGGTAGCAAGATGCCAATAGTGCTTATTGATTATCACAATATCAGTTGATTACTGGTCTCAACTGGTAAATCAACTGGAAATATCAACTGGTATATCAACTGGTAAATTTCTACTGGTTTTCAACTGGTAAATCAACTGGAAATATCAACTGGTATATCAACTGGTAAATCTACTGGTTTTTCAACTGGTTTGTCAACTGGTCCCAGCTAGCGTTGTCTCAATTTCCATATTAAAAACCAGTTCAATATACTGGTTTGAACTGCTACCAGTTGACTACTGGTTTGAACTGGTACCAGTTGACCAGTTGCCTACTGGTTTCAACTGGTTTTTCGACCTGGGGTCCTGCAATAGCAGTATTTTTCCTTCCTCAAGTTGGAATTAGGGAGTTCACTTAGATCCGAGCATTTCTTAAATAATCAATCCAGCACGTTAAGGCTATTTTTTTTTTAAATCATCAAATGAATGTGGGATCCTATATTTATTCCGATCAGATTATATTTATTAACATTTCGGCAGTTGCTGTATGGATTTTGATCTAAAAAAGTTTATTCTGTCATTAAGATTGTACGCTATTTCAAATTCGACACCCCGGTTTTTCATTACCTCACAACAAAATTATTATATGAAGCGCCCTTTATACCAAAACTCATCTATTACTTAAAATTCTCACTTATTTAGGTTTTTGTTTAAATCCAACTAATGTAAACATCAATGCAAAACCCATTTTTCTTCTCTCAAATGATACCACAAAAGTCAATAGTTCATGCACAACTGATTACAGACATCCTGAATTGGTACTGTCTGGAGTCCAATTGTTCAAAATCGTATACAGCTGCTACATTTGTTTCACAAGGCCTTTTTAAGATGTTACATAATAGTTAATTCATTCATCAAGCAAATTATTAATTCATCGAAAAATTATAACATGAAAATTATGAGGTTTCAAACTTTCAATAGATTTATTTCTTTGTCAAAATGAAACAGAAGCTTGTCGGCAGTCATAGTCATCATCATCAATTATCATGTATTTTAGTATGATGTTCACAATTTACATTTATTGAGGGATCCAATGAGTTTCAATGATGAGCCTTAAAACATTGCGGGGACTGCAGTAATTTAGTGTTGAACACATACATGTAACTATGAATTGTTTTCCATTTCTGCTTTACAAAGAAAAACATCTGCAATTAAACTTTCATTTCTAACTAAAGTTTCTGCGATTTGTTTTAATGTTTGCTTATAGTTCTCCTGAAAATGCTGCTTCCGATGCAGATGTCATCCATGTCCCCAGGCTTGACCCACGAGCCATCTTCCAAGAGATTTCGATGTGGCCCTGCTCCGTCAGCGTCAGCGTCTACAAGCACATGTAGGAAAGCATACGATGAGTATTTGGCAGAGGAAAGGCAGAAAATCAAAGAAGAGCGGGAAAAAAAATTGAACTTGAAAAAGAAAAAAATCGAATTAGAGAAGAAATTAATCATATTGAAAATCCAAAAATAAAGATGGAAATCGACGAAAAAACGCTACGTCGATAACTTTGAGCTGTAACTCTAAGTTCATCCTAGGGTCATCCTATGTCAAATCACCCAATGGCTTTAACCCGACCATTTCTGATTTTGATAAAACTTAGTGTACTTGGCAAGTGTGATCTCACAGCACCAAATCTCAAATTTTAGGTCAATCGGGTGAGGGGTTTGGGAGATATGGCCCACCAAATTTTGAGATTTTCTGCAAAAATGAGTGTGGCCGCCTACTTTTGAACCCTTGTATCTCAGGAACTAATGGGTAAAACAAAAATGATGGCAGATATGGAATCCTTATTGAATTCCCTTTCCAACAATACCAATTTAGTTCCTGAGATACAAGGGTTCAAAAGAAGGCGGCCACGCCCAGTTTTGCAGAAAATCTCAAAATTTGGTGGGCCGTATCTCCCAAACCCCTCACCCGATTGACCTAAAATGTGAGGTTCGGTGCTGTGAGATCACACTCAACAAGTACACTAAACTTCATCAAAATAAAAAATGGTCAGGTTAAAATTTCAGATTATTTGGATGATTTGACGTGGAATGGCCCCCTATCAAATGTGGCATCTTTACTTACATGTACATTGTAGTTCACACTTTATTTAATGACAGATGCACATCATTTGCTTCCGGCATAAGCTACATAATGACTCTTACCTACTACTGTATATTAAGATTTCGAAAAGAAAAACAGTTTGATACCGCACAGCTCTGCACTTGAAGACAGGTATCCTCTCTGTCTGTGTTTTAAATTAATAAATTATTGAAACCGTTCCACATTGACAATTTATAACTTTAATTTATAGTATGATTTTATGAAAAAGCCCTGTAACTTTAATAGACATAATTATATGTTTTTCTCCCATTGAAGCGTACAGCCAAACCTGTCTTAGTGGCCATCAAAAGTCATCTCCTGCATGGAAAAGTAGTGTTGTGGAACCATTCACACAACTACAGTGGAACCTCATTATAAAGGGCACTGATATCACAATATCACAAACCGATCAAAATTGAAAACAATGTAATTTTGCTGGTCCTAAATCTTGTTAATCTTCTTTTTAAAACCCTGGGGGTGCTTTAGAAGCCCCCCCCCCCTCTACATTTTTCGCGATTATTTTTTAATGCAAAAAAATCTTGCGCTGAAATTTTATGACTTTATTCTTTTGGGACTTGAGCATCTTTTGAAACCAATTTTTCGAAAAATCGGACCTACTGTTACAAACGTGATGTTTTATCTTTGCATGTCAGCCCGAAAATCACTTATTTTCATGATTTGTGTACAAACATGGAAATATCATTTTTTCCAAAAAAGAGATAAAACATTGGTTATTTGGCCTTGTTTATAGTTTAGGTGTTTGTTTTGGGGGTCAAAGTAGTTGAATTAGAGTTAGAAATGAAATAAAACAACAAAAACAATAAAAGACATAAGTTAAAAAAACAAAAATACATATGAAATTATCAAAACAATAGATAACATAAGGAATAACCTGGCTCTTCCAAATATTTTTGATGTATTATTATTCCAAATGGTCTAAAGAGTTTATGCAGTGAAAAGGAATGTTTAAATATGAAGAATATATGATTTATGGGTAAAAATGTGAATTTCATGACCTTAATTGCATAAATTACCATAAATATGCAAATGAGTGAATTTTCAGAAAATTAAAATTACCAAAGTATTCTATACACTTCACTTGACATGCAGGCAAATTTTCGCGGCGATCGGCCGTTTTACGGCCGAGATCATAGGGGCTTAGCCCCCCCCGCCAGGTTATGCAGTTTCAAACTAGCCCAGCTAGCTAGCTAGATAGGTTAAGCCCTCCTATACCAAGGTACCAGCAAGGTTATGTTCATTTACCTGAAGTGGGTGTGTACGATGTGCTGTCTGTATTCCCGTGCTGCAATGGCATCATGTTCAACGATGCCCTGTTGTGGCTGCTCGTATCCTGGAACATCCTCATCGATGTCTGGCATGTTCAGTTGCTTGGCGAGGTTGTGCAGAATAGCGCAACTGGCTATGATCTGAGAAGCCTTTTCGGGTGTCACCCTCAGCTCCGAATGAAGACAGTGGAATCGTCTTTTCAGCTGGCCTATTCCTCTTTCCACAAGGCAGCGGGTCTGTTTGTGCGCCCTATTGAACCGCTCTTCATCATCGTTAGCAGGCCGCAGAAAAGGCGTTAGCAGCCATGGTCTTAGGGGGTATCCACTGTCCCCAAGAAGATGCCCATCCATGTGTTCCAACACTTCCCCTAGTCCACTCTCTCTCAACACCCGGGCATCATGCACGCTTCCAGGCCACTCGGCATCCACGTTTGTGATGTAACAGTTCGCATCAAAGACGACTTGAACATTGATGCCGTGAAACCTTTTTCTGTTCACGTACTGATCCTCATACTCTGAAGGCGCCTGTATTTTCACGTGGGTACAATCAATCACCCCAGTGATGCCAGGGAATCTCGCTGTGCGGTAGAACTGTTCGGTGTTCCTCCTCCTCTCCTCCTCACCGGGAAGGTGAATGAATTGAGGCAATTTCCTTGTCAGAGCCTCACTAACTGTGCTGAAAATCCTTGACACAGATGACTGTGATACATGCAACGTGTCCCCATCAGTTCTTTGGAAACACCCCGAAGCGTAAAATTGAAGAGCTGCACAAATCCTATCTACCGGCGAAATCGGGTTGTTGGTATTGCCCTTTGGAGCAATATCATCAAACAGTAGTTCAGTTATGTAGTTGATTCCTTCTCGATTAAACCGATATCTCTTGATCAACTCGACATCATTATATTTGTCAAGAGGATGTACACGATCTTGAACCAAGTGGTGACGAAGTGCTCGCTGATAGTGTTCGTGAATGCGATTGAAGGCTGCCATGTCAACACAACTTGCTCCTACGAGTACCTGTGTAGCTTATGAGGATTTAGCTTAAGTGTCCTAATTTATATTCCTATGTTTGAGCCAATTACTTAGCCAAAAAGAGAGATGCTAAGTAATTTACTTAAGCCAAATACTAAGTAAAAAGCTCAAATTTTGTACTTAAGTATTGAATTGAATACGGGCCCAGGGCTTTTTTACGGTATACTACTCGGTATACGTAGGGGGTGTGTCGCTGTACGATTAAAGCCGGACCCCTCCAGGGAAGTTGCAGTTTCCTGCATTTTCCCTTGGGGGTCGCCAAATCCAAAAGGTACACCCGATCGCCCTCCTTGAACTGACGTATAGATATACCTTTACGTCGTAATCCCGCTTCATCCGTCGCTGCGTCGACCGGAGAGTAGCTCTCGCAGCGTTATGTGCGTTATGAATACTTTCTACCAGCCGGGCTGAATATTCATCGAGCGAGCGGTCAGGGACGGATGGGAGAAGGGGAAAAACTAGCTCTGCTGACTGATTGGTTTCACGCCCAAACATCAACTGATTGGGCGTGAATCCAGTACTCGTTAACGGTAGAGCGAATGGCCCCAGCTATTTGAGCAAGATTATGATCCCACTGGTTCTGGGACTTCCCAAGGTAACATCTCACCGCATCCATTAATGTCCGATTGAAGCGTTCAACTTGGCCATTAGCGGAGGGTCGGTACGGGTAGTCCTAGCCTTGTGTATTTGTAACATCTTACACATGTTTACAAATAGCTTGCTCTCAAAATTCCTGCCCTGATCAGTGAATATCTGGAATGGGTAACCAAAACGACAGAAAAATTCACTTACCGCAGCGTAGGCGGTTACCTCAGCCGTCTGGGAGGGCAGGGGGACACATTCGACCCACTTAATAAACTGGTCCACCATCATCAGGATGTACTCATTCCCTTGTGAGGTTTTGGGCAGTGGGCCCATGAAATCTAGATGGACTCGCTCCATGGGGCTCCTGCGTGATAGTTTATCATGGGGTGCTTCCCATACCTCACCGCCTTCTTATTTAGGTTGCAGGTGGCACATCTTCTGATGTATTCCTGGATGCCTCTGGACATTCCATACCAGAAGTATTTGGGCTTCAGTTTACTCGTCGTACGATTCACACCAGCATGCGCTGCTGAGGGAAGGTCATGATTTAACCTGATCACCTCCTCGCGCAAGGACTGTGGCACAACTAGCTGGATGTCATCATCTTTTTTCTTCCAGATGACACCATCCTTGATGAAAAATATCTCTCGGTTGATCCAGAGGTTTTTTCCAGCGGGGTCCCATAAAAGAATGGTACCCTCATCTGGTTCTTCTTTACTAACCAACCACTGACGCAATGGTGTCAATTGATCATCAGCCTCCTGCTCTTTTCGGAGAACCTCCATAGAGGTGAGGTCGACGTCACCCCATTGACCTTAAAAGAGAAGGGACCGTCCGTGTGACCAATGTCTAAATGAGTGATCAGGAGGTCCCCGTCATCTCTTGGGGTAATGGTTACTTCCGAGATCTTACTTTTCTGTGCCAGTCGGATCACATCGTCCACGGCAGCTGTGAAGTGGGCCCAGTTCTTATGAGCCTTCATGCAGTAGGAACAACCACCGCAAGGCAAACTTTCAGGATCGGTAACCAATCGGTAATTTTCACAAAGGAATTCGCCGTCGGGTATACGAGATAATGCATCTGCATTCTGATGTTTTTTGCCGGGTCGGTGTTCGACTGCCATGTCATATTGGCCCAATTCTTCGAGCCAACGAGCTAACTGTCCTTGTGGCTCCTTGAAGTTCATTAACCACGTCAAACTTCCATGGTCCGTGCGAACCGTGAAGGGCTTACCTAGCAGGTAGTGCCTATACTGCCGGGTAAATCTTACCACTGCCAGGAGCTCACGTCTGGTAACACAGTAGCGTCGCTGTTCGGGGGATAAGGAAACACTGCCATAGGCAATAGTTCGCTCTTGTCTCTCCTGAACTTGAGAGAGTACAGCACCGATGGCGGTGCCTGACGCATCGATATCCAGAATGAACGGGTCCCTGGAGTTGGGTAGCGCAAGTACAGGGGCGGTGGTCATTAGTCTCTTGACTTGATCGAAAGCCTCTTGATGCTTTTCTTCCCAATGGAGTTTATTCTTGCCCGTGAGACCATATAATGGTCCTACTACTTGGGCATAGTCTTTCAGGAAGACTCGATGGTAATTTACCAGACCGAGGAGCTGCTCCACCTCTCTAGTAGATTTAGGGGTTGGCCAGCCCACCACGGCTTGGATGTGTTCTTCCTCCAG
Source organism: Mesocentrotus franciscanus (assembly GCA_037976565.1). Classification (NCBI taxonomy): domain Eukaryota; kingdom Metazoa; phylum Echinodermata; class Echinoidea; order Camarodonta; family Strongylocentrotidae; genus Mesocentrotus; species Mesocentrotus franciscanus. Next base: position 24,872,368 of record CP137685.1, read on the forward strand.
GTGTAGACCATTTCCATCCACCTCCCTGCCAAGAAACTCTACCCGGCGTTGGAAAAGGGAACATTTCTTGGGCTTTAACTTAAGCTTAAAGTCCCTGAAACGCTCCAACACCTGCCTGATATTGTTGACGTGATCGGAGAACGAGGTGCCGAGCACTACCACATCATCCAAGAAGGCTAAGGCAATGTCCCAAGTCAATCCCCTAAGGATGAGGTTCATTTCTCTAGAGAATGTAGCTGGGGCGTTGCATAGGCCGAAACCCATACGAACAAACTCATATAGCCCGTATTTGGTGATGAAGGCTGTCTTCTCACGGTCTTCCTTCCTGAGATTTACTTGCCAATAAGCAGAGTTCGCATCTATTTTAGAAAACCATGAGTTTTCGGCTAAAGTGTCCAAACATTCTTCAATGCAAGGAAGGAGGTAGACGTCCTTCTTCGTAACATTGTTTAGTTTACGATAGTCTATGCACCACCGGACGCTCCCATCTCGCTTCCTAATTAGTACGGGAGCTGATGCCCATGGCGACATTGAAGGTTGGACGACCCCAGCCGACAGCATTTTATTCAAGCATGCTCGTTCCTCGTGTGCAAAGTTCATGGGGGTGCGCCTCATTCTCTGCTTAATTGGGGCAGCCCCACCTGTATCAATTGAATGGGTAATTGTCGTAAAATTACCCAAATCGAATTCGTCTCTGGCGAAGACACATTCAAACTCTAGCAACAAGCCCTTCAATATTCCCTGTTCTTCCGGGATTAAATGCTTGGAAGACCTTTCCCAAAGATCTTGCAGATGGAAGGGGATTTTTGCATCCCCTATCAAATCTACTTGGCGGATCTTCTGAGCGGGAATATCTGACTCGGTGGGTTCTACGACAGAGGCTCTGAAAGCTTCACCAATGAGTCGCTCTCTTTTCCAATGTATAGACTCATCAGTTGCATTAAGAGCGTATAATTGTATAGAACCCTTGCCCTCATGTAGAGTACGTGGGACTAACCCAGTCAAGGCTACATTCGGCTCCACAATGAATTGGTCAATCGTATGCGATGAATCGAGATTGCATCGCACCCGTCTGACCGACCTTGGGGGGATGGTTGCCGACTCCACAAGGAATACTTGAGATGTGTTTGCATCTTCGCCACAGGCCATTGCTATACACTCGCCCTGAAAGGTTAATAAGGTATCCGGTATATTGATGTATGCGCGATGTTTCCACAGGAGGTCTGCTCCTAATAACATGTCATCCTCGATCGGGGTAACATAAACATGTTCACTGATTTTGCTGCCGCCCAAAGCCAAATCAACCGGTCCTACAATCATTCCAGTCATGTTCATATTCCTACCAGCAGTTTGCGAAACAACAGTCTTGATAACTGGGGGAACGGGGCGAAGTGGTTGATATAGTTTATCGGATACGATAGTTACCTCGGCAGCCGTGTCTACTACTGCCCGAATTAGTTTGTCGCCAATCCACCTTTTATACTGAAGGTGGATGGTGACTTGATTCGACAAACTACTACGTCCATGTCCAGTTTTGGGTTGTCGGGATTTTGACGGTCCAGTCGTGAAAAACCGGTAGGCGGTGGCCAGGGGGGTACCAGCCATGGGCTTGGCTCCGTTGGAGGCCTGGTCCCACTGGTTGCACCCGCGGAAGGGGAATGCGGGGGAAGCTCGTTCCTACTAGAGGTCGGGTTGGGAACTTCTCCCGGCACTTCCCCGTTACCGAGGCTGTCCTGGCCGCCACCAGTCGGCTTGGGTCCGCGGATGCTGTCATTCGTTGTAGCATCAGAGGAAACACCATTCATCCCCGTTTCCGGGGGAGGCGAGTCCCTTCGAAATGCTACCGCATTGTCCACGGGTGCACCCGTGTCCAACCCTAAAACAGGATGGGGGGCAACACTCCTCAGGATCGGGGCTGGACCACCTCCGCCGATCCTGAGTCGTTTCCCGCGTCCTCGGAGACAAAGGAAACCTTGAGTCCGGGCCCTCGCTCTGGACACTCATTCTTGAAATGCCCTAGCTTCCCGTAATGGTAGCAGGCATTCTTCCGGCCCGGTGAGAAATTCCCCCGGGCGGGAGAGGCTCTGCCCCTGAAACGGTTGGGAGAAGCTTGTGAATTCCTCACACTATCCACCAGACTCTGAACTGTAGTCTGCAAGGGCCCTATTAGTGAAAGTGAAGTTTTTAGTGCTTCGAATTGATCCAGCACCGAGTCCATCTTGCCCTCCAGGGAGGCAACCCTCTTTTCCAAGCCGCTTTGTGCCGGAGGGGTTGGGGGCAAGATTGCTTTCCTAATGGTGGGAGCCTCATCGGACTGTGAGACTTGTCTCACTTCCTTCCTGGGCTTCCCAAAAATGGCCCTATAGGGGTGTTGATACCACTTGACCAGGTCAACTGCCTCTTATATGGTCTTAGGCCGAGAATTCAAGGCATGTTGGCCTGCCTCCTTGTCCGCGGAACCCTGTCAAAACGCATGACGACCTGGCCTTGAATGTAATGTTCCGGCAAATCCGGAAAGGCCTGGGAGGCTAAGGTCGTGAGTCGGGCAGCCCACCTCACGATGTCCTCATCGGGGGTCTGCCGAGCATAGGAGAAGTGCATCTCTGACGCTTCGGGTAGCTCCCGTGAAGTGAAATGCTTCTCCAATTTCGCCACTAGCGTTTCATACGTTGTGCCGGGTTCCCGTTCAAGCACGGTGGCTACATACGTATTGGCTTCCCCCTCTAGGGTCCAGGATAAGTAATTCCGAGACTGTTTGGAGTCCCAACCACTCTCGCTGGCATATAGCTTGAACTTGGCGATAAACGCCTGCCAATTCCCCGTCCCATTGAAGGCAATGGTCTTGGGAAGAGAAACCAGTCGGAATCTCCTCCCTTCCTCCATGCTATCGTTCATGGATCGGGGCACGCCTGGCGAGTGATGGGAAACCGTTGTGTTCCTAGTAGGGGCTGCATCGTCCTCCTCATCTGGGGTGGCGATTCGAACCATACACCTCCGCTACTCACCAGTCTCGGATCCCGCCTGCGCGGATCCTGTGATCTACGGGGGGACCTACGATATCCTTCATCTACTTGGGAAGGGGATCTCTGACGGTGGTCTCTATACCTATCGTCGCGGTCTCTAGACTCGCTACGATCACTCCGGTATCTTCGAGGAGAATCCTGATCATAGTAGCGATATTCTCGATCCCTATCATGATCATACCGACCCCTGGAATGATCATACCGATCTCTGCCACGATCACCCAGATCTCTGTGATCATACCGGTTTCGAGGTGAGTCAAGGCGACTCCCACGGTGGTCTGATCGAGGGGAGTCCCGGCGGTCTGATCGGGGGGAGTCATGGCGACTCCCTCGGCGATCCGATCGGGGGGAGTCATGGCGACTCCCTCGGCGATCCGATCGGGGGGAGTCATGGCGACTCTCTCGGCGATCCGATCGGTAGGAGTTATGGCGACTCCCTCGGCGATCCGATCGGGTGGAGTCATGGCGACTCCCTCGGCGATCAGACCCACCCCTAGTCTCATATTGGTCGGGGTGCCCGGAACGGCCATGTCGCGACCTACGAGGGGGGGAATCTGAGTAGAGATGCTCATCATCATGATCTGTTCTTCGAGAGTCCCTGCGATCCCTTATTGGCGAAGACGCAAATTTCCGGTCCTCCTAGCCGGCGAAACCTCTCCCGAGCCGAAGACGTAAGTTTTCGCGGCGAACGGAAACCAACCGCCTTATGTGGCGGAGAGGTCTCGCGGTCAATGGGTTTAGCCCTCTCCTTCGGGTTTTCCTCAATCACCTTGACTGGCCTCCCTCCCCTCCCGTCGATTTTCCCAAGTGTGATGGTAATGTATCCTTTGGATACGCATCGAATGGATAGGGAAAGGGTGGCCGATTGTCTTCTGGTGTGGGGTTATCTTTAGGAGGAGAGCTTTCATCCTTAGCGCTCAGCCTCTCCGTAAATGGCGCGAAATCAAAATATTCCACGATCTCGGAGGGGTTCCTAATGTGGGGGATCTCTATAAGCGACTCCGCGGTTATATCGCTCGCCTCCCTAAGAACCAGGAGCCGTTCGGCTAAGGTCTTGCCGATGTTCGAAACCTGTAATAGCTCTTCAGGCTTGCAATAGTTAATCTGTATCTTCGGCATGATAGTACAGAGAATCCACTTTCAAATGAGTAAGCAATACCAAAATTTAAAAAATGATCGCGCATCTGAGTGCACAATATAATTATAACGCTAGAGTGTACTCGAAACGCGTCCAAATACTGGTCACCGAGCTGAAAATATCAGCCTTCAAATGTTACTAAGTACTAAGTATTAAAGTATTGTTCAATCTAAATGAGCAATTCTGTTAAGCAGAATTCAATTCGAAGGAAACTTTTCCTATCAATAAACTCAAATAATTCAAATCCAAATCTTCAAATACCGAGTTTAAATATTCGAATATTCAAACACTCAAACACGGAATCCAGTTCAAAGAAAGAGACTTTTCCTATCAATAATTCAAATAATTCGAATTCAAATTCAAATTCAAATTTTCAACTAATATTCCCGACTGATTGTTCAATCGGCCGATTGTTCAATCTAAAATCTAAATGAACAATTCTGTTTAACAGAATTTAATTAAAAGAATATATTTACGAATATATTTATGTCCGGAGTAACTTACCCTCTACGATGTATAAATCCTAAGTGTATTTAATTACCCTTGCCGATAATCGTCAAACCCTATAAACCATTCGGAGCGGGAAGCCCGTTCTTAAAATTGTAAGAGGGCAACTCCGCTACCAAAATGTATAAATCCTAATTGTATTTAATTACCCTTGCCGATAATCATCAGACCCTATAAACCATTCGGAGCGGGAAGCCCGTTCTTAAAATTGTAAGAAGGCAACTCCGCTTCCAAAATAATTCAGGTAGCGATAATATAATTCAAGCAGCAATAGAGTCATAAATCCCGATGGGTCACACTCAAATACTCCACTCACAAAACACATTCAACTATCACAGATATATATACGTCAAAGCCAAGCTAAAGTAATGGATAGACTAAGCCTCAAGTAACTATTTATGCAAGGTACGCACCCAAAATACTCCACCGCAGTATAACAATAAGTTACCATAGGGTGAGGGGTGCGGTACACAAAAGAAGGAATGCGTGAATGGGGTATTCGGCGTGCCCTCGTGGCGTCTCCTGCCACGCCCTACAATTTAAAATACGCTAAGAAACCTACGGAGCAAAGAAACCTAAATTACGACGTACAATAATTAGCAGTAGAAATAACAAACGATACACTTACTTGTCACTCGCTCCGCAGGTCCGCGAACTTGTCCGCGATACAAACTTACAAATGAAACTTAATTACATAATACAATACAATTATAGCGAGCGCAACTATAGTTCGCTTAATTAAAATCGCGCCGGAACGAAAATACTCGCAGCGCCATTATAGTAAAAGCCTTAGTACGGGTAACTCACCAATTGGATCACTGCTACGGTGTACGGCGAGTAGTGGTGATTCTGCGGTGATTCTGCGGTGATGCTGACGTGTGCTCCTGTAGTTCTCTGTAATTCTCTGTGTTCTAGTCCAGGCTAGAGAACAAGGAACCTCGTTTTGTTATATATATATACAATGTTTTTGGATGGTTTCTTGTCAATTCGAGGGTGCTGATTCCGAATCCGATGAGTGCCAGACGCGAAACCTTGAGCATTTTTCATAAAATGCGAAAATTCAAAATGGCCGCTAAAATGGCCGCCAAATCATGAAAACGCTTATTCTATGGCCATTTAACAGGATTTTCGATGTTTTCTTGTCAATTCGAGGGTGCTAATTCCAAATCCGATTAGTACCAGACGCGAAACCTTGAGCATTTTTCATAAAATGCGAAAATTCAAAATGGCCGTCAAATCATGAAAACGCTTATTCTATGGCAATTTAACAGGATTTTCGATGTTTTCTTGTCATTTCGAGGGTGCTAATTCCAAATCCGATGAGAGACAGACGCGAAACCATGAGCATTTTTCATAAAATGCAAAAATTCAAAATGGCCGCCAAGTCATGAAAACGCTAATTCTATGGCCATTTAACAGGATTTTTAAATGTTTTCTTGTTAATTCGAGGGTGCTGATTCCAAATCTGATGAGTGCCATACTCGAAACCTTGAGCATTCTTCGCAAAATACGAAAATTCAAAATGGCCGCCAAATCATCAAAACGTTTATTCTATGGACGTTTATCATGTTGCTTGGTGGTTTTTTGGCAAACCGAGGGTGCTGATTCCAAACCCGATGATTGCAGATGCTAACTTTGAGCATGTGACCCGGCATTGTCAACATAAACAAAAATAAAAATGGCCACCAAAACAAGATTCTTTATTCCTAAATTCTCTCTACATCACTTATTATTACGCAGTTTCTTAATTCTTATCATCATAGTGTACACATTGTTTACCTTTAGCTCATTTATCTGCAAACAAAGAAACTTTCCTGTATTAGTTTGATCTTTTTTCTGTTCAATTATAATTAAAATGGCCGACATACCAAACATGTATAATATTGTTTGCCAACTTTATGCATAGAAATAGTATACTGTGTGTGTGCTTTATTTAGAGGTTACTCACAACAGTTTAGATGCAATACTAGATTCCCAAGGTTAGTCTTATTATGGGTAGTTCAACCTTTGTGAGCATCGGATAGTTTATTATTAAAGGGTCAAAAATTTTGAATTAGCTAAAGATGCAGGATATACTGGAAAACGCGAGTGATAATAACAGCATATTGTATCTATCCAAGTGGTCCGATAAATTATATCAGTTGTGTTGCCTTAACACCTGCGTTTTTGCAGTGGATACCAGTACAGTGTACCACTGTACCCAGCAGGCTAGCTAAAGGACAACAAAGTATACTTTGTGCAATGGGAAAGTTATATAGGAATACAATAATGAATAAATGAATATATAGATAATATAGAGATTCATTGTAAACCATATATTTGTCCATTATAGACAATCATTTACCATAATTGAAGTCTTTTTAGTCTTAACACCTCCAAATATAAACAGTGCCGAACAATGTCAAATTGCACTAGTCTTCACAACTGCTAATGTCACTGTCACTGTCTTCTGATGTCTTGTTCATTGGATTTTGGCAGCGGACATCGGCAGAATTTCTGAGCATGCCAGTGAACATTTCGTGCAGCTGCACTGGACTGATCTGCAGTCGCTCCTATGTACACCCACACTAAATGATATTGAGGACTTCTTCCGGTGCGACTGGCTAACCATTGTTAGATATACAGGTTGAATCGTAGAAGACTTCTTCCTCCATCTATTCTTCAATGGGTCTAGGGCTGGGGGTACTGGCTTGCCAGCAGCCACCCACAACGCCACTTGATAATGGGCACGCTAGCAATGTGGCCGAAAAGTGGCAATAGTTGGTGGAATTAGAGTTTAGACTCATCAATTTAGGAGGGACTATAGGCGCTTGCCACAAGCCTTCCTTGCGAAAATGTTCCTTTGTATTGTGTCAAGAGAGTCATTTGGTTCTTCTCCATACAGGGATGCCACATATGTCAAACAGGATTCTTTTACTTGATCGAGAGGCGTTTCAGTATTCCCCAGGAGTAGAGAATCAGGATAGGGCTCCAAATTCTTCAGTTCAGATGCCTTTCCTATACTCCATAGAAACAGGAAACGGTGTCACATCCAGTGAATGCATGGGCTCCAAGTAGATTGGGCATCATTTTTTTGTGTTTCTTGATAACCTAATTGACATCTATGACTGCTCGAGTGCGAGAATTTGATTTCATTACCACCTTTGTTGTGTGTGGTATGCCATTAGTTTGGAAATGTAGATGGTGTGCAAGAATGACCAGAATGCCTTTGTCATCGCACACAACTTTGATAGATGAGTGACCTCTCTTGGCCTCCTTTATCATGGGGTAGGCCATTATTACATCTGCCTCTTTGTATTTCACCTCTTCTTCAAGTGCGCACCAACACGAACAACAATTGGATGCGGATCAGGTCAAGTTACGATCAATCGTTTGCCCTCTGGTACTTGCATGGAACGCAACTGATCTACGGTCGTCTTGATGACTTGTTTCTTGTTTGCTGTTTCATTTAGGATGACGTTCTGTATTGGCAGAGGTGACTCATACACGGCTGCAACCTTTTGCATGTACTGTTTGGCAGCATGACTTGATGCTGTTCTTGTAGTATCTGTCAAAAACCACATGAAGAACTGGACATCCATCAAGAATGATAACATCTGGCACCTCTGCATTTCGTTGACTACACTCAACTTTGTTCCTCGACTTCAAGACAGACATACTTGTGGAACGTGCATCACCATTCTTGTCGAACAGTGCAGGTGGATAGGAGGCCAATTCTTAATAATTGCACCCTTGATGATGCCCTGATCCCGATTACCCAGGCGTAAATCATCTCTGTATTGGTAACTGTAGATACCTCACCTCTCGATGACATACCCCTGTTACACATACGTCTGAAAGAGGACTGAAGCCGGCCCCGGAGGCGGCTCGACGTATGTGTAACATCAACTTTTTTTGAAAAGCCGGACTGAGGCCAGGTGGACTCAGTCCACTGCCTCTGGATGTTGTTTGAGGCCGCCCCGAGTCCGGACTCAGTCCCGCAATCAGTAGGTGTAAAACCAAAGTGGACTCGGGGCCGGCTTATTAGCGGAAGTGACGTGACCTATCGGGCGCGCTTTGCAACCTTCTCTTATGTTATTCTTTGTTTTTATCATTCTATCATTTTCTCTTTCTGTCTTTCCTTATGTTATTCTTTGTTTCTTCCTTCTATCACCTTCTCTTATGTTATTCTTTGTTTTTATCCTCCTATCACTTTCTCTTTCTGTCTTTCCTCATGTTATTTTTGTTTCTTCCTTCCATCACCTTCTCTTATGTTATTCTTTGTTTTTATCATTCTATCACTTTCTCTTTCTGTCTTTCCTTATGTTATTCTTTGTTTTTATCATTCTATCACTTTCTCTTTCTGTCTTTCCTTATGTAAATCTTTGTTTCTTCCTTCTATCACCTTCTCTTATGTTATTCTTTGTTTTTATCATTCTATCACTTTCTCTTTCTGTCTTGCCTCATGTTAATCTTTGTTTCTTCCTTCTATCACCTTCTCTTATGTTATTCTTTGTTTTTATAATTCTATCCCTTTCTCTTTCTGTCTTTCCTTATGTTATTCTTTGTTTTTATCATTCTATCAATTTCTCTTTCTGTCTTGCTGGAGTGCGCCCCAACGTCAGCTCGTGAAAAGGCGAAGTGAGGCCGGCCTATGTGTAGACACAAAATTGCGGGCCCGAGATATGTGTAACAGGGGTTTGATGATCTCGAGGCAGCTTCAAATTGCAGGCGTGAGGCCGCCTCCGAAGCCGGCTTTAAAAGCCGACGCATGTGTAACAGGGGTCATAATATATCAGAAGCTTTTGCCATTCCTTTGACTTTCTTCTTAATTGTGTCCTGGAAACCATTCGGCAACTTTTTTCGTACTCGTTCATCTGATCAGTTCCAATCTTGATTGCATCATCGGCATTTACTACTGGATCATCCACAACCTGTCCAGTGTAGATGTTCACCAGGCTTGAAGGAGGGTGCTTCTCACTGTCTTCTTCTTCTTCTTCGCTATAAGTACAGGCCACCGTCGGGTGTATTCTCGTACTGATGTAGTGCTGTGCATGTGTATATATAGTGACTCAGTAAAAGGCCTACAAAGAACTATGTGCAGCTAAAAAGACATCCGTAGCTTAACGGAGCTGGATCTTGAGTACCTCTCTCTTAAAGCTTGGCAGAGAGGTGCAGGTGACGGCGACCTGAGGTAGTGAGTTCCAGAGCCTGGTGGCATCAGGAAAGAAACTCCTTTGCAGTACTTGTGTCCGGGCATATGGCACTTGGAGTTTCTGGTCATGGCCTCTTTGCGAAGCAGGTAGGGATGGAGTCAGAGCTGCCAGGGGGATGGAAATCAGTGAATTCTTGATGCAGAACATCATTGTTACCTTCGCCTAGGCTCGCCTTTCTTGCAGAGATGGCCATTGTAATTGGTCAAGCATGGCTGTGACACTGCTTGTTCTGTGATGGTCATTGCAGACGAAGCGTGCATATCTCCTTTGGATCATTTCTAATTTCCTGATGTTGGCTTGGGTGAAGGGATCCCAGATGATGCTTCCGTATTCCATGACTGGTCTAAGTAAGGTTAGGTAGCAGAGCATTTTGACTTTCCGTGGGCATGATCTGATGTTCCTCTGGAGAAAGGCTCGGGTGGAATTAGCCTTTTTTGTTACTTGGTTGATGTGGTAATTCCAACTAAGCTTCTTGTGTAGATGTATTCCAAGATATTTTGCTGTGTCTGCATTCTCCAGAGTGTGTCCGTGAATGATGTATGGCTTGACGATGGGCTTACGTTTGTTGGACACATGGAGGACCTGGCATTTCTTCGGGTTGAACTCCATTAGCCAGTCGGCTTCCCATCGCTCCAGTGAGTTGATGTCTTCCTGGAGTTGCGCACTGTCAGCTTCTGATCCAATGTTGCGATAGACTAGGCAGTCATCTGCAAAGAGTCTGACGGTGGTGTCACAAGACAGGTACTCTGGCAGGTCATTGATATACAGCAGAAATAACATTGGGCCGACGACGCTACCCTGCGGAACTCCAGATGACACTTGGCACTTGGTAGAGACGGTTCCTTCAAGGACTACTTGCTGCGTACGATCATGAAGAAAGTCTGCTAACCATGCATGTGTAGAGTTTCATATGCCATAGTAATCAAGCTTATGAAGAAGCCTTCCATGTGGCACCTTGTCAAAGGCTTTGGCAAAATCTAGGAGAATGACATCAAACTGTTCCCTGTTGTCTATACCCTTGGCAAGATCTTGGATGGCAAGAGTAAGTTGCGAGACACAAGATCGCTTTTCCGAATCCATGTTGTGCGTCAGTGAGTATGTCATGATCTTCGACATGGTCCATGATGCTACTGTGAACTATGTGCTCCAGGACTTTACATGCTACCGATGTTAGCGAGATTGGCCTGTAGTTTTCTGGTTTGCACCGTTCACCCTTCTTGAAGACAGGAGCAACATTTGCGTTCTTCCAATCATCTGGGACCTCTCCTTGATCAAGGGATGCTTGAAAAGGACTGTCAGCACAGGTGTGAGCTCAGGGGCTAAGCTCCTCAAAAGCCTTGAAGGAAGTTCATCAGGTCCAGTTGCTTTGTGGATCTGTAGCTCTGACAGGATCTTTAGCACACCAGCTGGATGGATAGTGATAGCTTCCATAGATGGATAGGAGATCTACCCATGTCCTTGATGTTGGTCATGTCTTCATTTCTGGTGAACACAGACGAGAACTGACTGTTCAGGATGTTTGATTTGGACACACTATCTGAATATGTAAGGCCATCAGAAGATTTCAGTGAGGCTACACCTGATGAGTCACATCGTTTGCTGTTGATGAAGCTCCAGAACCGTTTTGGATTGGTGGTTGAGTCTGGGCTGACGATATCTTCAACATATTTGTGATATGCATTTCTACAGGCTTTCCTTGTCTGTTTCTTTACGTATTTTTCATAGTCCTCAGAACTGTTACTGGTCTTAGCTCTGTCGAAGCTACGTTTCTTCCTGCGGGTCAGCTGCTTCAGAGAACGAGTGATCCAAGGCTGGTTGTACCTTGTTGAGGTCATCTTAGATGGTACATGCTTTTCCATCAGATGTGAGAGAGTGGTCGTGATGTTGTCCCACATGACTTGCACTGGACTTGACCTGTCAAATTGTTCTGTGAAGGCTTGTTGAAAGGCAAGGCAGTCTTCTCTAAAATCCTTCATGTTGGCATGTTTCCAGAGAAAGACTTTCCTCTTCACTGATCTGTTCCTACTTGGTACAACAGAGGATTCTACTAGTACAATATCATGGTCACTTATACATGGAAGCGCAGCACACTTACTGAGAAGAGTGGGTCTGTTCGACAGGAAGAGATCAAGACAGTTGTTAAGTCTTGTAGGGAAGGAGACCATCTGTTGTAGGTCGCAGTTTTGAAGCATGTCCAGGAACCGTTGTTTGATTGGCATAGCATACTGGTTACCCGATGACGACTGTGTTTCCCAATCAATGTCAGGTAGGTTCAGGTCACCACCCAACCAGATGACAGCATTGCGGTAATGACTGTGAAGGGTTTCTACAGACTGACAGAGATCCTCCATGTATTTTGGGGTGCTAGAAGGAGGTCTGTACAAGGCACCTGCAAGCAGAAAGTTCTTCTTGGGGAGGCTTATTTTGATGAAAATTGCTTCCACATCAACATCAGGAGTGCTGGGCAGTCTTTCAAAGATGATGTCCTTTTTGAGCGCTATGAGAACACCACCGTATCCATCAGAGCGGTCCTTACGTATCACTTCATAGCTTGGAGGGAACAATTCAGTGCTGTAGAAGTTGCTATTGAGCCATGTCTCTGTGCCAAGGATGATATCAGGATCAGAAGAATCTATCAGGTTATTTATCTCTTCCCGTTTATTTCTTGCACTCTGGAAGTTTACAGTTAGAATCTTCATCTTCCTTTTCACGGTCGAGTGGCCTCTTCTTGTAGATTGGCGAGATGGAGATGAAGACGCCAGTGGTGGTCCAGGGCTGAGTGGCACTGTCGTATTGCCATCAGAAGAGTGGGATGACAGACTGGAGAAGGCATTGCTGGTATCGGCCACGAAAGAGTTGAAGAGGCTAGTAGAGAATTGCGGCATTCCACAGGAAGCACATTGCCATGATACATTTGAGTGAGCTAGAGCCACATAGACTGGCGTAGACATGTGCATACATTCCACATGGTACCACTGGTCACAGTCATCACATGCCACACCTCGTTGCTTCCATGTGACTGGGCGAGTGCAAATCTGACATGGGTACTTGCTGACGGGACCTGGATTGCATTCAATGTCGGATGCATTTGTTAAGAGCAGTAGGGCGAGGTACATTACAAACAGACTCTTACACCGACAAGTGGTACTAAACATGTGGACTTGACCCTTCCTTTGCACTCTTAGATGGTGGAGAGAGTTTGTTAATACCTCTAGATCTGACGGTGTTCTGTTGGTAAACCCTGCTTGTGCTTGCCTGGGAAAACACTTGCTAGATGTATACTTGAGCAGTGGCAATTCCTGTGTAGGTGCATATTTCCGAGAGTATCCCTGATAGCAGACTGACGTCTTAAAGACGTCATAAATTGGTCGTAAAGTGGTAAACACGTCGTACGTCGTATGGACGACGTCATAACGACGTCATTATGTCGTCTTCAAAAGACTATTTTTCCAAGATAATTTGTGTCGTATTGACGACGTCATTACGACGTCGTTATGACGTCTTTAAAAACTATTTTTCCAAGATAATTTTTGTCGCATTGACGACGTCATTACGACGTCATTATGGCGTCTTCAAAGACTATTTTTTCCAAGATAATTTGTGTCGTATTGACGACGTCATTACGACGTCGTTATGACGTCTTTAAAAAACTATTTTTCCAATATAATTTGTGTCGTATTGACGACGTCATTACGACGTCGTTATGACGTCTTTAAAAAACTATTTTTCAAGATAATTTTTGTCGTATTGACGACGTCATTACGACAACATTTTGACGTCTTTAAAAGACTATATTTTCCAAGATAATTTTGTCGTATTGACGACGTCATTATGACGACTTAAAAGACTATTTTTCTAAGATAATTTTTGTCGTATTTACGACGTCATTACGACGTCATTATGACGTCTTTAAAAGATTAATTTTTCCAAGATAATTTTTGTCGTATTGACGACGTCATTATGACGACTTTAAAGACTATTTTTCCAAGATAATTTTTGTCGTATTGACGACGTCATTACGACAACATTATGACGTCTTTAAAGACTATTTTTCCAATAAAATTTATGTCGTAATGACGACGTTATTACGAAGTCATTATGACGTCTTTAAATGACTACTTTTTCCAAGATAATTTTTGTCATATTGACGACGTCATTACGACAACATTTTGACGTCTTTAAAAGACTATTTTTGCTAATATAATTTTTGTCGTATAGACGACGTAATTATGACGGCTTGCGAAGACTATTATTTGTCATTAATTTTTGTCGTATGGACGACGTTATTACGACATCATTATGACGCGTCTTTAAATGACTATTCTTTCCAATATAATCTTTGTCGTATTGACGACGTTAATTTGACGTCATTATGACGTCTTTAAAAGGCTATTCTTTCCAATGAATTTTTTGTCCTATGACGTCTTTCGAAGAATATTAATTGTCATTAATTTTTGTTGTATGGACGACGTTATTATGACGTCTTTAAAAGTCTATTTTCTTCCGTAATAATTTTTGTCGTGTGGACGATGTCATATGACGTCTTTCAAAGACTATTATTTGTCATTATTTTTTTGTCGTATGGACGACGTTATTACGTCATTTGACGTCTTTATAAAAAAAAACAGTAGAAACCAAAAGAAACCATTAGGATCAAATATGAGCATTTGTCACTGAGTAAATAGGGCAATTATCAGAGGTGAAAATGGGAACTTCTTTGCCCCCAATCATTAGTCATTATCAGATTGTGCACCATCTTGACATGCAAAGGTCTGCAATATCGATCAAGACTAAACATGCTCTAATCTCGCTATTTGAAAAAGGCTGTGTGTGTGATACTCAAGGCCGTAGGCCTACACAATACATTATATGTACTGTATATAGTATGCATTGGGAGCTGATCGGTGTAAATGGCCGTTATACAGCTGCCATTGTACAGTGCAGTACTCTGTTTTCCCTGCTAATCTACAGTATGGGTAAGTCTTAGAATTACCTAATTTATTTACAAAATGTACATAAATCTATAGTTACTGTTTTCTGTTCTGAAAAGTTGACATGCATGTTTAATATGTATGTCTAATGATTGTGAGCTCGGACTTTCAACACCTGCTGACAAAAGTAGTCCCGTGTACTGATAATTGTGTCATAATGCAGGCAGCTTGGTGCTGTATGTACTACGTCCATGCTGTTCCCTTCTATGTATTTTTATGTAACATCTTGATCCTGTTGATGGGATGCATGGTTGGGGCATCATTTGAAGCAAAGTTTATTCATTTGCCTACACATGACTTTAAAGGAAATCCAACCTGAATATACAACTAGATCTAGTCTAGAGTCTACTCTCAAACTAAAAGAAAGTAGAAAAATAAGAGAAGCAAACTGATGAAAGTTTCAATAAAATCTGACTAGGTCTAGATATTCTGATTAGTCTGATTTGGGTAGGGTCGGCTCCTCTCTTTAGACTTAGAAACAGAAGCCGACCATAGGGTCTGCTCTGCAAACAATTCTGGGCGCTAGTGTAATTGATGTAGAGGTGTCGTGGTCAGTGGACACGTCGCCGGACTGTCGATCACAACTGGTCCGCGGTTCGAGTCCCGCGGCACTAATGTCCTTTGGCAAGACATTGATCTACATTTGCCACACTCCACCCAGGTGAAGTAAATGGGGACCTGGGCCCCGTCTTACAAGAGTTACGATTGATCCAAATCAATCGTAAGTCCTCAATCAATCGCAAGTTTGCATTCTCCTATCTCTTATGTACATGGTTGCGATTGATATCAATCGCAAATAAGTTACGATTGATATCAACTCTTTGTAATCGGGGCCCTGGTAGGAATTCATTCCTTGAAATGCAGAGCACGTGACAGCTGCTCTGCTAAAGCCAGGGTAATTATGTTGCATTATTGTAGGCGCTTACTAAGTAACTTAGAGACTTCTGATAAAGTAAGTGTTAGGCGCTATATAAGCAAATATAATTATTATTATTAGTGTAGTTTCGTATCCATTTTTTAAAACCCTAACCCTAACGGCGTGGAGATACCCTACTAAAACATAACCCAAAATCAACTAAATCTTCATCAATTGTTCAAATAATGGTCATGATTTAAAAGTAGTTATGTTTCTTACCCCTTTCGTGTCAATTTTCTTATCTTTTTTTGGATTATTTTCCTAAAAATGAAGGCTTAAAATATACACTTTCTCACGTGATTCACGGCAAACTGCCTACCGTACGCCTGCCTCACATCTGCTGTGAGTAATGTCAGTTTTGAGAATTTAGTGCTTTATTATTTTAAAAAATAAAAAAGAATTGGTTATTTGCGCAGCTAAATGATTTGAATTAATTGCAATTTTTATAAGACTGGGCCCAGATGTCTGGAAATTGAGCTTTGTGAGTGCGATGCGCAGAGGAATAAAGCATTGTGACTTGTGTCACATACATATAACCTTAAACAAGTCGTTTCTACAGAGTTTAGTCTTTAGACAGCAAATGTATCAGAAAAAAACTTCACCTTTGAAGGCGTGCACAAATTTGTGTTACCATAAATTGTTTTAATGGTATAAATTCTAATCAATTCATGGTGTGTTCCTATAGGCTACCGTAAACACAAGCCTTTATCTGGAAATAATCGGTTACACCCGTAAATGGTAAACAAAATTCTTTCCCCACAGGCTGTACAAAGAAGTTTGTAGTAGGCCTATACATGTGTTGCACATGCATACATTATCAACCATTCATTTTGTTTTAACGTTATTTATTTTCTCATTAATTGTAGGCATCTTTTTAACATCTTTCGTCAAAGCAGTGGATTCAAAGCACATTGTGGCCACAATAGATTGGATTGACGTGAGGCGTACCATGCAGAAAATGCTACTTTCTCTCAGCCTTCTGGATGTTCCTTAAGGATCAGCAGCCTCATGAAAAAGTCGAAGCCATTATCGGTAAATGTGTACATGTACTTGTATTATTTTTGTACATTTTTGTCATATTGTGCATGATCACCGACTAATTAGACACTACAGAATTGATCATTTCACTCGAAAGGCGTATTTTCCTTACCGGTAGTTTCAAATATACAGTCAAACCTGTCTATAGCGACCGCCCAAGGGAAACACAAAAAGTGGTCTTTGTAGACAGGTGGTCTTTGTAGACAGGTTCCTTTAGTACATTTTCAATGAGAAACCATTTTCAAGGAAACAAAAATGTGGTCCTTGTAGACAGGTGGTCACTAAAGCAGGTTTGACTATATATACCGGTATATATAATTCAATTAATTTCAGATCACTAAAACCTGCAGGTATGTTGCAATAACCGACCATATTTTGCGAGTTTCAAACATTTTTATTTCCCCTTCAGCATAGGTCAAGGAGCTTTTATTCTACCCTCATCAGCAAACTAGAATTGTATTGATAATTTACAAAAACAATCCTGAATCACGTTTTGCATTGCCAACAAAGTTTAAAATCCAAGGTGTGTTTACATTATGTTTGTGAGCAATGAGAAATTATTTCTGATAAATCTTACCAAGCAGTAATTTTCTGGCAGAATTCATTATTTAATTAATTGTTTACATTTCAGTTTTAAAATATATAACAGTTTTTTCTTAATTGTATTCCTTTCTTTTTGCTTTCTTCATCCATTAGAATTCTTTGCGCCTATGTACCCGGGATCTGAAAGCAGTGCATAATACAGGAGATTCCACCCAAAAGCTAAACCGTGAGTCCAAGCTGAAGAGGAATATTTCCAAAATGATGTCTACACTCACCCGATAGCATAACTGCAAGAAATATTTCAGGTTATTTTTCCCTCCATTGATTATAGAGAGAGATTGGGGGAGGGGATGGGGAGGGTGAGGTGTAGCCACAAACCTGAATGGCAAAGCTGTAGAACTGAATCATGTCACTTGCAATTTTAACGAATTACAGGGTTTACAAACTGACATAATGATTTGGGTAAAAAAATCAGTATTTTGCGTATATTTGTAATTACTATTTATGAAGTTGACCTGTTTCATATACTTATGTCGTACACTTGATATGCTCTGTCTCATGCTCACCCCCACCCCTTTGTATCGGTTCCTAAAACCTGTGTATGATATAAGTTGGTAATAGAGAAAAATTGAGTGAGGTAAATGCAATACAAATCGATTCCATTCTTAAGCAATTAAGACTTGCTCAGGTACGGCACGTGAACCGCCAACAAATTTTAAAAAATGATGCAGATTTGGTTTATGTGTAAAGTGAAGTATGTTTTGGACTGCGCGTATTCAGTGAGCTTTGTTTTATAATATACAGAAATGTAAAGCATATTGAACTTTATGTCAACATTAAAAAATACTCTGCGGTTTTGAATGTTTTGCAGCATCATATCTGAGCGAGCCATAAAGGGACTTAGTTACATTGTTCAGATGAGAGATAATGGTGCTAAGGTATTGACTTCAATGTTAGATGTACAATTAAAGATAATATGAAAGTTCAGTGAAAAAGACCATTATTAATGATAACAATTGGGAAAAACTGATGTGGTCAATTCCTTAATTCTCCCAATTATATTATTATAATTTAATTTAATTTTAGGTGAATGTAAATCATCACAAAGCAAAGAATTGGCTCTATATACCTTTTCCAAACATTTAAGTGTTGAAAGTTTTTAAAGGCCTGTTTTATATCTTATTTTCAGCTCAGACGAGATGCGCAGTACACTAAGCTTGCCCAAAAGCATGACAGAGATAAATGCCTTGTTCCTGCCCCTCTGCCTTTGAAGGACAGCGTCTCCCTAGAAGACACTTTGCAACACAGGCTGCTGAGCTGCCGTTTGAGAAGCCCCCCTCCACCTTACCCACCTGGAAAGCAAAACGCTGGTCAGACCAGTGGAATTCGTCTACTACCAACTTGAAGGAGTTCATCCCAGAGCCCTGTGCAAAACCAAGTGGCAGCGACCTCTCAAGAAAAGCTGGGTCAACCTCAACCGTATCAGAATTGGAGTTGGCCGTACACAATACTTCCTGCATAAAATTGGAGCTGATCCATCGCCAAACTGTGCCTGTGGAGAGATCCAAACTATGGATCATGTCATCGATGCTTGTCCTATCTACAAATCCCCTCACGGTGCTTCTGGACTTCGGGAGCTCGATGATGAGACAATCAGTTGGATAAATAAGGATCTTCCTATCATGATGTACTCCTTGATATTCTTCGTGCGAGCGAGCGATGGAAAACGGTTGGGAAAATTCAAAAATTTATTGGGAGAATCAACTGTTAAAGTGAGTGGATCGTCAGTTTCCATGTGCAGAAGGCCATAATTCGCTGACACCAGACTTGGTGGAAATAACATTAATGGGAGTACAAATCTGCACACAGCAAACCCGTAGGCCAGTCAAGAATTACCTCCTAATCTCTCGGAGAGTCTAGCCGGATCCCGCTTCGGATCGGGTGAGGAAAAGCAAAGCATTACATAAGGTCGAATGGTCATAAAACTGAAGGCTAACCCTGGTGATTGACAACACCTGTTATTGGGTAAACACCCGAGCGGTGTCGAATTCCCCATGAGCTGACTTCTATGTGTCTTTAAAGGGTGTCACACTGTGGCGCCTTCTAAGAAAACCATAAATATCTTTGTGGTTTGAGAATTTTTGGTAGTTAAAAGTATAAAATTGTTGGATTGTACCTGTGATTTTGAAAGCACAATAC
Organism: Mesocentrotus franciscanus; assembly: GCA_037976565.1. Lineage (NCBI taxonomy): Eukaryota > Metazoa > Echinodermata > Echinoidea > Camarodonta > Strongylocentrotidae > Mesocentrotus > Mesocentrotus franciscanus. The sequence continues at coordinate 24,891,918 of CP137685.1, forward strand.
GGCTTACCTATATTGAATCTAAGTTAAATTTTAATTCTTTGTGAAAATACCCCAGGAGTTTCAAACTTGCCAAATGAATGTTGTGACATAAGCAATGGAATATATCTGTTTGTGCTAAACTGTTTCATCATGCTTGCTATTTTATCTTAAAGTTGGAAATATCTTCTGCATCATTATTGCACAGTCACCTTGGAATTGCCCAATTGAGCCAGTCGTACTGGCAGGAATGTTTAATCTGATCAAAATTGTGTTTTTATACTTCAGCTTCTGTATTCGCAAACAAAATCTTTGATGATATTTATAAGAATGAAAGTTGCCACTGCCAGTAATGCCTTTTCTTATATTTAAGTCATGTGCCCGTAAGAAGCAGGTTTCTAGCACAGAGAATAGGTACAGTTGAGCTAATTTCTGCACAGTTTTCCAATATGCTGTATCGCCAAATGCGAACATCGTGGTTTCAACGGGCAAGCAACCATCATCAGAAAACTCTGCAGGTATCAGCATAGCTCTCCCTGTTTTCCTTGCTGCCAACTTGTTTCTTTTGAGTGTAAGAGATAACTAAGCTAAGCCATGTGTTTATCATTTGTGCCATTTTCTCTTATGTGTGATATAGATTGTATAGTTTTATACTTCATTTGCATGTGCCTTTTTAAAACTGTGAATATGAATTATTGCCATAAACTTAGAGATTCCCCTTGTATGTAACAAGAATTTATCTTTCACGCTCAGAAATTCTATATTGAATGAGCATCTGTGTTTACTTGATGTATTATGTGCTGCTAATAATGCAATTACTTCTGTTGACATATAGCCATTTGTCTTGACTCTCTGGTAAGACTTGTTTCCAACAACCTTTTGTTTTATCTGATACTCTTTATCTGCATTACAGTCTTGTGGTTGTGAGGAGCGGGTTTGCAGCATGGAGACGAGGTAGAGCTATGCTGATGAATGCCCTGCTTTCCACTATTCTGTTTTGCTGAATGTGAGGAGCTTCCCCAGTGTGATGTTTGCTTATCTACTAAAAACTGCGGGTATCAGTATAGCTTTACCTAGTCTCTATGCTGCTAACCTGCTTCTCACAACCGCAAGACTTATAAGTTTAACCAATTATGCAATATAATATGTCATGGTTTCTTGTACTGATAAGTGAATTTAATTTGAAAGCAAATGAAAACCGTTCTTTAATTGTAATGTTTATCTTTAAAAAGTAGCACATTTTATGACAAAACAGATATCTTTGTGATGGCCTGTTAACTTTATTAAAATCAATTATGAGATTAGGATGGGGATGGAAAGACACTGTACGTATAGAAGGCAAGTTAGAAAAAGAAGGTATAGAAATAAGTATTTTATAGTTTTGTGTTATCCTTCTTCACACCATTTACATGTACATTAAAAATATGAAAATTACTTTCTGTCTGGCATGTATATATTACCGTATGTGATGCAATATTTGTTGCTTTGATTGTACCGTGTGATTGCTCAGAATGAGTGATTTGTACACTTTCTTCCTTGATCAGGTGGTCATATAGATGTCATTTAGAGGACAAAAAGACGTAAAGCTCATGTAAGGATAAAAGTACATCGAATTGGTGTCCTTATGTCTTCCGTTGCTACAAATTTACGTCTTGAAGATGTCCTTTTTAACCAATAGGATGGACAAATTGTGTAAAGATTCAAGTCCGTACAATGTAAACTATTGATACAAGTTTATGCTTTTAAGACGTAATTTTTACTTAAAAGATGTAAAAACTACATAAATATATGACATCTGTATGACGACTTCCTTTTTTACAATTTAACGTCTTAAAGACGTCTTTTTTTACCAGTAAGACGTAAAAATCACATTAATATATGACGTCAGTACGACGTCTACCTTTGATACAAGTTACCGTCTTGAAGGCGTCTATTCTTTATCAATAAGATGTAAATATCACGTCAAAATTTGATGTCCATACAATGTATACACGAAGTCTGTAAGACGTCTTTCTTGGGTAAAAATTGACGTCTTGAAGGCGTCTTTCTTTAACTAATAAGACGTAAAAATCACGTCAAAATATGACGTCCTCACGACGACGTATGCGGGTGCAAGTTTACGTCTTTTGGCGTAAAGTTATGTCGTCTTAAAGACGTCTTTCGTTAACTAAAAGACGTAAATATGACGTCCATATGACGTCTTCCTATGGTACAAGTTGACGTCTTAAAGACGTCTATCTTTAACTAATAAGACGTAAAAATCACGTCAAAATATGACGTCCTCACGACGACGTATGCGGGTGCAAGTTTACGTCTTTTTGACGTAAAGTTATGTCGTCTTAAAGACGTCTTTCTTTAACTAAAAGACGTAAATATGACGTCCATATGACGTCTTCCTATGGTACAAGTTGACGTCTTAAAGACGTCTTTCTTTGACGAATAAGACGTAAAAATCACGTCAAAATATGTCGTCCTGAAGACGACGCGTACGGTGCAAGTTTACGTCTTTTTTACGTCATGTTATGTCGTCTTAAAGACGTAGTACAAGACGTAAATATGACGTCTTTAAGACGTCGCTCTGCTATCAGGGATATTACATTCAGAATTGTCAGAAGCAAAGTAAGGGAATATAGCTTGCCGGATATGGCCATGCTTGGCCACCAGGAGATCAAATCGCTACTCAGGAACAGAGAGTTTTGTTGCAACTGCTAAAAATTCAATGTTTGGTACCACTATCACATGAAGTGGCAAAAACACGAAGAGATCAGATCGCTACTCAAAAACTGAGAGTTTTGTTGCAATTGCTAAAAGTAAAAATTCAATGTTTGGTATCACTATCGCATGAGGTGACAAAAACACTCGGGTCAGACTCAGAGACTCATACTATTTCACTGTAGATACAGTTGCTTTTATCAATGAAAATCAAATATCACTGACAATGTAAAACTTAAAGTACTACACTGAGGCTGAGCCAGCACCAGTGTTAGTAAACAGCTCTGGCTGTAGACAATATAAAAGAAGGTCTTCAAAAGTCAGATTGTATAATAATCATCTTCTCAGGACAATTTATACTTGCTTGGATGATGATGCTAGTGCTAGCACTTAGGATGAAGTGGGGATGAAGTGAGGATGAAGTCTCCTATTCCCGACATAAGAGTTTGAGTTGCTTGATGGTCTGTAACTCCACTCAGGATACAGTAGGTGGGACAGTGAAGACAGGGAGCTTGCTTGAGCAGGTAGGAGTTGGTCAAAAAGAACAAGTCAGAATCCAGCTTAATCCTGACATTCTCCATCAAAAATCAATCTACAGCGACGAAAATGCTAGATGTACAACATGAGAATACTGATGATTTGGATTTTGACAGAAAAACGCGCACAAAAGGGTGTTTTTATGAAGAGCCGAAAACAGAGACACTACACATACACATACACATACACATGTCAAACTAGTACATCTATACAAGTCGATAGCGCCTCACTAATTATCTTTCTGTCAGCCGCATCTGATTTGATTCTTTTGAGACTCTCTTCTTTGTGACAAGTGACAACTTTTTGATCTTCCCCTTCTTGCATAGCCTATCCGATAGGCGTCGGGCTTTAATAAGTATAATCGCGTTATGGAGACTGACATCGGCGCGGGCGTCAGCCCGAGCGCCTATCATCACTGCTGGGTGCGAAAAGTTAATTTTCTTTTATGTACAATGTTTCGTTCGTAGAAAATCTACGAACCCCCTGCAAAGCTCTTTCATTAATATTCATGTCCATTGACCAAAATAGGCCAATGAGCGATGAGGCCATGACGTCATGAACTCATGATTGGTTGAATAGAAGGGATCGCTCACCAAATAAGGCTAGTCTTATGAATCATGCATGAGAATACACTCGTCACACGTACGAAAACATATATAAATAATGATGAGTTCACAAGTGATGATAGGCGCTCGGGCTGACGCCCGCGCCGATGTTTGCCTCCAGTCCATAACGCGATTAGTATACTTGCCATATAGCCCGACGCCTATCGGATAGGCTACTTCTTGCATGGCTTCCAAGTCATTCTTCAGTTGTCCAAAGCGGCTGAGAGACAAAGCCCAGATAGCAAGAGTAGACTCATTCAAAGTGGATCCCCTGATGCCAGAAGCTTTCATCTTACCTGGGCCCCGTATTACAAAGAGTTGATATCAATCGCAACTTATTTGCGATTGATATCAATCGCAACCATGTACATAAGAGATAGGAGACTGCAAACTTACGATTGATTGGAGGACTTACGATTGATTTGGATCAATCGTAACTCTTTGTAAGACGGGGCCCTGGTGTACAAATCAATGACATGTGCTAACCAGTTAACCAATAGTAGAGAACATAATAGTGCATCAAGCACTGTAATGGTTGACCATGGGCTCTATGGGAAACCCCAATATACGGGCCGCACGCATGGGCGTACGTCGGGCTGCTTTTAGGTTCGCACGTACGCGCGTGCGTGCAGGTATATAAAGGAGAAGAAGGGCAGAAATACATAGAGAAACCACAAGAGTAAGACAACAGCCTAGTCCAGGGGAGGGGGCCCAACTTCTTTTTTTTTTTCAAAAAAGGGTGTTTTTCCTGTTCTTTTTTCTAGGGGAGGGCCCGGGCCCCAGCCCCTGGATCCGCCACTGTGATCAGATACTCCTAGGATAACAGATACATCAGAAACGAGAGTGACTGAATCCCGAGTAATGAGCAAATCAATTGTATGGCCATGTAGATGAGTCCCTTCTCGTAAAAGCTGCTTCATTCTGTAGGATGAAACTATGTTCATAAACTGCCTTGCCTGTACGTCACTGAAATCGTCGACCGATACATTGAAGTCCCCTGTCAGGACAACTTCGGAGGGATCAAGAACAAATGAGTCAAGTAGGGTAGCAAACTCTTCAAGGAACAGACTATAAGGTATGCGCTGCCCTTGCTCTTCCACTACATCTGGGCGATAAATGACAAGGTAAATAAGTGAACGGGATTTGCATGAAACTCGAGCTTGATAAGCTTCAAATGACTTGAAAAGTGGTACAACATCATTATCAAGTACAAATTCAACGATATCGGTCTTATTCCTTACTGATCTAGCGTTCAATGTACACATCTTTACCGAGAGTCTAGTAGGTATACTCACTACTACTGATATTAAGTTTCTAGATTCAGAACCACGACATGAAGAATGATATATGTGCACGATGTCCTCGACGAGTTGGTTTCACAGAACATATGCATATAGTCCTGTAATAAGTGATAAGTACTCAGTGGTATCCTAAGATCAGCACACTTGGGTTGAATAGACAAAAGATCTTCTCTGGTGTAGGTGATAGTAGGCATTGTCACAATAGAAGCTAATAGGATCAAGAGACTCACAACAATAGTCACCATGCCGATGCTAGTCATTAAGCAGCTTGTACGAGAAGGGACTCATCTACATGGCCATACAATTGATTTGCTCATTACTCGGGATTCAGTCACTCTCGTTTTTGATGTATCTGTTATCCTAGGAGTATCTGATCACAGTGGCGGATCCAGGGGGGGGGCCCTTCCTAGAAAAAAACAGGAAAAACACCCTTTTGAAAAAAAAAAGTTGGGCCCCTCCTGGCGCCCAAGGGGTGGCGGTGGAAAAATAACCCTTCCGTAGGGAAGAGGAGAAAAGGAGGGGAAAGGAAGAAATGGGAAGAGAGAGAGGAGAGAAAAGGGGGAAAAAAAGAAAGGAGGATGATATTATAAGAAGGTGTTTTTTACCTGGAAAGGGGCGAGGGGCACGCAATTTTGCAGTGTGCATAATATGGGGTCCCTCTTGCCAGGCGTGTAGCCCCCCACGAAAAAAAAGCACAAGAAGAACAACAAAAAGAGATGGAAAAAAGGGAAAGAAAGAATTGTGAGTTAAAGGAGAAAGGAAAAGAACTGAAAGGGAATTAAACAACGATAGAAGAGAGGTGCGAGAGCATGAGGAATTGCATTTCTTTTGAAAGAATAATGGGATAATAACCAGGGGCGTCGCTAAAGCGGGGGGGGTGCGACATCCCCCCAACTGTCAGGATATTGGCGGTAAAACTGCGCTGCTGTCGGGAAAAATGAGAAAAGGGGGAAGGGGAAAAATGAGAGGGAAATGTCAAAGCGTAATGTATCTATAGGCCTTCTATATAGTATATGTCACTTTTAGTCCATAAAATAGAATGAAGTGGTGTACAATTAATGTCGAGATAAAGCTGTTTAAAAAACATAGCAGAACAAAAGCAGATACACTTATCTTCCTGGTGCTCAGCTTACTGAAAAAAAAATCACGTCGAATATTCACGTCTGCGTGTCCCTTTTGGGAGACGCAGACGTGAATATTTGACGCAGATTTTTCCAGCCGATTCTCACGTCTGCGTGTCCCTTTTGGGAGACGCAGACGTGAATATTTGAGGCAGATTTTACAGCCGATTTTCACGTCTGCGTGTCCCTTCAGGACCATTGAGTACAGAAAAATGAAAAAATTACCAAACAAAGGTATACGTCAATTTTTTTGATTTTCACGTCTTGGACGCAAAAGACGAAAAATTTGTTGCATAGGTATACGTCAAGTTTTTTGATTTTCACGTCTTGGACGTAAAAAACGAAAAATTTGTTGCATAGGTCTACGTCAAATTTTTTGATTTTCACGTCTTGGACGTAAAAAACGAAAAATTTGTTGCATATGTATACGTCAAATTTTTGCGTGTGTGTGTCCCTTAGGAGCCACCATACGATTCGTTGTACCGTTCTCTACTCTTAATCCTTGTCTGAATTCAGTTTTCCCCCTCCCGCGCAAAGCTCGGAAGCTTTGACGATTCATTAAATTATTAGAGAAAGAAGACGATTCGTTGTACTTCTTTCGACTCTTAATCCTTGTCTGAATTCACTTCCCCCCGCCTGGCAAGAGGGACCCCATGTTATGCACACTGCAAAATTGCGTGCCCCCCCCGCCTCTTTCCCGGAAAAAAACCTTCTTATAATATCATCCCCCTTTCTTTCTTTTCCTTCTCATTATTCCCTTTTCTCTTCCCCGTCTTTCTCCCTTTCTTCCTTTTCCGCCTTTTCTCTCCTCTCTCTCTTTCACTTTCTTCCTTTTCCCCTCCTTTTTCTCCTCTTCCCTTTTCTCTCCTCCCTCTTTTCTTCTTCGTTCTCTCTTCCCTTTTCTTTCTTTTTCCCTCCTTTTCTTTCCCCCTTTTCTCCTTTTGTCCATCTTTCTTTTTCTCCTTCCCCATTCCCCCCTTTTTTCCGCGGGGGCACGTGCCACCTGTGCCCCCCTGAATCCGCCACTGGTATATTTATATAGATGTACAGTTTCCTGCGTTCTGACTGGCCGCTTGGATAGACGTATAGTCGTATGGTTGTATAGTTGTACGGATAGTGGCATGCTTGGCCCGCCATATTTACCCCGACTAGCTCTTAAAGGGATCCGGTAACTTTGTTTCAGATTCCGAATCAAAATCCTGGATTTAGCTCATCCTGCTATGATAATTATAAACCTTTAGGTCAGTCAGGAACCCCATGACTTTTACAAGCCGATCGCCTGTCTGATTATCAAGATATTTATGATTAGAAATCGAAACCAAATTTTGCGTTTTCCTAACGGTTTTCATAACACTACAAACTATTGGGGAAAACGAGTATGGTTAAACCGGTCACTCAAAGATTTTTACTTTTTTGAGGCACTTCTTGATCATTTTGAAGCGCGATTTTTTTTAGGGCTTCAATACTACACCATATCACAGACACTGATAACACGTAGGGCCGTGCATCTCAGATTTAACATTGTTAAACCAAAGAGATCTCTTTGGTTAAACGATGCCTTTAACACGACCTTTACCCTAGGGTAACTTGCCTCCGTCTGGACAAGACTATTCAGGTGGCGGTGGTCATGATGTGATCAAAGAAAAACTCTAGATATTAGTCCATCTGTACTAGGGTCCATGGTCTTGGTATGAAGCCATATTCCAACTTTTTCTAAGCTTTTCTTTGCGTTAAAAAATTAAAGTTGAGAACTGGGACCTGTTTCACAAAGCCTTTTTTCAATGACAAATGACAAAAATCTGTGATAAATCTGCTGATTACCAATTAGAAGCAAGGATTTCAATAGCTTATAACAAAGACTGTCATTTGTCACCGATGACAAGTTTTGTTAAACGGGGCCCATGTCGTGTGATGATGACATTGTTAACGAAATAATTTGTCTAGAAGCAAAGCAATTGTGAAAGATTGATGATGTAGTATAGTAGGCCTACATAAGAATTGGCATGGGAGGCAGAGCATCTTTCAAAGTGGGAGGGCGTGGACAGCAACAAAAGGGGCATTTTGGAGAGAAAATAAGGGGCACCTTTAAAGAGTAACCTCAAATCGAAAAACTGCAATTTTTAAACATTGGTACATACCCTTAGCTTTCTAATTGATATATTATTAAGGATCATCTTCACTTTTTTCCTCTTTTTACATGGCCAAAGATACTCGGCTTTACTAAAAAAAAAATAATTTGATGGCCTGAAGATGTATATGCGGAAATAACCAATCTTGGTGGGGTTTAAAGCATACTCTCATAATGAAAGAATGAATAAGATCTTAAAGGTAACATATAAGATAATAATAATATCGAGAAAATTGCATTCATTCGCATTTAAATAAGGGCACATGCAAGTGAAGCTATGGGAAATATGTTGCTTCAGGGGACAAGGAGAGGTTGCAAAAACATCTTGTCATAATTTATTATTATTTGTTGTAATAATGCCTTAAGGTATATGTCCCATTTGCAGTCCCAAAAAATGAAAAGGTTAAATTCCACCGGCATTTGAAAGATATGTATTATGGTACCGATCAGTGTCCATTTGTAGTATGTCCATGCCAAGACGGAACAGGCGCTTGGATGCCAAATATGTATGGTGTGTATTACGTAATATTCCTTGCAGTGTATTACGTAATATTCCAAGGTGTCATCTTGTGCACGTGTATGCTATTGGCTTTTTCGGTGTTTGGATATAGCCCTATTCAATAATTGTCATTCTTCACGTTTTGCTTAGTCATGATGTACGGTAGATTCTTCCTATTGGATTCTTCCTTCGTGAATGTCATTCATGGAGTTATTTTCAATACATTTTTCTACATTTGGGAGATAGAGAGAAAGAGAGTGAGAGAGTGAGAGAGTGAGAGAGAGAGAGAGTGAGATATATATATGGCCATTAAAAAAAATATTCATGTTTAGCGTGCCCGCCCGCTTCCTTTTGGGGGGCCGCCTGCCCTTTTTTAAAAATTGTTTTCTTCTTCTTAATCTTAATGAAAAACATGAAAAACATACTGCTAAAATGGTCTTTTTCTGAACTTACAAAAAAACAAAACATAAATGCTGGCGGCCATCTTAAAAAATAGCCCGACTGCCTGTCCATTCGTCAGGGAAAATGTACGGAGCGGCCATTTTGAAGAAAAAAAAGAGGGCCTCCTCCTTCCTATTTTTCAAAAAGGCAGGACGCTAAACATGTTTTTTTTTTAATGGTCTATATCATTGTGGGGAGGGGGAAGAAGAATGGGGTCGCAGAATTTGAAGAGACGAAATATGTATTTATGTATTTTTTCACGTTTTGCTTAGTCATGGTGTAAGGTAGATTCTTCCCAGTAGTACATTCTTCCTCAGAGCAATGTCATTCATGGAGTTATTTTCAATACATTTTTCTACATTTGGGAGATAGAGAGAAAGAGAGAGAGAGAGAGAGAGTAATAGAGAGATATATCATTGTGGGGAGGGAATTAAGAATGGGGTCGCAGAATTTGAATAGACGAAATGTATTTATGTGTGCAAAATGAATGACATTGTATATCCGTAGATTTCAAAATCATCTGTGATTACGAAACACTTTGGAATGGCCGAATTCGTCCATGCATATATTCTATTTAGGCCTCTGACAAGAGACCGCACCTTGACCAAACAACAGCGCTAATCTCGTGAGCAAATAGTAAATTCAAAGCGTATAAAAGCACACCCACTCCCCCTTCTCCTCACTCCCGTCGCAATCCTCCATCCAGCTAGCAGCGCATCCGACATCGTCGAAACCATACTTCGTCATCATCATCACCATCATATACCGTCATCATGCCTACGTACAAGCTCATGTATTTCAATGCCCGTGGTCGTGCCGAGGTCGCCCGACTTCTCTTCGCCCAAGCCGGAGTCGAATACGAAGATTGTCGTCTGAATGGAGAAGAATTCCAAGCCATCAAGGGTGACACAACGAGTAAGTATACTACATTCAAGAGAAAATAACATATTTTTAATCTTAAACAAACACTTGAGGAAGGATCCTATTGGTTAACATTTATACAGTTTTCGCAAAATATATAAGACTGCAAAAGTTGTCCTTTTCTTCCATCTTCAAGTTCTTAAAATGGGTACCTGGCAGGAATTATTTCCATGAAATGCTAGAGGGCCATAATGGTAGCCATGCAAGAGCCGGGGTAATAACTATGGAGCACTAGGAGTGTCAAGTCTGACAGACATGAGCGCTATACAAGAACCCGCTGTTATTGTTGTTGTTATCATTATCATTATTGTTGTGATCATTATTATTATTATCATTTCCCTCTGTGCATGTAACCTCATGAAACGCGTTCTCTTTTCTGACTACAAGTTGTAACGCTTGTAATACTCCTAAATTTCACGGGAATTTGTTATTTGTTAAGAATACGGGACAATCTCTCAGACTTGATATTGTTATCCTTAAAGCCCCTCAAAAGTGTTGGGAGCCCCAAATTCGCCTAAAATTTCACTTAAATTGTATCATAATGTGAAAGAGTATGTCATTTAAGACACACTTCTGCAAAGATTTCAGAAATTGTGTTTGAAGACAAAATATTGATAAAAGAATACATCATTTGGGCTTTCTGTTGTACGCAGAAAACCTACATTTTGTATTCTTTCATCAATATTCGACTTCAAACACATTTGTTTTGAAAATCCTTGCAGAAATGTGTCTTAAATGACAATTGACATCCTCTTTCACATTATGATACAATTTAAGTGAAATTTTGCCATCACATTTTTGGGGCTCCCAACACGTACTTTAAAGATCAGGTTCATTGATTTTAAAAACTAACTTTATTGTCATTATTGCAAAGGTAACACTTTGATTTGACAAGGTTATCAAAATTCCATGCTCGGAAACATTCGAAGTAATGATTATTATCAATTACAAAACTCTTAAATACAGCCCCGACATAGCACCTGAAATGCTCTCCGATCGCTGCTGAGATGTGTGACGTCACATGTTGAACATGATTTGCACAAGCAGACGATGTCCCATGACATCTCACACATTTTCAGTGCCTGTTTCGTCGTCTTCTCTTCAGTTATTTCTCTTACTTCACTACCGTCAGGCTAAATGTTTAATCTATTGCCTCACTCTAAACCCCGCGCATGGTATTATTTTGATGAAAAATGCAGCGATAAAAAATAAAGGAATCCGTCGCTTGTAAACAAAATAAGACGCCATTGTATTTTCAGCTGCATACACCGCGGTATGTTCGGCGTTTCAAGAGGGAACAAATGCGTCCATGCTTTCATTCCAGGGGGTTTTAAATTTGAAAGTGTGGTTTCTTTGATTGTTCATTAACCCCTATCCTGTGTATTTACAAACAAAAGAATTTAGTTATCAGAATCGGTTCATATCCCTTTTGAATGGTGTAAAATTCCATCACATTTATATACACTAAACTCATTATAATTTGAGAAATAATAGCATTGCAATTATGTTCATTCTTTATGGGATGTCGTCTGCTTGGGCAGGATTGGTTCATATTGTGACGGCATTAAAACATCGTTATTTTTCTGGCGAATCTCTCGCATATCCCAGATGCTATGGAGGTGGTTTTATTTGTATTTTTATAAATCATCCGATTTGTAGTTGACCTACAACTTGTACGATGGCCATCTATTAGCTTACCAGTTTCTAGTAATATGTTATTTGCCATATTTGTGATTTTCTTTGAACCCGCACTTTAAGAGGGGCTTTAAAGGAAACCTTAACCCAAAGAATTAGTGTAGGTATTCTGAAAAATGAGATGCATTCCTGCCCTTTGATGTACAATATTCCTTACGAAAGTGTACAAGAGATATGTAAATGAGGATATTTTGGGCCTGATGTAATGCCTTTTAGCATGACATGGGCGCAGCCATTTTCTTGACAATGTGACGTACATGGCGAAGTGGTACATGTACCATGCACCAAGCTTTAGATGGAGAGACAATTACAAAACCTTTACTTTTCATTGAGGGAAAATCACAGCTGAGAAGGTAAAATTACATTTGGTGAAGAACATATATCAGGGGAACAATACTAAAATGTAGCAGTTGACAAATTTATTTCATTTAAGCGGAGCCTTCACCTAAGAAGAGGACCAACTTATTTATGCAACTTGCGTTCTGGCAGTTGTAGTATATACAAAGGATGATAGCAGGGGAATGAAATGCTTCAACACCACAAACACCTAGGAAGGAAGCATCCATAAATTTGAATACATTTATCCTAGTAGTTGAAATGACTTCGCATAGTACGTCACGTTATCAAGTAAATGGCGATGCCCGTGTCGTGCTGAGAAACATTATTCTTGCCTTATGCCTCTCTTGTACACTTTGGTGGGGAATCTTGTAGATGGGCAAGATTACGATGAATCCCTCATAATACCTTAAGTTATTTGTTGGGGTGAGGTTTTATTTAAATGCCGTACTGAGTATTGAAAGCATTCATTATGCTACAACGGCCTTTTATTATGTAATATTTACCAGTTGAAGTAAGAATAAACATGACCCTTGGGACAAATAAAACACTTGACTCATTCAAAACCCACCCCAAGAAAATGTTTTATGTTCATATTGCAAAGACAATTTTAACTTAACTTTTAATTGCAATTACTTGAAATTCAATTGTATTTTTTTTCTGATTAAAATAAATAAATAATAATTTGATTGCATGGTTCTTCTTCTGAATTTACTCGCAGGGCCCCATGGGAGACTAACTTATGTTGAATGGGCTCCCCTGTTAATAAAATAAATAAATGAATAGATAAATAAATAAATAAATAAATAAATAATTTGTTTCCCCTGTCAGAGGTACCTCTTGGTCAGCTACCAGTTCTAGTTGTAGATGGCGAACGAGCAATCCCACAGAGTCAATCCATCGCCAGACATCTAGCAAGGACCTTTGGTAATTATCTTGTCTTTTATTGAAGTAATAAGAATGTTTAGAATTTTAGAAATTGTAGAGGTATTTTGGTCCAGTGGATTAAAGTCACCAGACTGCATGTAGATCACAAGATACGGGTTCGAATTCGAGCCCAGCACCAACGTCATTTGGCAAGACATTAATCTACATTTACCACTCTCCAATCTTTACCCGGCCAGGTGTATATAAGTGAGATTTAGTTACTGTCTTTGTCGGCTCGGCTATAACGATAATGATATCTTAGTGCCATGAGCGTCACAGCTTGATGGATATGAGCTGTATAAGAAGCCATTATTAATATCATTATTATCATCAAGTTTGAAAATCATCATGTTTTTCGAAACTTATCAAAACACAAGCGTTTAATCGTGTTGAATTGGCTTGGAATCGATCAGAAAAGGTTGATCATCATCATCATCTAGCTTATAACTTCTACTACGTCGGTACTTGACAGGATCCATCAGTCAGGATATAACGTCAAGGTTAAGTATAAGTATTGGTGTGTACTGCAAGGTTCTGATGGAATCATCAAAATGATAAGAAATTTGGCCCAGTTTTGGTAAAATGTTACAAGCATGCACTGTACACAGAAATATGTATATGGGGCTACACGAACATGTGGCATAAAAATCCGTCCCGATTTTTATGTTGTTACATGCCATATTTAGAATATGAAAGCATTTGAAGAGCCATGCTTTTCAGGGAACATTTTTTTCTCTGATGTTCTTCCACACTTGCATATTAACAATGATAACACTCACAAATTATTATTCACCTCTTCCCAGAACTCAACCTTCTCTTTAAGGACTAACATTGCAATAATTTGAAATGCTAACACTTTATTTTAGCGTATGAATGCATATGCGCTTTATGTTGATTAGGCACTGCATGCTTTGATATTAAATGTTTTTATACTATAGACTATAGAGCTTTAAACGTTTAATAGTGTTCCTTCTTTCAGTACCTATTCGGTTTACCACACCTGAGTCGAGGGAAACTCCAGATGAATACCTATAATATTGTTCATGTAGGTTAAAGAGATTTTTTTTTAATTCTAACAAGTGATAGTCGTATCATTACAGCTCAATATAGGCGTAAACATTTTAAGCATATAACATAAGCATGTCGAATTCCTTTTAGATTCTGGACTAATAATCATTTCTGGTGTTCAATTTTTCAGGGATGTACGGAAAGAACGAAACCGAGACCACACGCATCGATGTCTTGTGCGATTGCGTCGATGACATCTTTAATAAGGTAGTCAAGTTTTACTTCGAGAAAGACGAGGCTAAGAAGGTAAGAGAGAACGAATCATACTAGTAGTAGTAGTCGGACTAAACCAATCTGTCCAGGCAATAATAACCCAGATAACTCGGGGCCTAAGTTCTAGGACAGCAGTATTTTTTTTAAAGGGATCCGGTAACTTTGTCTCAGATTCTGAAACAAAATCCTGGATTTAGCTCATGCTGCAATGATAACTATAAACCTTTAGGTCAGTCAGGAACCCCATGACTTTTACAAGCCGATCGCCTGTCTGATTATCAAGATATTTATGATTGGAAATCGAAACCAAATTTTGCGTTTTCCTAACGGTTTTCATAACACTACAGTCTATTGGGAAAACGAGTATGGTAAAACTGGTCACTCAAAGATTTTTACTTTTTTGAGGCACTTCTTGATCATTTTAAACCGTGATTTTTTTTAGGGCTTCAATATTACACCATATTACAGACACTGATAACACGTAGGGCCGTACATCTCAGATTTAACATTGTTAAACGATGCCTTTAATGAAAACTCAGATTTGGTTTGGACAGGGATGTGCGGCTTCAATTCTCCAAATCCAACATCCATTTCAAGGGTCATTTTTGAGAGAAAAGGGCTTTGGTAGTCCACAATCTGGCCAGTTCCTAATTGATCTCAACTCCCTACACTTGCTGCAATCCGCAAACTACGGCTTGGTCAACGAATTCCATAGAGATGGAACCTCTATGACGAATTCATACGACCAACCTAAAATTAGTTTCGCCCCGTGTATACGTTTTCGGGATTTACGCCATGTTCGGGTGGTAGCAGGCATGTGGAGAGCCCGTGAGATTTACATTACTAACTAATTCAAAATCGGCCTGAATTGGGACTAGTACTAAGGATGAAGGAAGCGAGATGATTTTAGTTATTTTTGCATTTGGTATTTGCAGTTGTATACGAGAATATGGGTGAAGTATTATTCTGAAAAATATAGTATTACCGGTAGTAAACCATGCCTGAGGCTAGGATCTGAATCTGTAAAAGAAAAAGTGGGGCCATTTTAGGGATTTCCAACCATGGGTGTCGATCCCGGGGGGAATGGGGGATATAAATATTTCAGGTGGGGGATGGCCTGTACAATCACCCCCAATAATTCACCAAACAAAAAAATGAAGAGAAAAATTAATGATGAGAGCCCGATGAGAGTAGTTAATGGTTATTACTCGCAAGATGACCATCAATATACACATTTTGCTATCTCATTTTCATACATACATATATAAATAGAAAACGAAGTAAATGAGACAACCGTATATGAGACAAGAATAAATTGAATTCTCGCTCATACGGCTTCATCAGGAATTGATGAATTTATTCAATTTATTCAATCAACAGCATCATAGAAATGCAGTGCGCCAAATGCAAAGCCGCAGCGTTAAAAAGCAACGAGCTAAATGTTAAGCGCGAAGCGCAAAAGTGCAAAAAAGTAGAGAGTGGGAGAGAGAGATAATGAGAGACAGAGAGGATAATAACCCAGGTAGCAAGCCCATGTGGGACCCACATGGGTCCCATATTCTCTGAAACATGGGCCCCATATGGAAAACCATCTGGGGCCCTAAGGCATCTGCACCCAAGAAGCATATGGGACCCATATGGGTAAACCCATATAAGACAGATGGGACCCAGATGGGACCCATACCAAACTGGGCCCAAATGGGTATGCCCAGCTTAATCCCATCTGGTACCCATATTGGTTAACCCAGATATATCCCATGTGGGTTAACCCAGATTTTCCCCATGTGTTACCCATATGGGCATATTCATATTCTACCCATAATGTGTACGCCCAGCTCATTCCCATCTGGGACGCTGGGACCCATAAGGGCTGCCCCAGATAGATCCCATATGGGTTACTAAATATTGGCCCCATATCATATGGGATACATGGGTTCCATTTAATAGCCCAGATGGCACAAGTGACCCAGATCATTCCCATATGGGCCCCATATGGGCTTGCTACCTGGGGAAAAGGGGAAGAAACCGGGAGAAGAAAAAAGGAAGGGGGAAGAGAAAAGGAAGAAAGACAAGAGAAAGAGGGACATATGATATTCCAGCATTTCCTTCAGGGAACTGATGTGAATGGGCGATGAAAAAGAGGTTGACTTTAAAGTAACCTTCAATGAAATATTGCTCATGTTTATTTCTTACAATGTCAAAATTACTTTACGGGATCCCCTCCTAAAAAGCTTAGGCATGGGTGATGGTAGGTATGAGGTTAATGCATGATCAGGAATTAGTTGAGTGGATGGAAAAGAAGTGATAAATAAGCTGAAAGAAACATGGAAATTGCCATGGAATGATGGAAGGCAATGTGAGACAGGCCCAATATGTTCTAAAACAAGACATATTCAAGAATAGTTATGATTTCTTTCACCTAGGAGTTCTTCAAAAACTAATTAAAAACGAGTAAATAATCAATGCCACATTATTGACAGGGCTTAAAAGGAAAGTGAAAAGAAAAACAAGAAACAAAAAAGAGTGAATGAAATTTGGGACTGATTGTGAATTTCAATACGCGAAATTTACAAGCTCAGGCATTCGCGCAGATTGAAAAAGGTAATAACTTGGAAGGGAGGGGGTGCAACGTGCCACACGCTTCTACCTCTTGGTTGCTTTGATCCATTGCCGAAAATATTTTGGCACCCATCATCCCCCCTAACCACGGATACAAATCGACACCCCTGTTTCCAACACAAAATCTTAGCTTATATAAGTTGTTATTCATAATGACTTTTTATAAAAACAGGGGCCCTGCATGGGGCGTTTCACGAAACTGTCGTAAGTACAAGTTCACCGACATCCCATTGTAACGCGTGTAAGGTATCACCCGATTCACCAATTTATTGCACACGGTAGTATACTCTACCGTATTATGAAAAACTCACAGTTTTAACTGTACCTAGATTGTAATTCCTACGCCAGCATATGAATAGCTCACAGTAGTAAACTGTGTAATCTCATAACCTCACATGTATAATGATAATAAAAATGATGATAATATATAATGATAATAATATATTAATGATAATAATAATTTAAATGACAATACTATTAATACTTCATCTACTAGGAGTAATTTAGAAGTGAAATATTTAGCCAATATAAAGCCTGATGTGGAACGAAATGTAATAATAATAACTCCGCTTTTATATAGCGCTTAATACATCTATGATGTCTCTAAGCACTTTACAGATAATTACCCCGGTCATTGGATTCAATACTTGCTCGAACACAATGTGTGCACAATCTCTACTCCCTGTGGAGTATTCCAGCCAGGCGTTACTTGACGCTCAAAACTGTTTGACCAACAATGACGGTCGCATCCTACCGGGTACCCATTTATAAAAAGTATCGATGACACATGTTGAAAAAATAAAAGCCTAATTTTTTTTAGGCGAGTGAAATATCTGCATATATAGTGTCAGCCAGTTGCATCGGATCATAAATTTAACTAAAAATGAATCGGGTGATTGTTATTCACACGTGTTTCAATGGTATGTCGTTGAACTTGTGCCTATGATGGTTTCGTGAAACGATGCCCAGTGCTCTATGTAAATCAGCTTCATCCATCTTGCACGTTTGAAATGTCATCGTCTGCTACAAGTATGTATTATCCAGACTGGAAGAAACAAAGAAGGATTGGTATATAATTGCACGCACTTCATTCGCGTCTGTCTTATATATTAAATTGAACTGAACTGATCAAACTCATTTATTGTTCATTAATACAGGCTGAGATGGGAAAGGATTTCGTGGAAAAGGACTCTGTCGCCATCCTTACCGCCATGTGTAACGGTTTAAAAGAACAGCGAAGGAAAGGGATTCTTTGTTGGAACCACGGTAAGTTCTTGTAAAATAATAATAATATGATATCAATAATATAATAATAATAATAATGATGATGATAATAATAATAATGATACCTATAATAACGATAAATAATATTAATACTAATTCTGGTTACATAGGGAAGCCTCATCCGCATCAATGCTATTCTTCCTGAAGGCCCTGTGATCATTAATCGTATCCGGACACCTACCCCCTGGACATTCACCCCCCGGACAACCACCCCAGACAACTACCCCTAGGACAACTACCCCCGGACAACTACCCCCCCCAGACAACTACCCCTACGACAACCATCCTCTAGGACACCTACCCCCGGACAACTATCCTAGGGGGTAGTTGTCTAGTGCTGTCCGGGGTAGTTCCCAGAGGTTGTCGTCCTAGATGGTTGCCCTAGGGTAGTTGTCCTAGGGTAGTTGTCCTAGAGGGTAGTTGACTGGGGTTGGTTATCCGGGGTGGATGTCCAGGGGGTGTCCTAGAACCATCATTAATACCCCAGAAATTGCTAGGTACCCATTCACCCATTCACACCCGGATGGAGAGTGGCAAATTTGGATTAATGTCTTGCCTAAGGACGTTAGCCGGGATGGGATTCGAACCCTCTACCTAATTTAAGATTGAGAGTCAAGTGAATGAACCACTATACCACGACACCTCCAATCATTAGAGTAGTTCGTAAAGCAACAAGATAATCTAACGATAATCTAATGGAATGTATCCGTTCCCATATCGTTTATGTTTCAAATAACCATGCTTATAATTTTCTTTTGCCCTATGCAGCATTACAGAGTATAATTGTAATTCATATACACTTACATGTAACGAAGGGACATTGATTACTTGTGCGCCTTCAAATCAAATATCGAATTCCTTGTCAGTATTCTTACTAAAAGATTAAAGAGTGGTCAAACTATTCCTTTGTTTGGGAGGACAATCTCGTTGTTTTTGTTTACCAAATACATGTATTTAGCAGTTATATTTTAATGATTCTAAAAAGATATTTATGTTTATGTATTAAAAAAACGATTTATATCTTGATCCAGATGACCCTTGCTGATATTGCAGTATTCAACTTGACTGGAATGCTGTCTAAAGAAATGCCCGGCATGGCTGAGAAGTACCCCACCTTGAAAGAGTTTGATACCCGCATGAGGGCTGAACCAAAGATCGCTGCATGGCTCGCTAAAAGACCAGAAACTCCATTTTAAACTAGCTGGGTTAGGACTGCTCGTAGTCGGGAGTCTTTTCAGTTTTGTTCGTTTGTAAAATACAATGGTGGATAGAAAGAAGTACGTTCGCTTTATGAACGTATGAATTATCTTATTTGAGGTTAACGCAAAACATTTGGCCAAATCCGATTTCCGTGGAACGGAACACCGTTGAAGAATATTTCTTCAGAAAAGTATATTCTGCTTCATACAACTAGGGGCATAGTTATCCATGATACAACATTGGTGGTAGTCTATTCAACCTTATATCCAGTAAACAAAAGGAACTCTCAGTTATCTTACGAACATAAAGTTTGACAGACCATGACGTGTGTTTTAGCATGTTTCAGCAGAATCTAGACGTGTTCAAATATCTTACAGTCTAATTCCTTCCTAGGTATATTCAAGTGAAATAAATTCATACATTTTTAAAAAGATTGTAAGAATCATCAAAAAGATATCAGATAGTGTGATTGAATACTTTATTAAAAAAACAATTTTAAATTCCTAAGATGTTAGTACACTGCTGTTTCTTTTTTTTTTCATAATGAAAGTTGCATGTAAATATTGTGTATGATGACTGACAATTACAATTACTTTCTAATCACGAGACAAAAGAATTGTCGTCTTACAGATTTTTTAGTGTCAGTTGTGAAATGGCGAAAATGATTAGAGAGACGAGTAAAAGTGGCTTTGTATATTATATTTCAGTCATCGATAAGACTAATAGTTGTATTTGTGGCACCTCGCCGCCCGAATATGAGGTGTCGTAGTCTAGTGGATACGTCACCGGACTATGGATCACATGGTTCGCGGTTCGAGTCCCGCCGCGGCACTAATATCCTTTGGCGAGATAATAATCTACTTTTGCCACTCTCCACCTAGTCCAGAAACTGGCCGGTTCTCTATATTATATTCCCTACAATTGATTCAAGCCACCGAAGATGGCGTTATCAACGAACTCATAATTATCACCAGCCCAGCCTAATAGAACCGGGCGGTCTAGGATCACGCCATCTTCGGCTGGCAGCAAGTAAGTGGGGGAGGTCGCATTGCGTTGGTGTGAAGATCAAAATTAAATAGGCCAGATTCTGGACTACTCTCCATCCATAAATGGGTACCCCTTTATTAGCGCCTGATAATGGCAGCTTGGCTACAACCGGGGTTATAATATACTTTTGAATTAAGCACAGTGCAGTAGAGTATATTCATATAGTAGCTCCGCTATATAAATGGACCTATTATTATTATTTGATTAACTCGTTAGCTGAATAGTACGAGGTTATTCGGAAACATCGTTGGCCAAATTATGACGTAACGGTTATACGCTTTCGGATGATTCGGGACAAAAATTCACGAAGATTAAGATAACGCATGGAAAAGTATGATTATTATTAAAGTTGTAGTAAACTGTAAAATTGCTTCGTCATACTTTCAGGTTTGTATTTGTACTAAAACTGTACACAGTCGTGTGCAGAGGCATAAAGGCCAGGGCTTTCGTGTGAGTAGTGTTTTCGTCCAGTACGTGTATTTACGTGTCTTGGTTCATCGACGTATTATTCCGTGTTTGCACATGCGGGGTAAAGTCCATCGCAGTCCATTCTTCACGTTTTGCTTCGTCATGCTTCCAGGTTTGTATTTCATTGACTCATATAGGAGAGATGACGTGGAACGATGACATTGCATAAAAATAATATGAAAAATTAACATCTATTTTTATCAGCTGCAAGTAAAAATAGTGAATGTTTCCAGAACGAAAGGAATGGGGTGGAGCAAGGAAGAAAGAGAGAGAGAGAGAGAGGGAGAAAGAGAAAGAGAGAAAGCGAGAGAGAGAGAGAGAGAGTAGGAAAGGGAAAGAACAGAGTGAGGGAGAGAGAGAGAGAGAGTAAGAAATCGAAAGAACAGAGAGAGAGAGAGAGAGGGGGATCATAGGCTCTTTTATAAGGGCGCAAGTACCCCTGTAGTGGTCTTTTGTTTCCCTAGCCCCTTCAACTTTCAAGCTCTAAATTGTAGTATTTAATTGATTAACATTATTAAGAATGTATTTAATCTCTCTATTTTTTTTCAATGGTTACTTGGCAACCACGCGCCTGTTAAACAGAATATTCCACTCGATCGGCGTGATAACATGCATGCGACTTTCTCTATCTTTTTTTTTCACTTTCTCGAACCCGGCCCACCTTCTCTTCTCTCTCTCTCTCTCTGTCTCTCTTTCTCTTTATCTCTCTGTGTCTCTCTGTGTCTCCCTCACTCTCTTTCCCCTCTCTCCAGGTCTCTCTCTCTCTCTCTCTCTCTATATATATTTGCTCGCTCTTTCCTCCCCTACATCCCCTCTCTTCAAAGGAGAACGCTCGAGCCCGGGTCGAGCCCGGGTCGAGCCCCGGGTCGAGCCCTAGCCACGCCCCCTAGAGCACAAAGTCCACAGTCTCCAACAACGTACATGCAAACAAGTCAGAGCATACACACACCAAACTCCTTTCACTCCCGCTGCAGCCAGCCATCAAGGTAACAGGGTCCTGACTCCTCTCAACGCTCCGCACCTTACGATCGACATCATCACAGACAGTCATCATGCCTACGTACAAGCTCGTGTATTTCAACGCTCGTGGTCGTGGCGAGATCGCCCGTTTTCTCTTCGCCCAAGCAGGAGTCGAGTACGAAGATTGTCGTCTGACTTCAGATGAGTTCAAAGCCATGAAGGATGACGTAACGAGTAAGTGCATTCAATCCTGCTCCTGTGCCCATCTTTAGAAAGACCACCTGCCTTAAAGGGCCCCTGCCATCCAAATGCAAGTTTATTCCTGTTGGTGTGTACTCCTGCATACATCTCATATTTTGATATGTAAACTTCTGAATGTGTTTCATAGATTTTTAAATATTTTGTTTAATTTTTTTCTTCTTCAAACTTGCTAAGCTCCACCCTTAAAATCCTCCAGATCTCATTCCCCTTGTGACATCATCGGTCAGTCATCAATGAGCTAACTTGAGAAAGTGGTATGTAAATTTGCTAAAGTTGACCACCTGTTACAATACGTAATACAATAGCAACATAAAAGTTGCTATGGCAGACATGCCGCAGCATCACCCGGAAGACAAAGGCAATGATGATGTATAATTGTACATGTATGAAAGCATGCAATTCTATTATGAGCGTGTGCTGAGCTAGGGGAAATTACATACCATTGTCTATTGTAGAATATTAGTTTAGCCTGACAGCAACTTATATGTTGCTATATATTGTTTGTTGTATTGGAACAGGTGGTCAACTTTGGCAAAGTTACATACCACTTTCTCAAGTTAGCTCACTGATGACTGACAGATGATGTCACAAGGAGAATGAGATCTGGAGGATTTTTAGGGTGGAGCTTAGCAAGTTTGAAAATAAAATATTTCAAAAAATATTTAAAAATCTATGAAACACATTCAGAAGTTTACATATAAAAAATGAGATGTATGCAGGACTACACACAACAGGAATAAACTTGTATTTGGATGGCATGGGACCTTTAACTTGTATTATGTCCCATTTGCAGGCCAAGAAAATGAAAAGGTTAAATTCCGACAGCATTTGAAAGATAAATTTAGATCTTCCCTCAAAACGAAAGGGCTTGAAAATGTCTTTTTTGTGGAAAAATAACGACCGTTAGTTGTCGAATCGACTTTAGGGATTGCAATCCTTTTAGTAACTAGTCTGATTTTCAGACCCTTGTACCGAATGGTCATACGTTTTGTGCTGCGCAAAGATTCAATCAGTTTAATTTTGGCCATTACAAGAAGTGGGTCATTGATGTAGACAAATGCTCATGTACCCTTTACAGCTCATTTTATTTATGTTATTACCAAAGAAAAAAGAAGTCAGTCAGTCACTCTACGATTTTCCTTTTCTCTCCTCTCCTTCCCTCCAAACGCAGCCCACATTTTCTTTTCTTTTTTTATTTTTTCTGTTCTTTCTTCGTCATGTAATTTTTTTTACGTCTTCTTGTTTCCAGTCATTACGTGTTTTAATAAATGTTGTTTCTGTCGGCCCTATTCTTCTCTGAGTGTTTATGTATACGATAATCTTTTCACACTCATTATTATCTGAGGGGTCCACAGTTTACAAGCTCTGCTTTTTAGTGGACCTCTCCATTTCCTCAAAATATAATTGCAGTTAAATTTATAATTCAATTTTTGTCTTCCTCAAATGTAAAATTTACTGTTAAGATTTGTTTCTTACAAATGTAACTATGTTTTGTATACATTTTACATTGTATTCGTTATTATATATTATATTTTGTTGGAAATGAAAAAATGAAAATGAATGAATGAATAGTGTCTGACAGTGAAGTCTAGAAAGTTAACGGGTTTCCTTGCATAATTTGAATACTAGGAATAACTACTACGACACTGCTAACGTTTAAATTTCACAGATAGGACATACGTGACATATTTATAATTCCTGCAGAGTTCTACATAATTTGATGTTGGCTGCAAATGGGACATAGTACCGTTAAAGACTACTTCTTAGTTCTCTTGAACGTTGTTTCTTACCAAAGAGGTTTCTTATCAAAGAGATTTCTTATTGAAATATGTACTAAAGGAAATTATATACCTCACTTTAGAAATCTAGCCATCTGATTGGTCGAAATATATTGGAGTCGTGATTTTAAGCCATGCCCCACTCACAGGGAATATCCAATAATTTGTACCCTCGTAGCCCGCTCACAGGGAATATCCATTAATTTGTACCCTCATCCTCCTGCGATCCCCATTGGTTTACGTGTTAAAATTGTCTTTGTGTGAGTGCGGACACCATACAGTGGTTTTTTCTGCGATTCCCAAATGATTGAAACTATCAGTCATTTTGCTAGCAAAGATTAACAGACAGTATCTCAGATTTTCTGTGATGTTTTAACCAATCTTTACTCAATAAAAGGCTAAGGTGGGAATTCTTGGTAGATTTTTGTTTTAATTCGTACGATCGGCATATAAAAGTCATATCGACTGCTTTAATACTCGAGGACTGGCTGTTTCTATACTGGCTCGCGGGAAAGTTGAATCCCCTGCCATCACCCCTCGGCGCGCCTGGTTGAGCGTATAAAAACAGTCAGTCCTCTCGTATCAGTCGATATCTCTATACTACAAAGAAAGATCAACTGCCTGTAAAGACTATTTGCTTGTCTCCCTTCAGCGGTCTTTGCATACAAGTTCACTATAATATATTTGGAAGTGCAACGAATTCAATTCCCTTTAAAGCAAATTTCATGTCCACTATACAGTATACTTGGATCGGTATAATTGATAATGAGTAACTATCACTCCTATCAGCGGTTACAAGCTTACATTAATTTTTATTCCGACTTGGCATTTCGAGAGGGATAAGTTTGTGTAAAGGATAGAAAAGGCTGGAAGGGGGCGGGGACGAGGGTTTGGCACTTCATTATCAACTATCGCATATTCGGGCGGGAATGGGGTACGTAAAAGGTAATATAAAACGGCATGTTAGTAGTAAATGAAATGATAAAGATCCCAAATCATCTATGTTAATCAAAAAATTACAAATAGCATTGATAAATAATGCAAAATGCATCACCAAGGTATATCTATATGCATAAGATAATTATTTCAAGATGCTCGTTAAATTTGGATATTCCTTAAAATCATTGGAGGTGGAATAGGGTAGGATATAATTTTTTTCCCCGAAATAGTATCTGTTTTCCCTTAGGAGTCCCGGCAGCCCTGTCATGGTCCCAAGATAAGCCCCTTTTCATATTTTCTCAATAGTGGGGGCATTTTCTGCCCCCTCCACACACATATAAACAGACAGACACACAAACACACATGGATAATTTGGCATGGAATCATATTTTCTGCTAGTCATGTCTAGATGTTCTTTAATTAACCAAAGTGATGGCGTATGGTGTGTGTACTCAGGGACAATGGTCCATTTTTCGCGTTGTTTGTCATGCGTGATGGAGCACGTCCGTCTATTTGTTCAAATACAGGGCAAATAAAGGGCAAAGTTTGAATTATTTTGGAAAATATTACACGAGAAGGACACAGTGTTTTTACTAGGTATTGCACAGGGGTTATTGCCATTTGGTCGTATCCCACTTGGCCCAATAGCCAGCACGTCTAATTTTGTTTGTAGTAATCAACAAAATTTCGTATAATCACAATGTAGTCTAATGTAGTCTAATGACCTGTCAAACCTATAGCCATTTGTTTATAGAACCCTTTGGCCTATTGCCCACTTCGTTCAATCAATATGTTTTGCCATTGGGTCTAATGTATGTCGGTCCATTTCCCTTTGGTCCAACTGCTATTTTGTCAAATATCAAGCGGTCTAAACCAATTAGTCCAATACCCATTCGGTCCAAGAATCCAAAGTCGACCTAGCAACCACAAAAATTGGGCTTGCAGGGGTAATAAACTTCATTTTTTAGGCCTGATTATGTCTATTGACGTCATGGAACAAGTATATTGGCTGTCTCTATTGATAGAGCACATACTTGTACATGTACTGTCGACATTGTGACGTAGACGCAGTCTTCATACTATAAACAACTGTCGAAAGACTGCGCTTTATTCAAACTTCATGAAAAAACATAATTAGGTGGCAAGAACAATTTATTATGAGAAAGGAATAATGTAGAGCAGGGAAAGAAAGATAGAAAGAAAAAGGGAGGAGAGAATAGAAAGGGAGAGAAGAAGAAGAAAAGAAGGAGATGATGATGAAAGAGAAGAAAAAAGAAGAAGAAAAGAAGATGTTGAATTAGACAGCAAAGAAGAAAGAGAAGAAGAAGAAGAAAAGGAAGAATAAGAAGAAGAAAAGAAGAAAGAGACTATTGAAGAAAGAGTGGTACGTGTCACGAGTGAGAAGGGAACGCAAAATAAGGAAAAGGCTCAAAATGAAGGATGAGGGAATAATAATAGAGTGTAAAGAAGACAGAAAAATGTGCTGGACTAGATATATCTAATATAAGCAAGAATGACTGGGGAAAGACGTGAGAGGGCGTGCGTGTGTATGTGTGTTTAATAGAGAGAGAGAGAGAGAGAGTCAAACAGAGAGAAAGGAAAGAGATGGGTGATATAAAATTAAGAAAAGGAGTATATGTAGTGCTTATTGGACAGGCTCACAATAACATATCAATAGTTCAATATGTTAAATACTCTGTCTAATACGAAATTATATAACACTGTAATAGTTCACTGTGTAGAAAAATATGAAATATTATATTTAATATAATAGTTTAATATGTCGAATACAGACTATTTTCTCTTTAGTTAATACTGTGTCTTTATTTTTGTTGAATTTGACATTGTTTTTCCAATTTTCTTCTCCAAATAAAAATTCATTTTTACTGCAGAAGTCCCTCTTGGTCAGTTGCCTGTGCTGGTTGTAGAAGGCACCGCTACACCATATCCACCAATCCCACAGAGCCATGCCATCGAGAGATACCTTGCAAGAACATTCGGTAATAACATCACATCATGTCTTAAATGTTTGATGAGAATAATTTATTCTTCCATCTTAAAGATAACGATGAGTTCTGGCATCATGCGATTGCAATGTGAAAGAAACTACGTGGAATCGATAGGGAAGGTTGATCATGTAGCACATAAGTATTGGTGTATACTGTGAGGTTTGGGAATCATTGAAATGATAAGAAATTGGCTCATTCTTGCTAATTGAGAGTCACATGCACTGTTCACGGAAATGTGCATATGGGACTATACAAACATGTGACATGAACGTTATGCTCCACAACCTTTGGCTGTTACTTGTCATACCTCATGCAAACATGAGGGCATTCGAAAAGCCATCCTTTTCAGGGGACATTTTTTCTATGATACTCTTCCGCAATAATATTAAAAAGAATGAAAAAGCTCACAAATTAATTTGCACATTTCTCAAAACTGCAATTTCACTTTAACTTCGAACCCTACGATTGGCTTTAACTTATCAAATTTAATATATAAGATGTATATTCCTTCTTTAAAAACGAATAAAAGTTGTATTTTTAAATTTCATTATCATTTACCGCAACTGGGTCTATAAAGAAACAACTGCATATAAAATTACTTCAATAAAGATATTTCAACACTAATTTTTTGTTCTTGAAAATTATCTCGCTAACGGAAGACATCAATTGTCCTCCAATAACGGGTATCTTCATGACTGCCGAATAATTACTGATTATTGATCTTTCAGACATGTACGGTAAGAACGTAGAAGAAGCTACACGCATTGATGTCGCTTGTGAATGCGTCGGAGATATCTTTACTCATATTATGAAGATGTACTTCGAGAAAGACGAGGCAAAGAAGGTAAGTGCTCACAATAACACTGTTAATTACCTTTGCAATTCTGTTAAGACGCCTATTGCCCTTTGCACACGAGGCGTCAGTTGCCTGACGTAAGACTGCGTCAAGGGCCGGCGCGGTTTTTAAGCGTCATGTGAAAATAACGTACATGTACAAAGTATGAATTCAAAATGAATATTGCAAACATCGCTTCGGAGTACTGACGTATGGACTAATTTCCTTCACGAACTTGAGTGGTGCGGGTAATACCGCAATCAAAATGACGCCTTGTGTGCAACTGTGCTTTGACAAAGGATAATTTGAACATGCTGTAAAGATTCTTCTATGAGCAGTTTCCTCGCAAGGATGTCACAGTTCGTAGCATAAGGGTACCAACTATTTATGGAAGGGGTTGTAAATAAATTGGCCACGCGGGCCAGAAATTCTTATGAAATTACGTTGCGTGCTTCTAGTCTATTGAGAAAGGCCTACATAATGGAAACCTCTGAAACTTGACAATAATTCCCCAAAATGTATGTGCATACACTAGTCTTTCGATGGAGAATGGCATCTCTCTGCTCGGAAGAGATTTCACAGATCCATCAATTCTCTTTAGATCTCGCCAATAATTCCAACAGGGACAAAGATTACAGGACACCCAGGCCCCGTCTTATATCGCAACTAATCGCAACTATGTACAGAAGAGATAGGAGACTGCAAACTTGCGATTGATTGGAGAACTAAGAATAATAATAATAATACTAATAGTTAAGAATACAATTTCAAGAGACGAAAATAATGTGAAGTTCACCTGAATGACAACGATAAAGTGATTTCCTGTGTAAATAGTCCCTTGGACTCATAAAAAACTTCGGAAGTGGTTTGATATAATCTGTAGATTGTTCAAACAACACTAGTTCCTGTGATGCCTAGGAATTTGACAATAGAAATAAGATAAAGAGCGTAGCGGATACAGTGAGGTCAACCCATGGTAGTCTCTTTATAGTGATGTTTTTGCATTATCTTTTGATCCAGAATGCTAGGAATTAAACTCTATACATGAGAAGAAAGAGCGAATATCACAACAACATACAAATATTATTTCCAATGCAGTAGATTGTGCAGTTCTCGAATAAGAGCGATTTTATTGTAACAAATCATCTCTAAATTGGCAATATGGTGTAAAATATAAAATCACAATTTTTGTGTACAATTTGGCAATTTTCTTTCATATTGGACAAACAATTTTCTATTTTTTTTAAAACTACATGACTTGTATGGAGGAGTGAAAAAAATGTTAACCGTTGCCAATTTGAAGAGCGAAAACTGATTATTTAGAAAATAAGAAACTTTGAACTGCTATGGGTTAACTAAACATATCGGCCAGTCCAAGGCATTTGGTTTTGGTTGGCATACGTTATGACATTATGAACATAAATTGACCCCCAAAAAAAAAACAAACAAACAAAAAACAACAACCACAACAACACAATTTTCACTTGATATTTCATTTGATATCTAAAGTGCTTTTAAATTAATACAATGATCAGATATATCAAATTCTTACATGCGCTGTATATTGTACTAAATTGCTTAGAACCAAATAGCCCCCCTCTATCCCCCCAAACCCCTCTTCTATGGAGGATGTTATAGTCCTTCTAAAGTGTTGGGAGTCCCAAATTCGCCAAAATTTGATGGCAAAATTTCACTTAAATTGTATCATAATGTGAAAGAGGATAACACACTTCTGCAAAGACCCCCCCTCCCAACAACAACAAAATGTTTTTGATAGCATAATTTGGGTTTTTTTTTTTGTTGTACGCGGAAAACTAAATGTTGTATTCTTTCATCAATATTCGACTTCAAACACATTTGTTTTGAAAATCCTTGCAGAAATGTGTCTTAAATCACATCCTCTTTCACATTATGATACAATTTAAGTGAAATTTTGCCATCAAATCTTTGGGGCTCCCAACACTTTAGAGGGGCTAGGCTCTATATAGGCTCTTTTTAAAATGAATACCATAATATTATTACAAATGGAGAGGTACGAAAAGTAAAGATTAAACACGTGCCATTATAATTGATTAACTCTTTTCTAGTAACGGGTCGTTTAAAATAGATATGCCGATGTAAAAAAAGAAAATCAACATTTGTGAGTCTTGCAATACAAGTAATAATATTTAGTAACTCTTGTATCTATTTCTACTTTATTTCTACTTTTACTGAAGAAACAAGTTGAAATTGGATGTAATTTTGTTGCTGTCATTGTTGAGAAGAGAAAGAAATTGAAGTAAGAAAATAAGTGTCATATTTCGTATACCCCGTATTCACGCAGAGTACTGATCGAATAATCATGCTTTTTAATAACGTTTACATTTCCATCATTTATCAATTATATTCAGGCTGAGCTAGGAAAGAGTTTTGTTGAGAAGGACTCTGTAACCATCCTGACCGCTATGTGCAATTCTCTGAAGAAGAACAGTGGTGGAAAAGGCTTCTTCGTCGGAGACAAGGTTGGTTCAGCAGTCCTCGACAATAATACCTTTTTGATTCACAGTTCGGAGACTTATCATCTGGATCACAACTCCTCTACGACTTCACAAAATTGAGTCATTTACTTGTGCTATATTTAGGCATCATTAGAGTGAGAGTAACATCTTACAAAACAGGATTGCAAGATGAACGGTGCAGAAGTTGCGTTGAATATTATTATTGGCGTATACGATTATTGCCTTCAGTCTCGATTAGCGCAAGATGAACAGTGCAGAAATTTCGTTGAATTTTGGCGTATGCTATTATTGCTTTCACAGTCTCGATTAGCGCGCAAGATGAATAGTGCAGAAAATTGCGTTGATTTATTGGCGTATGCGATTATTGCCTTCACAGTCTCGATTAGCGCAAGATGAACAGTGAAGAAATTGTGTTGAATATTATCATTGGCGTATGCGATTAATGCCTCCACAGTCTCAATAAGCGGAAGTCATGACGCCTCGTGTGCAACGGGCATTAAAGGGCAATCCACACATGGTAATATGCCCATTTGTTTGAAAGCAGAAAAATAAAAGAAACCCTATGGCGATAGTTTGAATTCAATCGGATCAATAATTAGAGAGTTAACTAGAACTGCAATCGTATTAGAACGATATGCATGCATTAACGCCCGTGGTTCTACATGACAGACGAAAGAGCATCTCTCGGACTATCCAGAGCAATTTGTTAGAAGTCTGTAGCATATATGATAGTGGAGATAGGTAGGCAGCAAGAAAGATCTAAAAAACGGCCCGAAACGGACAAAATGGCGTCTGGACGGTCACGCATGAGTGATTTCGGAAAACGGAGAGTTTGGTGACCTTGATGGGATGCTAGAGACTATGCCTACGAAGTTTGAAATAAATGGGGATAGAGGAAGGGCACTAGATAGGGTTTACAATCACAGCGTGCAAAACGAATGGGATTTGCGGGGTGAATGAAGAACACGTCATGACGCGTGCTGTGGCCCAAATGGCCTTCCATACTAAATAATATAATCATGCAGGGTATAAAATGTCGTCTAAAATGCCCCCTTGATAGATTGTCAAAATCCGGCTTTAAGATGCCCTGCGTTTGGCCCCCCAGAATATGCTTGCAAAATTTCAAGGAAAAAAAAGAACGGAAAGGGGCGAAAGGCGTTCTGAAAAATGACGTCATAGCCAATACGTGTTATAATTGCGCGGAAACCCAATAGTAGACCAACCAAGACACGATTTTTACTTTTGACGGCATTTTGGGGGTAATGCATGGCATCCATGCTAAAACTCCTGCGAAAATACTAACGAATAACATACCGGTGGATGCATTTTTTACTAAAAATGTCAAAATCATGATTTTTCATTTTTTGACCCAATGTGCATTATCTGAGAAAGACCTTTTGATTGATATCATTTTCATTATGAGTATGAAGTAAAAAAACCTGTTTGATATACATTTGAAAGTTGTATATTACAGACATAATGTATTGCGCAATTAAACATAAAAGTGTGATTTACTCAGAATATGGGGTTATTAAAAATAATTATATTTCAAAGTTTTTAAAACACCATAAAGCTGATCATTGTAACACTTTTTCTTGGTTAAACATATAATACATTGTATATGTTGCCGTGCCACACACAGAGAAAAGAAATGCTCAAATAGTATTGCTAATGATAATAATGATATTGATAATACAAATGAGAATAATAATAATACAAATGAGAAAAATAATTATAATAATAATTATAATATTAATAACAATAACATCTATGCCAAAACTCAACCTTCTCTTTAAGGTTGGATTTCCCTTTAATCGTTTTTTTATAACTTCTACCTGATTTATATCTCGATCCAGATGACCCTAGCTGATATCACGGTCTTCAACATGGCGGAGACAATTTTCAAAAGCATGCCCAACCTAGCAGACATGTACCCAGCTTTGAAAGAGTTCACTGCCCGCATGAGAGCTGAACCTAAGATCGCTGCATGGCTCGCTAAGAGACCAGAAACTCAAATGTAAATCACCTACGCTGTGGCTTTACCGGGAGTCTTTCCTTCTTTCCCTTGTTTATGGTGTTTTTTAAAACTACATGTAGGTCAATTACTTTTGATCAAGAAATATTTGAACACTTGACTAAAAGGCGTTTAGACCAATAATATGTTGGATTAATTAACGACATGTACATGCGGGAAAAAACAAATTTAATACGAGCCCCCCTCCCGCCCAAAAAAAGTCCACATGATTGCCGAGTTGGGTGAAATAAAGGACCCTTTATTTGGAATTCATCGACAGTGTTTTTGAAAATGCCTAATAAGCTGACAAAAGCTGTCGAACTTGTCGATTGCAGTTGTGGAGTTTCTAATATGTATTATACTTTATAATTATTGTATGAGTGATGCAACGACAACCGCTACATCGTCCTTCAGGCAGGCACCCCCATTTTGCCCTATCTCTGTCTTTTATCTTGACGCCCCTGATACATGCATAACTAAAATACCCAGTGTAAAAGCACATTACCCATACACTCCATGGTTTAAAAAAAAAGGGAACTCGAAGCAGGAAAGTTCTTTGCTTTTATTCATTACAAACGTCTTAATATCGTAGCAGTTATGATAGGTTTTTAGACATCATTAAAACGGCACTCTGACGTAGCTAAGGGGCTACGGGCCGTGTTCCCCCTCTCGAATGGTGAGAAATCAAGGAGAAAATAAAATAAAATGCAAAGAGAAACCAAGGTAGGGGTATTAAATGTGAAAGGAGATCATACAATCCTCTCCCATCTACCCTTTTATACCAGTGCCCCTAACATTTCTCTTCATTCATGCACTTCTTCACACCATTCTCCTTCATAATTATGAACTCTTTAAAAATATTGATTGATGTAATAAGAAAGGATTTGAAATTCATATGCAGTTCAAATTATGTATAGGTGACAAGTCTTTCCATTCATACAAAAGATAATTACGTCATCAGGTTGAGTTCCTTCAGCCAGTTGTGTAACTCGTCTTTAGAATATCATTTTTACGATCACCTTTTAATTTCGAGTACCCCTAATGTGAATTAACATTTGGAAAAAGAAAATAAAGTTAGTTCTACCTTTCAACTTTTTATAACATTGTGTCTTTCTTTTAAATGGCTGAACGTGTGTGTGTGTGTGTGTGTAATAAGTAATACGAGAGAGAGAGAGAGATAAAGAGAGAGAGAGAGAGAGATGTTGTGCGCAGTGTTTCTAACTATCTATTGTTGACTAAATAAGTAATAAGTGCAAACAAGACATTTTATTCTGCTATTATTTGTAGCTAATTTAAGACATCTGTATTTGTTCAATGGAATGACAAAGCTCAGTGTCACAATGAATACAGAGTTTATCACTACAACTCCGTAAATGTACAGTCCAACCTGATATTAAGTTGATTTTAATATAAGCAGAAAATTAGAGGTACAGGTCAGTGAAAGTTCCAGCAAAACCCGATTGAAAAGTAAGAAGGTTATGAATTTTTGAAGGTGCGATAAATCAAACACAAATTGGCAAATCTGTGAAGTATCTCGCGAGGTCCCCTCCCATTTTCCCTGTACTAAAAAACTTCCGAATATTCACATTTCCCCTTAAAGTTACTATGTCCCATTTGCAGGCCCAAAAATGAAAAAGATTAAATTCCAACGGCATTTGAAAGACAATACTAATTTAGAACTTTCCTCAAAACGAAAGGCTTGAAAATGGCTTTCAGTGGGAAAATAACGACCATTTTAGTTGTCGGATCGGCTTAAGTGATTGCAATCACCTAAGTAATAGTCTGATTTTCAGACCCTTTTCCGAATGGTCGTACGTTTTGTGCTGCACAAAGATTCAATCAGTTTAATTTGGGCCATTACAAGTAGTGGGTTATTGATGTAGACAAATGCTCATGTACCTGTTACAGCTCATTTTATGTACGTTATTACCAAAGATGAAAAAAAGATGTCAGTCAGTCACTCAATAGTGTCTGACAGTGAAGTCTAGAAGGAAAACGGGTTTCCATGCATAAGCTCGTAAGATACGTCACAATTGTTGCCAATTTATGTTTCACTTATGACAGCTTCAAAAATTCATAACTTTCCCATTCTTTAATCTTATACTGCTCAAACTTTCACTAATTTGTTTCTCTTATTTTTCTGCTTTTATTAAAACCAACTTGATATCAGGGTGGACTTGCCCTTTTAACATTTGGCAACGATCGATATGTTTTACTAAGTCAGAAATTTGTTTTTGAATATCACTAACTTTAAAGGTGTCGTGGTCGAGTGGATACGTCGACGGACTATCGATCTTAAGGTCCGCGGTTCGAGTCCCGCCGCGGCACTAATGTCCTTTGGCAAGACATTGATCTACATTTGCCACACTCAACCCAGGTGATGTAAATGGGTACCTGGCAGGAATCAATTCCTTGAAATGCTAGAGCGCCGCAGTGGCTGACTTGCTAAAGCCAGGGTAATAATTGGGGCAGCGCCATGCAGGAGCGCCACAACGTGACGGACATGTGCGCTATATACGAAGCCACCATTATTATTATTATTATTATTAAAACACAATATTTCAATTGCACACAATGTGTACGGAATTGACAAATATATGTAATGGGGTTTCGTGGAGAGTCGGTTTCTTTTGGTGTTTAGTCAATATTAAAAGTAGTCTATATTATGAAAGATCTGATGAGAAAAGGACAAGGAAAATTGAAGCCAGTCCCCAAGGCTCCCCATGCAAAGAAAACAAAGATCGCCAAGGAAAGAGATTTTCTTTATGTTGGCTGTGAGGGTCTTAATAATTTATGATGGCGCCGGTGACAGACCCTGTCAATATTAAAGATACTGTGTGTCTGTGTCCCTTTTGCAGCCAACATCAAATTCTGTAGAACTTTGCAGGAATTATTAATATGTCATGTATGTCCTTTCTGTGAAATTTAAACGTTAGCAGTGTCCTAATATTCAAATAATGCAAGGAAACCCGTTTACTTGCTAGACTTCACTGTCAGACACTATATTGAGTGACTGACTGGCTTTTTTCATCTTTGGTAATAACATACATAAAATGAGCTGTAAAGGGTACATGAGCATTTGTCTACATCAATAACCCACTTCTTGTAATGGTCAAAATTAAACTGATTAAATCAGACTATTACTTACTGGCTCTATAGCTCCTAAGTCGATTCGACAACTAATAGTCGTTATTTTCCCACTTAAAGATACTATGTCCCTTTTGCAGCCAACATCAAATTCTGTAGAACTTTGCAGGAATTATGAATATGTCATGTATGTCCTATCTGTGAAATTTAAACGTTAGCAGTGTCCTAATATTCAAATTATGCAAGGAAACCTGTTTACTTGCTAGACTTCACTGTCAGACACTATTGAGTGACTGACTGGCTTTTTTCATCTTTGGTAATAACATACATAAAATGAGCTGTAAAGGGTACATGAGCATTTGTCTACATCAATAACCCACTTCTTGTAATGGCCAAAATTAAACTGATTGAATCTTTGCGCAGCATAAAACGTACGACCATTCGGTACAATGGTCTGAAAAATCAGACTATTACTTACTGGCTCTATAGCTCCTAAGTCGATTCGACAACTAATAGTCGTTATTTTCCCACTTAAAGACATTTTCAAGCTCCCTCTGTTTTAGGGAAGTTCTAAATTAGTATTGTCTTTCAAATGCCGTTGGAATTTAACCTTTTTCATTTTTTTGGCCTGCAAATGGGACATAGTACCTTTAAAGACATTTTCAAGCGCACATTTTTTTAGGGAAGTTCTAAATTAGTATTGTCTTTCAAATGCCGTTGGAATTTAACCTTTTCATTTTTTTTGGCCTGCAAATGGGACATAGTACCTTTAAAGCCCCGTAACTACTAACCAATAACTTACTTACAACCATTGGGATGAAAATACAAGTCCGGTCCTAAAATAACATGGTTTTAATACTAGAAAAATTCAGACAAATTAATATTTGTTTTTAATAGTTTGAGGAAATTATGACAACTAGATAGTAATGATTTGTTAAAGATATGATGAACTTGGTTCTAGGACACTTACCCCCTGGACAACCAACCCTTGGACAACCACCCTCTAGGACGACTACCCCAAGGACTACCCCCTACGACAACCATCCTCTAGGACAACTACCCCTACGACAACCACCCTCTAGGACGACTACCCCCAAGGACGACTACCCCCTAGGACAACCACCCTCTAGGACAACTACCCCCTACGACAATCATCCTAGGGGTAGTCGTCCTAGAGGATACGATCGAACTTCTATGGAAAACTTTTAAAATCATTCGGCAAATTGATTCAGTATGTGGTGTCCTTTCCTCACTTTAATCATTATATTTTGGCATCAATTTCCCTTTCATCTTCCAATATGTGCCTTCGTAAATAGACGCAAAGGTTGATGATCCTCAAAATTGAGACTATTTCATATTGTATATTCATAACCCTTAACGTATATGCATTGTATTACATATTAGTGCATGGCTGCTAAAACGTATTATCATCAATATGGCCTGGGCCTGGGCCTGGGTCGATGGGATATTATTTCAGAGGGAAGTGTTCTTTAACTGCAGTGTGGTATATAGGTTGTGCCCATGGCGTAGTAGGGGCACGGATGAAACGTGCCCCCATCCTCCATCAAAGGCATGCAAAGAGGGAATATACAAAGATTAAAGAGAGGCATGAAGGGAGAGCGGAAGGGCAAATATAATAAAATCACCCCCTCTCGCACCCTCCCTCCCTACATGACTGCCTTGCTCTCTCGCATTTTTTATTCACCTATTATGACCAAGCCCCCACCAATATATAGGGGGGGATACTAGCTGTGCTACATGTTTATGTATGCATTTTGGCCGGTATTCTCGGTGTGACTGAAGTATAAACCAAGGAAATAAATTGTTATAAGCTTGACAATGCAACAAACTCGCCCTCTTTTCTCTTTCCCTCGCTCTCCCGTTTCGCCACAACCCCCTCTAAGTCGTACCCTTTCTTCCTCCTCTCTTTCTACTGAGCCTGAAGCATAAACCAAGAAACTAATTTGGTTTAAAGCTTGACAGTGCAACAGAATCGC
Organism: Mesocentrotus franciscanus; assembly: GCA_037976565.1. NCBI lineage: Eukaryota > Metazoa > Echinodermata > Echinoidea > Camarodonta > Strongylocentrotidae > Mesocentrotus > Mesocentrotus franciscanus. Next base: position 24,929,394 of record CP137685.1, read on the forward strand.
CCTTTCTTCTCTTTCACCCCCTCCCCCTCTAAGTCGTACCCTTTCACTTTCTTCCTTCCTCTCTTACTCTTTCATCTCCCACCTGAGGTATAAACCAAGACACTAATTTGTTAAAAAGCGCGACAATGCAACAAAATCGCCCTTTCTTCTCTCTTCCTCGCCTCTCCCCTTTCACCCTCCCCCTCCAAGTCGTACCCTTTCACTTTCTTTCCTCTTCTCTTAATCCTTAATCTCTCGTCTGTTTACTGCTTCCAATATTTTTAAGTCACGGGTTTCACTGTACTAACATTATAATGAAACGATTATTATTTTGAAAGTTAAAGTGCAATTTTAATACTGTAAATAAAAAATTTAATGCAATAAAAAGCCATCCTTTCATTTGTATCTCTTTCTCCCCCACTCTTCTAATCGCTCTTATTCACTCCCTTCTCTAGCTCTCTAAACTTTCTACTTTTCTCAACTTCTTCCCGTAAACACCAACAAACAGTCAAACACAAATGAAAATGGGTTGAACACATGAAGAAAGTAATTTTAAGCAGGTTTTTAATATTTACATCAACACTATCTTCATAAAAGAATGTTATTTTTCAATCCATTGCACAGATAATTTTACAACAAATAAATTAAACATTATTCTCCATTAAAGTATTTATTCAAATGTAGAATGAATCATTCTTGCCCAAGGACAGTTTTTTTTGTCATCAATATTTCTAGTTATTCTCATCATTTCTCATGCGTACCCTTTTGTACCCTATCAGGACAATAACCCCCTGGAAAATTGCCAAAAGCCAAGATATCATAGGTGAGTCTTCACCCCCAAAAAAAGAGAAAACACCACACACTGGGGTGATTGTCCTAGAGGGTAATTGTGGTTGTCCTTTGGGGAAAATTTTCGGGGGGGGGGGTGATTGTCCTAGAACTAATTAGAGGAATAACCTTCTTTTTTTATACAAAGATAATTCTACCTTAAACATCATTCTGCATTGAAAATGATATCCATTTCAAGTCCAAAACAAATTTCAATTCACAAGAATTTACTCAATAAAAATGTTACACTGATATAAACTACTTTCAAGCCAATTCAAAAAAAAATCTATGAAATTCATTCATTCATTTAGTTACAAATAATTATTTTAAAAAATTTGGCATATTCACTATAAATCTACAATATACATAGGCCTAATTACAAGGAAACATACATTTTGATTACCAAAACTCCAGTTCTAATCTTTCTATCATACTTTGAACTTGTTCATGCAGTTATCCTCTGAATTCAATTGATATTACAAAGTCATTTATACACATAACATATTATAAACAATATAAAGCAAAATGAGGATATGCCAAAGAGAGATGAAAGGAATTATAAACCATGCGAGTTATGAAAGAAAAAAAAGAGAAAAATTTGTATTCCTGTTATTGGACGTTTCCAATGCATCTACAGTAAATTCATCATCAATATGAATTTAAATCTTCAGTATAAGTAAGACAATACATACATGCATATTAGTATTGAAAATAAACAAATTTTTGATTAAACTTGATTTTAAGGCTGGGTATTAGCCGACATCGCTACCACTGCTTTAATGTATTTTCGATTGCCCCCTTGTTTATGCAGGCATACATAGAGCGAATTCCAGTCCCTGTACCCAATCATAAATAAAAAAGAAGACAAATGCGACTGCGTCTCCTATATGCCTCCGCCCTAAATTCAGTAAAGGAAATGGACAGAATTATTTGTGACATATATATCACAATAAAACAAAAAGCACATAATCATATATCAACAGATGACTATAATCTTGACCTACATGTACTAGCCCCCAAATCATCTTCCTATAGTAATATTGTCACCATGTTTGAAGCTCAAGAACTTCTTGACATATTGTGATAACAAGGGTAATACCTCTAATTTCAAAATTTGTTCTCCTTTTAAAAATTAACCTAAATTCTAATTAGATCGTCTTCCTATGGTGATACAAACCATCACAATGTTCAAGCTCATACCTCTAGTTGTTCTTGAGATATATTGCAAAGCTGATACCTGTAATTTCAGCCATTGATATACCATGACCATTGTTTACTCCAAAATCTAATCAGATGGTCTATCTATAATGATACACACTGTCCCCAAGTTTGAAGTTCATATCTCAAGTGGTTCTTGAGATATATCGTGATAATGAGGATACCTGTATTTCAGAAATGTTATCTCATGACCTTTGACTTTGACCTAAATACCCAAAACCAAATGAGTCTTCCTAGGGTGATAAACGTTATCACCATGATGCAAGTTTCAAGTTGATACCTCAAGTGATTCTTGATATTGTGATGAGGATTATAATACCTGTTATTTCAGAGATTAACGATATAGATAGTGAAGGATATAATTCAAAAGCATAAGTTTATGATCAGGTCTGCCATCCATACAGTTGGATTTGATGCAAAAATGGCCCATCCTGCCATAGCAATAGGAACTGTTACCTATTGCTATGGCATTAAAGATAAAGTTGAGTTCTGGTCATGCGACTGCATTGTGAAACAGTGTAGAATCGATCAGAAAAGGTTGATCATTTAGCATATAAGTATTGGTGTGTACTGCAAGGTTCTGGAATCATCAAAATGATAAAAAATTTGGCCCAGTCTTGGTAAAGTTACAAGCACTGTACACAGAAAGATGTATATGGGACTACACGAACATGTGGCATAAAAATCCATCCCGATTTTTATGCTGTAACATGTTATATTTAAAATATTAAGGCATTTGAAGAGCCATGCTTTTCAGGGAACATTTTTTATCTGATGTTCTTCCACTCTTGCATAATAACAATGATAACGCTCACAAATTATTTTTCACCTCTTCCCAGAACTCAACCTTCTCTTTAAGGGTCTCATAAGTTTTTTTTTGAAGGGGAAAAAAGAAGAAAAAAAAGGAGAGTGTGAAGGCAAATGAACCATACCTCTAGAACGGTGCAGTGGCTTGTTCTAACATGGACTGCAGCCTGAGTGTGGATGGGGGTCTTTATTTAACCCGACAATGCAAAAATCTGATCACTTGTCTCCCTATGGTGATGCGTAGTAGTTCATGATTTAAAATTCAATGTTGAAATCTTTGTTCTCTTTTATACTTCAGGAATTATGAATGCCATAAAAAAAAGGTGACGACTGAAATGAAACTCAAGACTTATCGATCATCAGAAGCCACTGTTTCCAGATGGAAATCAAGAACAAAAAATTAGATGTTGATGCTGTGAGAGAAATTTACACGAAGGGAAATACATGTAAGATATAGATCTAGACACTGACCCAGAACATAGAAATATACATCAGAACTGTTAAGCAAACCCTGGCAATTAGCTTCGTCAAAGAAGATCCAGGTAATCTGTCCACACACATTTGACAGCTACTAGTATATATATGAATAATGCTATTGATCATCGAGCATCCAAGCACTTCGGACATACATGTATATCTTAATTAGCTTGGTGAATTTCGAAGATACCTTCAGAAGGACAAAGGAATGTTCACAGAAGATCTGAATGAACTGTAGGAATATATTTCCAGAGCCCAGACCTAAATCCAACAAAGCTTGTAAGGAATTTGGTCAAATGGCGTTAAAAATAAAAAATAAAGTATCTATACGGTGTGGTCGAGCAAGAAAAGAAGGCTTCTTCTACATGCAGAAGACAAAGCAACAAATGTGGGCATTTCAAGATGTTTTTCAATTTCCAAAATTGTATATTTTGAATGTTAACAATTTTATTTATTCATGATGGCTCCATATTTAGTTGAATATTTCAAGGAAAGGTATACTCAGTCATCACCAAGGGCATCATACATGCAGATCTCTACATGGAAATCATCACGGAGGTACTGGAACAATTTCTACATGGAAATCATCACGGAGGTACTGGAGCAATTTCTACATGGAAATCATCACGGAGGTACTGGAGCAATTTCTACATGGAAATCATCACGGAGGTACTGGAGCAATTTCTACATGGAAATCATCACGGAGGTACTGGAGCAATTTCTACATGGAAATCATCACGGAGGTACTGGAGCAATTTCTACATGGAAATCATCACGGAGGTACTGGAGCAATTTCTACATGGAAATCATCACGGAGGTACTGGAGCAATTTCTACATGGAAATCATCACGGAGGTACTGGAACAATTTTTACATGGAAATCATCACGGAGGTACTGGAGCAATTTCTACATGGAAATCATCACGGAGGTACTGGAGCAATTTCTACATGAAAATCATCACGGAGGTACTGGAGCAATTTCTACATGGAAATCATCACGGAGGTACTGGAGCAATTTCTACATGGAAATCATCACGGAGGTACTGGAACAATTTTTACATGGAAATCATCACGGAGGTACTGGAGCAATTTCTACATGGAAATCATCACGGAGGTACTGGAGCAATTTCTTATTCAAGACAACAACCAAGATAAAGGCTCAGGAATGTTTCAAACGGCTTAGCATGAACTCATGGAAGCTAGACTCCATGTTAAGGTTATAACCATTCATTTAATTACCTTTTTCTTTTACATTATGAAAATTGATGTAAATTAAATTGATGATCCGTATGTGAAATAAAACACCTCGGTTAGAGGATAAGAAAAGAAAGATCAGAAAGAAAAAAATGCAGACAGACAATACGACGATGGAGCTAGAATTTTAGTTTTTACTTTTTCCTTTGGTGCTCATCCAGCTCCTGGTGCATAAACAGGTTGCCAACCATATCTCCCTTAATGGAAATCTGTGTCCATATCAGAAATCAGAAAGTATTTGGGAATTCGCGTTTACATGAGTGTGGTTATCATCCTTTCTTTGCGAATGTTTCGGAGTACCAATAGAAAATTTGGCAACTTTTGGGTTGCTAAATTTTAGACACAAGTTCAGTTTGAAGAGATCAGTGTAAATTTTCATGAAAACAACAGCGAGCAAAACCTTCCTAGAGAAGATCCGAACAGTGATGAGTTATTTTTGGTAAGACCAGTTCTTGATGTAGTTTTAGCAAATTGCTTGCGTGAGTACCAGCCGCACCAAAACAGTTCTGTAGATGAGGCCAAGATATATAGCCTTCTGTGAACCCCTTGGATTTCCCCAATAACATGCCAACTACTTAGCAGTGCAACTGTCTTATTAATTGAATCATTTCCAATACAATCAGATTTTGAAATGTTAATTTAGCCTTCCTTTGTTGACTGTTTATAGACTTCTGAGCTGAACAGAACAATTGCTGATCAAAAGAAAAAGTCTAGGAGGAAGAGGCCAAGTCCAGCACTCAGGAGAAGGTGCTTCTAGAGAGTAAAGAGGAACAAAAACAGGTATGCTGTCGATTTAGACATTTCAAAAAAGCCAAGTTAAATATTTTTGCATTAAGGGGCCATGTCGTATAATTCAGTCTGCATTCGTTTCATTTTCCTTTCCAGTACCAGTGCCTATATTTCCCACTTCTCAGCTCAATTATTGTGTCACATTGACAGACGAGCAAGAGGCAAGTTAACTGAATATGTGTAGCTTTATGTTTTATTACTTTGTTTCTAATATATACAAATCAACTAGTTAATAACCACTGCTATTTCCACTTTTGTGTAGAACGACACTAGTCTTCATCTATGTGGTTTTATTATGCTTATTTACTACATGATCAATTTAGAAATTCATATCTTATTCAGGTCAATATATGGCTATATTTAGTTTTACAAGATCATGCAATGTTTCATTATTTCTTCACTGTTATTTTGCAGGATGTCTATGCAGGTCCTAAGAACATCGTAGGCTTTGACGGAGTTCAGACCCTGCAGAGTATCTGGTACAGTTCGGGGGAGAGACAGCTAGCCTAGTGAGCCAGTGCCAGGCAGAAACTGGCCCAGTTCGATAAGACCACCAACCGCCCAGCTCGCCATCAGGAGAAACTGCATGACCACGGGGTGATTCAAGACAACCAAAGCGACCATGGCACCCGGTGTCGAGAGCACTAAGCGGTATGTATACTTTACTAATTTTAAACATGTGAACATTATTCTCGACAGTTATAACTCTTTCCTCATCCAACAAATAGATCCAGAAATAACAAATTTGAACAATTCTGTTCCTGAAACTCATGCACAAAGCATGCCTCCTCTTTAAATATTAAAATAATTATGATTACATTTTCCCAAAATGAATTCTGCATTAAATATTTAATATTGTATTTCCAAACAGATGTTTCCTCGGCCAGAACACCGGCCTGCCACATGGCCGGATGCAAACCGGACCATGGAGTGCGTCATCCACAAGCTCTGCGCCATGACCCCGGCACACAAGCTGGTGAAGGGAAAGTGTCACCCAAGATGGGGGTTGATCATCCAGGCGTATAAACGCATTTGCAGTGCTGTCACCAACAACGCCTACGTGACGACCAACACACGTCTGCAGCTGGCTGAGATCAGTCAACGGACCCTCATTGAATGGTAATTCGTCTTTGTGTAACAATATGTAGTGTTGATTGTTGGAAGGTGAAGTTGAGATCTGAGAATGGCGTGGAAGGTCCAAATATCTAATTGGGAGATTCAACTAAATTAAAAGGATACGTACTATTAACTTCATCATTTACCATTGGAATAGATTAAACATAAAAGTAAAATAAATATGTAATTTTTAAATTATGTTCAACTCTGAATTCATTATACCATTGCTGTTTTCTTTTCAGGCACAACAAGAGGTCCAAGATGGAAGAGCGTACAACACTGGAGAGTGTCTATTCCGTGGCCCAAACTTGCGACAAGCAAGCCCCTTCCGGCCCCGAAGGAGAAGCCGCACATCATGCCCATGCAGCCACCCATCCGAGAAGTGCCCAACACAGTAGGTCAGGCACAGTAGGACAGGCGTCAATGAAACAAGCACCCGCACAGCCTACTTTCATCGTGTTCACTTCCACCCCACCAGGACCCTCGAAATCACAGCTAGATCCACCGTTTTAACCTGGAATGATGTCTTGCATTTTTTCATTCATGCAGGGCAAACCCAAAGAGGGATCAAGGTGCACACGGCAAAGTTTTTAAGGAAAGCTCACGATACAAAAGAGTAGATGTAGATAAAATGATGTGGGCGATTATAAATTCGATAAACTAATTCGGAGTAAATGTCTTGAAACGGAATCACGGAAACCCAGAGAGGGAAAAACAGGAGTCGAGTCAGGTGGTGTGAAACATCTTGTCGAAAGCATTAAACATAAACGTATAAATCATAATGACATGATGTATGTAAAATTATTGGTGTTATCAATGGATTTGGGGAGGCATTTAATACAATAGGTTCACTTTCCACATTTTGTCTTTATTTTTGCAGGCAAGAGAACATCTCAGCCCAATCGAGTGCTTGCAAAACTGAGTGTGGTGAAGCTAGTACATGTGCCACAGTGAGCAGGTACAGGAAAACTACTATGTTGCTGCACAAGCGGAACATGCACATGGCAGCTCACTCAAGTTCACTCATCGATAGCATATGGGCTACCGAGAGGACATACATATTAATGGTCCAGAGTTACTATATAACAACTCAGAATCAACAGAAAATTAAGAATGAATTAGCAGAGCTGCACAATGTTCTTAAACTGCCCAAACCGGCCACCATCTTTCAGTGCCAGTTGAATGAGGATTCCGTCAGTATCGAACGGCTGACGTAAATGTTTTTATGCCCAAAACAAACTATCTTAGGGCATACGAGCAGTCTAGGAATGGAAGGGAATTGGTATTGAAACTCTTTTGGAGTTTTATAACAAGGAACAGCTATCTACCTATACTTTTAATGGTGATAATAAGAAGAAGGCATTGAGGAGAGATTACCTATTCAAGGCAATCATGGCTCAGGCTGAAATACAATTTCCTGGGATTGTGGAAACAGATGTTGAGAAAAATATATCAGGGATGCCGTAAATGGAAAGTGTCAGAAAGCTATACATACAATTTGAAAGTTTAAGAATCATTCCCGAATTATAAATATCATTTGAAACTCTCTTGTAATCTTTCTCTTTGTTTTTGTCTCTTTCCCAGTATTAAAGTAAAAAAAATGAATTCTGCATTAAATATTTAATATTGTATTTCCAAACAGATGTTTCCTCGGCCAGAACACCGGCCCCGCCACATGGCCGGATGCAAACCGGACCATGGAGTGCGTCCTCCACAAGCTCTGCGCCATGAACCTGCATGGCACACAAGCTGGTGAAGGGGAAGTGCCACCCAAGATGGGGTTGATCATCCAGGCGTATAAACGCATCTGCAGCGCCGTCACCAACAACGCCTACCTGACGACCAACACACGTCTGCAGCTGGCTGAGATCAGTCAACGGACCCTCATTGAATGGTAATTGTCTTTGTGTAACAATATGTAGTGTTGATTGTTGGAAGGTGAAGTTGAGAACTGAGAATGGCGTGGAAGGTCCAAATATCTAATTGGGAGATTCAACTAAATTAAAAGGATACGTACTATTAACTTCATCATTCACCATTGGAATAGATTAAAAATAAAAGTAAAATAAATATGTAATTCTTAAATTATGTTCAACTCTGAATTCATTATACCATTGCCGTTTTCTTTTCAGGCACAACAAGAGGTCCAAGATGGAAGAGCGTAGTATACAACACTGGAGATGGGAGTGTCTATTCCATGGCCAAAACTTGCGACAAGCAAGCCCCTTCCAGCCCCTGAAGGAGAAGCTGCACATCATGCCCCAGCCACCCATCTTAGACCAGCATCCCATCTGAGAAGTGCCCAACACAGTAGGACAGGCGTCGATGAAACAAGCACCCGCACAGCCTACTTTCATCGTGATCACTTCCACCCCACCAGGACCCTCGACATTACAGCTCGAAGATTCATTGTTTTTTTTTCACCTGGAATGATGTCTTGCATTTTTTCATGCATGCAGGGGAATGGCAAGCCCAGAGAGGGAACAACAGAAGTCGTGTCTGGTGGTGTGAAACATTTTGTCAAAAGCATTAAATATAAACATATAAATCATAATGATGTAGTAGTTTATGGTTTTAGCTAGCAGACAACATCCGCAGACTACGCTAGCAGACGACGTCAGCAGTCTACACTAGCCGCCCTCACCATCAGAGGGCGGTATTCCACTCTGAAGTCTCCGTAGATAGAGCCAGCCTCAATCCACTCCGTCTCTTTAGCACTGACACCTGAACCGAACAGAGACGTACCCACTGGGATGATAAGGATGACTTGCCCTGATACATTTCCAGTGAGTAAGTGTGGTGTCTAAGTAGATGCCCAAACCTACTTCATTGGCGTCACAGACATTTAGGACCTCGAAATGCACCGTTTTGGGTAACCTCTTGTGTTGTTTTGTCAATTTAGATTGTCAAAACGGGCATGGACCTAAATTTACCGGGTCGTGCTGGGCGCGGAGTTTCCTGGTGGATGTAGTGGGCGTTGCCCGCCCGTAGTTCCGGTCGACATTCGTTGTGTTGTGGTAAATTTTATGTACCATTATGGGGGCGGATGCCGTGAAGGGCTGACAGGTTCGGTGGGGGCTAGGTAGGCCCATGGCCGAATGGCTGCAGTGAAGTACGGTGCTTTTTCCCCTTTGTGGGTGTTATGTTATATGTGCCACTACGGGGGTGGGTGTTGTGAAGGTCTGACGGGTTCGGTGGGGGGTGAGGGCTGGGTAGGCCCATGGCTGAATAGCTGCGGTGAAGTGTTTTTTCCCCCCCTTGGTGGGTGATATAAGATTATATGTGTGCCCGGTATTTATACCGGGAATGTGAATGTTCTGTTTTATGTGTATGTGTGGGATGGGTTGCAATTTGGGATAACATTCCAGGAATAACCTAAGGGGGTGGTAGTATCCCCAGGCTGGGTTACGTCATTTGTAGCCGTATCCCTCCGAGTGTGAGTCTCGAGGAGAACGGGATTCAAGATTCGTGCACGTTCGCTGCCGAGGCTTGGAGGGAATGGACCAATCAGGGGGGCGGATTTGCCGCCCACCCAGATTCTCCAAAGGGGGAAAAAGGGGATCTCCCTATACGCTCATGTGTTGTAGCGTGGAAATTTCCTGCTTCGCTCACTTAAGAGTTCGAACTTTCTCGGAATAGCGGAGGAAAGCTGAGTGAGAAGTTATAAGAATACGATCTCTTTCGCCTTGAATCGTTCACGAAACAAGACGAAAGATTTTTGGTGCTCAAATATTATAATAAATATATAGCAAACTCAGTATTCGAAAGTGTTCTGAAGCAGGTTCTGAAGCAGGTTTTCGTGAGCCGTAAGGTAGGCAATCCTTTGCTTTTGTAATTTCAACATTATTTTGTCTCCTTTATACCGATTATTTAGTTCATTTATTTTTTCTATACGTGCCACTGAACAAGCCGCGGTCCAGGGGAAGGCGCGGCAAGAAGGACGCGAGCGGGTATTTCCCGAGCACCGCAATCCAGGGGACCCGAGTCGCGTTCGGGGTATGTTCATGGTTCGGGGGAAATCCGTCGCCCCGGGGCTAAGCGCGCGCACGATGGCGATGATCGCGGGGGGCCATCCCGCAAAAGTCGACCTTGTCCGGTCCGTGGGTGTCCGGTCCGCTCGGTGGGTCAGGTGAAGTGGCACATATACAGCCACACGCCGGAGTGTTTTTGTTTCCTGCGTGGCGCAGGGGCCTTTGCGGGGTGCACACCTGGCGCAAGTCAGGTGCCTGCGGTATCTCGCGAAGACGCTACGGGATCCAATGATTTGAGGGGATTTAGACCCTGTGTGCAGGTCAGTCCTGGGAATTTCATTATGATATGCCCGAGCATCTCGAGTGTGAGGTCCGCACCTCATAAAGACGATGAGCTGGGATAATCCCGGGGTGCTTACTGTGTACCTGCCCAACAGCCCCGCCGTTCTTCTTCATTGGCGGGTGTTGGCATTCCTGTCCACTAAGTTGAGCGCCTCCCAGTGGAATACATTCCATCGCATCGGTCAGCTAGGCCGAGCCGGGTATGTATTGCCAAAAAACATGAAATGTCCAAGGAGAAAAGTGAGTTCATTCTCAATAACTCCAAGAATGAGATGGGCAAAAAATTAATTGTTTTTAGATAGATTGACAATCGATGTTTTATTACCTCTCATGAGAAACAGCATTGCAACCGTCTACATAGAAAATGTGTTAAATGAATGTATGTTTGATTGGCATATTGTAGAAATTGATAGAAATGATTTTCATAGAAGAGTTGAAGAAGAAGAACTTAATGATATTTCAAACATACCAGTACAACAGGCAGAACATAGAGAAGAAATAAACTGATTGGAAAGAGTTGTTGAAGGTACAGGCCAGAGAAACAGCAAAAGGAGGCAAGACTTCCTGGGCCGAAGTCCTACAGGTGAGAAACCACTTACTTGCCGAGATCAAAAGTACTAAACTGACTTGTTTGCTGGTATTTTTTGTTTAATATGATAAAACAAAACCCTATTTGTTTGACCTTTGTGGCATTCTTCATACCAAACAGCAAAAGGAGGGAAGACCTCTTGGGCAGAATTAGTCCCAAGTTGGGAATTTCTTGCTGTCTGAGATACACATAGAAAATGCATCAAGGGGGGATCCCCAAAAGATGACGGTGGCAGAGGCTAGAGCTAGAGCAGGGAGGATAGTCAGTGGGATGCTGGTCATTCAGATGAGGGTTTTTTCCAAGGGGATGATGAAGACGTGTCAAAGTAACTAATTGCTTTCAAATTCATTCGATTTCATTTTTATTTATTTAACTATTATCATTATCATTGTCATTATTATTATTATTATTTATTTATTTATTTTTTTTTTGGGGGTTAAATGATAACAATGCGCATTATACCGGTACCCTTCTGTATCCATATGCATTTTAACTCATGTATGTGGTCTACCCACAAACTTAACCTGTCAGAATAACAATGAGGTAGGTAATTATCAGGTTACATGTACATGCATGTTTAGACAATGACATTTGCATTTTAGAGTAATGTATTTTCCTTATTGAATCCAGGATTTTCTTGCAACACGTTTGTGACGTATACTAACATTATAAAACTCCTTATTCATCTTTATTCCTGAGCTGAGATTGAGAGTCTGGACATGAATCCCTACATGTTCATCCACATTATCTCAAAGTGTACACACTCTGCTTCAATTTTCATCTTCAAAGAGATGTAAATATGCATTATAATGAATAACTTAAAAGGCAATCCATCCCTTGTAATGAGATCATTATATAAAAGCAGAAAAATAAGATAAAAATAAGATAAAGTATGGCTAAAGTTTGACTTCCTATGTTAGTTTAGAAGAATATACTTAAAGAAAGGTCTACTGAAAGAAGATAGCTCTTCAAGTGCCCTCATATTTCAGTTACAATAGCTGAAATGTTCGGACCAAACTTTCTTTCCACGTGTATAGTCCCATATATGCATTTCTTTGAGTCAATTTATGATAATTCTATTTATTCTCACAGCCTTACAAATTGAGTAGAAGTCAAAGTCATCTTTAAAACCATTTCCTTAGATTTATGATGGATTTTTTTTACGCATTAATGTTCTATATACTTTCATGAATTCTAACTTTAATTATAGGTTGCAAACAGCAAAACAATGAGGACTCATGGCCCGGCAGATGTCTGCCTCAACAAAGGCACGGCCGAAATATTCAGATATTACATCAGCTGCCTCCGGGAGTGTACCCCTGGATATGTAAAGAAACCAAATGACCAAGAGGAGGAGGTGTTCCTTGAGGAACAGGGCGGTCCCCTGCACAACCAGGGGCAAACCCTAAATGCTATGTGGGTGGAAGATGGTAGACCGGGGAGACTTCTTCCAACCATGATTCGGAAGACGGCGGCAACATACGTGAGTACCACAACATCTAATTTACTATTCTACTTTTCTCCACAGGACACATATGAGAGGAGAGAATGAGGGATATCAACTGTACTGCAAGGGCTTGTGTATGAATTGAATAACTGCATACACATTGCAGTGGAAAATTTGAATTGAATTGAATTGAAAATTCTCTGACAGCTACATAAAGTACATTTGACAGACATAATATGAATGAATTAGGGCAGGTCCAAGCTATTTGGATTGTGACGTACGGGACATTCAGAGACTTTAAACAAGAAATAACAACAGATGAAATTATTTATATGGCTATCTTTTGGTATGAGCTATTATGACCTAGTTCATTTGTGGAAAGTTTTAGTTCTGACCAATTCTTTAATTAATGAATTAAATGTGCTGCGTGACGTACGGACGCTGCAGTCCCGCACGCACGCACACATTAAATTAATTAAAATTGGTCAGAGCTAAAACTTTCCACAAATGAACTAGCCCATAATAGCCACAGACTCAAACCAAAAGATAGCCATATAAATAACTTCATCTGTTGTTATTTCTTGTTTAAAGTCTTTGAATGTCCCGTACGTCACAATCCAAATAGCTTGGACCTGCCCATTAATATACATAAGTATCCCATTTGCTATACAAACATTCTGTATTAAAAACATTGATTTTTTCACATCTTAATTACTAAAGGCACACGAAAACATGACAGAGCCTGAGGCCAGGGAGATATGGCACAGTTTATGCGCCATTCCAGCCAGGTGCAAGCTAAGTATTATGTTGCCAACCTGGAGCAACAGAAATCCGCTCAGTGCAGCAAGGCCCTGAGCGACATGTGTGAGGAGGTCAGACTTATTTGTTCATCAATGTTAATTTTTCAGTTTTTCCTTTCAAATTTATGTTATCTTATACTCACTTAAGCATCTATTTCATCTATTCATTAATATTTCCATCTTGTTTTACCCTTTCCGTTTTTTTTCTTAATATTTTTGAATTTGTTTGTTGCAAATGACTATATATATATCTACATTAATTTAAAATTGATGTAATTGTTGCTTGATTGCTGTTATAGTTCTTTTTGTTTTATTGAGTTTGTGTTAATTGTTTATCATTGTTGTTTATTGATCTTAAATTGTGAGAGTATCTGGCCTTGCCCATGCAGATACTTCAGACAGGAGAGCTTGCAGGAATGAAGCATCCAATCCCACAGCACTGGAAAAAATGGATGATGATGGTGGTAAGTATGATTTTATTCTTAAGCCTCGTTCAGATATGTTGAAAACCAAGGCTGACTTTTGAAGGTGATGTAAAGTGTAATATGCATTTTACATGTACAAAAACAAAAGTATCAATTTTGTTGTAGTGGTTTACTGCATCATATCTGAATTATTTACTTATTCATTTTATTTTTTTGGGAGGCGGGGGTTAAATGTTAACATTGCGCATTATACCCTTCTGTATATCCATATGCATTTTAACTCATATATGTGGTCTACCCACAAACTAAACCTGTCAGAATAACAATGAGGTAGGTTATTAAATTCCTGTACAGGTAAAAAGGTAAATGTGAGTTTACACTTCCTATGTCAGTTTAGAAGAATATACTTGAAGAAAGGTCTACTGAAAGAAGATAGCTCTTCAAGTGCCCTCATATTTCAATTCAGTTGTATCTCAACTCTACCTCGCGAAAGGAATTTACGATCTTGATATCCAAAGTGTATTTTTGATATTAAACCTCGGACAATTACAAGTATTATAATAAGATTTTTGGAGACAAGGAAAGAGTTTCAGCGAGGCAAACAAAGACTTCCTGAACGACACTCTAGAACATAACAACGAGTGTAACTCCTCCAAACTACAGCATCTCTTAAGGTCAGAATTAGGTGCGGATTACAATCAGGAGGCATCAAAAGAAACTTGTAATGGTTATGCACCAGAATAAAATACTGCCAATTGATTCAAAAGAATAATCGAGTCGCAAGACTTGCCTTCGCAATCAGTGCAATAGAAAACGAAGTAGACTTCAACAACGTGATATTCGCTGACGAATGCACACTTTACCCGGAAAAAGGTAGCTCTATTCACTTTCGTTGGTATCCATCCGCCTATCTTGCAAATAGCAAGTAGAGACATAATCATGTGATTCATCACTGCATACATATATTATCTACAAAATAATTTGCTCTTTTCCTCTTGGAAGTTGAGCAGTTTTGCCACCCCTACATGTAGCTCTTTGAGCATGCAGTGCCCCTTCCTCTTCCGCGGCTACGGGGTCTGCCTCTTGTCAAATGGATTAGATGCTGGCCACTGAAACACAGGCAAATAAAATTAATAAATGAATGCATGTAAATTTCATTGTTCTTTTTGAAAGATTTGGCACCTAGTCCATAACATTGACAGTAAAATGTATCACTTACACTTCTACTAGCCTTATAATAACTGTACAACTCATGCCTGGTTCAACTGTATATTATTGAATAAATTACTAGAATATATTGTGTATTAATGTATAATTCATCGATTCATTTGAAATTTTTAAAACGTGAAAATCAATGGAGGAACATAAATTATATACCTTTCATATAATATGACGAAAATGTGGTACCTCCGATTAAAAATTATGGTATTGATCAAACGCGACATTTATTGGATATAAATATATAAATTTGAATTGCTAAACAGAAGAACTTTATTACTTCATACAATCCCCTACAGATTCCATCTAATAGTAATACTTCATCTAATAAGAGAAGTGGAGATGAGGTGGCCTATTGCAGCACAAAAGAAGAAGGTTTGTTGATTTATTTAGGTCAAAATAGATTATATTTATATCCCATTAAAATATGGATTTAAGATTGAAGGGAAATATTCAAGTTAGCGCTTGTTAGTATCACATCGATCAACGCCAGGAACGTTGTACTTGTAGCCTGTACCGTATACTGTTACAATAAACGTGAGGTAACAAAATAAGTGAATTGCGTCCGCAGTACTATAGAATTCAGTGATTGTCCCACCTAACACCGCATATTTCAAATTAATCACATTTTGTGCCATCAAAAAACGTAATTTTGTTTCTTTTGTGACATCACAATCTGATCAGCAGTTTATTCCACGGCTATTCAGCCAATCCGCAAGGCATATGCTAATGAGTAGCAGCATTTTTATTCTGCGGCTCTTTCGCTGAGTTTTGTACGCAACGCACACAAAACTCAGCGAATTTTGTGTTGGTGTAATGGTGATAATAAGAAGAAGGCATTGAGGAGAGATTACCTATTCAAGGCAATCATGGCTCAGGCTGAACTACAATTTCCTGGGTTTGCGGAAACAGGTGTTGAGAAAAATGTTGAGAAAAAACATATCAGGGATGCCGTGAATGGAAAGTGTCGGAAAGCTATATACATACAATTTGAAAGTTAAAGAATCATTCCCGCATTATAAATATCATTTTTCACTCTCTTGTAATCTTTCTCTTTCTTTCTGTCTCTTTTCCAGTATTAAAGTAAACGAATTGAATTCTGCATTAAATATCTAATATTGTCTTTCCAAACAGATGTTTCCTCAGGCAGAACACCAGAGCCGCCACATGGCCGGATGCAAACCGAACCATGGAGTGCGTCCTCCACAAGCTCTGCGCCATGACCCCGGCACACAAAATGCTGAAGGGGAAGTGCCACCCAAGATGGGGGTTGATAATCCAAGCGTATAAACGCATCTGCAGCGCTGTCACCAACAACGCGCACGTGACAACAAACACACATCTTCAGCTGGCAGAGATCAATCAACGGACCCTCATTGAATGGTAATTTGTCTTTGTGTAACAATATGTAGTGTTGATCGTTGAAGGTGAAGTCGAGAACTGAGAATTATTTTCAACTCTGAATTCATTATACCATTGCTGTTTTCTTTTCAGGCCCAACAAGAGGTCCAAGATGGAAGAACGTACAACACTGGAGATGGGAGTGTCTATGCCACGGCCCAAACTTGCGACAAGCAAGCCTCTTCCGGCCCAAAGAAGAAGCCGCACATCATGCCCATGCAGCCACCCATCAGAGAAGTGCCCAACACAGTAGGTCAGGCACAGTAGGACAGGCGTCGATGAAACAAGCACCCGCACAGCCTACTTTCATCGTGTTCACTTCCACTCAACCAGGACCCTCGACATTACAGCCTGAAGATCCATTGTGTTTTTTTACATGGAATGATGTCTTGCATTTTTTCATGCATGCAGGGGAATGGCAAGCCCAGAGAGGGAACACAACAGGAGTCATGTCTGGTGGTGTGAAACATTTTGTCAAAAGCATTAAATATAAACGTATAAATCATAATGACATATGACTTGTAAAATTATTGGTGTTATCAATGAATTTGGGGAAGATATTTCACAACATGACAATAAAATATGGGTATGTATTGCCAAAAAACATGAAATGTCCAAGGAGAAAAGTGAGTTCATTCCCAATAACTCCAAGAATGAGATGGGCAAAAAATTAATTGTTTTTAGATAGATTGACAATCGATGTTTTATTACCTTTCATGAGAAACAGCATTGCAACTGTCTACATAGAAAATGTGTTAAATGAATGTATGTTTGATTGGCATATATTGTAGAAATTGATAGAAATGATTTTCATAGAAGAGTTGAAGAAGAAGAACTTAATGATATTTCAAACATACCAGTACAACAGGCAGAACATAGAGAAGAAATAAACTGATTGGAAAGAATTGTTGAAGGTACAGGTCAGAGAAACAGCAAAAGGAGGCAAGACTTCCTGGGCCGAAGTCCTACAGGTGAGAAACCACTTACTTGCCGAGATACATATACAAAACGCATCCAGAGGAGGAATCCCCGAAAAGATGACGGTGGCAGAGACTAGAGCAGGGAGGATAGTCAGTGGGATGCTTGTTATCCAGGTGAGGATTTTTTCCAAGGGAGATGAAGCTTTTGTCGAAGTAACTAATTGCTTTCAAATTCAATCGATTTCATTTTTATTTATTTATCTATTAATCTATTACTATTATCATTATTATCATTATTATTATTTACTTATTTTATTTTTTTGGAGGGGGTTAAATGATAGAATCCGTTCGGGGGAAGAAGGGGATGGATT
Source organism: Mesocentrotus franciscanus (assembly GCA_037976565.1). Taxonomy (NCBI): domain Eukaryota; kingdom Metazoa; phylum Echinodermata; class Echinoidea; order Camarodonta; family Strongylocentrotidae; genus Mesocentrotus; species Mesocentrotus franciscanus. Next base: position 24,947,345 of record CP137685.1, read on the forward strand.
GTTTGACCGCCACTTCGGGCAGGCCTCCACGAATTCCTGTGCGCCTCTGTGGGGGAGTAATTGATCCTGATCGGTTTAATGAAATTCAACTCCCTGCAGACCCGCACTTTCCTGTGTCCATCGGGATTCACCTGAAGTATGCGGGAGTCGGGATGATTGGGGAGCGCGACGTGGACCGGGTAGCCGACCTGGTGTGTGGAGGTCAGGTGGCGGCGATCGGGGAGATTGGGTTGAATTTCTCAGTCGATCGCCGTCACTGGGAAGCCCAGCGCTGCTTGCTACGTGCGCAGCTTGCTATCGGGTGTGCGGGGCGTGTCCTCATCCTGCATCTGCGGGGGGAAAGTCCGATCCACTCGGAACACTTCCCTCCCAGGAGTGTCGCCGCATGCTGCGCAAGTATGTCAGCAGGCATCAGCGGATTCATTTCCACTGTTGTACCTCGGGTCTCAGGGAGGTCGCCGCCTGGAGGAAGGGGTACCAGCATATCTATTTTGGGTATACTCCTCTGGTGAGCCATTTCTCCCCCCGATCAGCATGCGGCCCTGAAGGCTGTCCCATTGGACATCAGTGTCCATATCAGAAATCAGAAAGTATTTGGGAATTCGTTTACATGAGTGTGGTTATCATCCTTTCTTTGCGAATGTTATGGAGTACCAATAGAAAACTTGGCAACTTTTGGGTTGCTAAATTTAAGACACGAGTTCAGTTTGGAGAGATCAGTGTAAATTTTCATGAAAACAACAGCGAGCAAAACTTTCCTAGAGAAGATCCAACAGTGATGAGTTATTTTTGGTAAGACCAGTTCTTGATGTAGTTTTAGCAAATTGCTTGCGCGAGTACCAGCTGCACCAAAACAGTTCTGTAGATAATAATAACTAGTAATAACTCTTTCCTCATCCAACAAATAGATCCAGAAATAACAAATTTGAACAATTCTGTTCCTGCATGAAACTCATGCACAAAGCATGCCTCCTCTTTGAATATTAAAATAATTATTACATTTTTCCAATATTTGATGTTGTATTTCCAAACAGATGTTACCTCGGCCAGAACGCCGGCCCCGTCACATGGCCGGATGCAAACCGGACCATGGAGTGCGTCATCCACAAGCTCTGCGCCATGTCCCCGGCACACAAGCTGGTGAAGGGAAAGTGTCACCCAAGATGAGGGTTGATCATCCAGGCGTATAAACGCATCTGCAGCGCTGTCACCAACAACGCCCACGTGACATCCAACAAACGTCTGCAGCTGGCTGAGATCAGTCAACGGACCCTCATTGAATGGTATAATTCGTCTTTGTGTAACAATATGTTGTGTTGATCGTTGGAAGGTGAAGTTGAGAACTGAGAATGGTGTGGAAGGTCCAAATATCTAATTGGGAGATTCAACTAAATTTAAAGGATACTATTGACTTCATCATTCACCATTGAAATAGATTTAAAAAATAAAAGTAAAATAATAAATATATAATTCTTGAATTATTTTCAACTCTGAATTCATTATACCATTGCTGTTTTCTTTTCAGGCACAACAAGAGGTACAAGATGGAAGAACGTACAACACTGGAGATGGGAGTGTCTATTACGGCCCAAGCTTGCGACAAGCAAGCCCCTTCCAGCCCCGAAGGAGAAGCCGCGTCATGCCCCAGCCACCCATCTTAGACCAGCATCCCATCCGAGAAGTGCCCAACACAGTAGGACCGGCGTCGATGAAACAAGCACCCGCACAGCCTACTTTCATCGTGTTCACTTCCACCCCACCAGGACCCTCGAAATCACAGCCTGAAGATCCACTGTTTTAACCTGGAATGATGTCTTGCATTTTTCATTCATGCAGGGCAAACCCAGAGAGGGAGGTGCACACGGCAAAGTTTTTAAGGAAAGCTCACGATACAAAAGAGTAGATGTAGATAAAATGATGTGGGCGATTATAAATACAATAAACAAATTCAGAGTAAATGTCTTGAAACGGAATCACGGAAACCCAGAGAGGGAAAAACAGGAGTCGAGTCGGGTGGTGTGAAACATCTTGTCGAAAGCATTAAACATAAACGTATAAATCATAATGACATGATGTATGTAAAATTATTGGTGTTATCAATGAATTTGGGGAGGCATTTAATACAATAGGTTCACTTTCCACATTTTGTCTTTATTTTTGCAGGCAAGAGAACATCTCAGCCCGATGGAGTGCTTGCAAAACTGAGTGTGGTGAAGCACATGTGCCACAGTGAGCAGGTACAGGAAAATACTATGTTGCTGCACAAGTGGAACACATGGCAGCTCACTCAAGTTCACTCATCGATAGCATATGGGCTACCGAGAGGACCTACATATAATTAATGGTCCAGAGTTACTATATAATAACTCAGAATCAACAGAAAATTAAGAATGAATTAGCAGAGCTGCACAATGTTCTTAAACCACCCAAACCGGCCGCCATCTTTCAGCTAGTGCCAGTTGGACGAGGATTCCGTCAGTATCGGAACAGCTGACGTAAATGTTTTTATGCCCAAAACAAACTATCTTAGGGCATATGAGCAGTCTAGGAATGGAAGGGAATTGGTATTGAAACTCCTTTTAGAGTTTTATAACAAGGAACAGCTATCTACCTATACTTTTAATGGTGATAAGAAGAAGAAGGCATTGAGGAGAGATTACCTATTCAAGGCAATCATGGCTCAGGCTGAAATACAATTTCCTGGGTTTGTGGAAACAGATGTTGAGAAAGAACATATCAGAGATGCCGTAAATGGAAAGTGTCGGAAAGCTACATACAATTTGAAAGTTTAAGAATCATTCCCGAATTATATAAATATCATTTGAAACTCTCTTGTAATCTTTCTCTTTCTTTCTGTCTCTTTCCCAGTATTAAAGTAAAAAATGAATTCTGCATTAAATATTTAATATTGTATTTCCAAACAGATGTTTTCTCGGCCAGAACACCGGCCCCGCCATATGGCCGGATGCAAACCAGACCATGGAGTGCGTCCTCCACAAGCTCTGCGCCATGACCCTGCATGGCACACAAGCTGGTGAAGGGAAGTGCCACCCAAGATGGGGGTTGATCATCCAGGCGTATAAACGCATCTGCAGCGCCGTCACCAACAACGCCTACGTGACGACCAACACACGCCTGCAGCTGGCTGAGATCAACCAACAGACCCTCATTGAATGGTAATTTGTCTTTGTGTAACAATATGTATAGTTTTGATCGTTGAAGGCCCAAATATCTTATTGGGAGATTCAACTAAATTAAAAGGATACTATTAAATTCATCATTCACCATTGGAATAGATTAAACATAAAAGTAAAATAAATATGTAATTCTTGAATAATTTCTAACTCTGAATTATTATACCATTGCTGTTTTCTTTTCAGGCCCAACAAGAGGTCCAAGATGGAAGAGCGTACAACACTGGAGATGGGAGTGTCTATTCCGCGGCCCAAACTTGCGACAAGCAAGCCCTTCCAGCCCAGAAGGAGAAGCTGCACATCATGCCCCAGCCACCCATCTTAGACCAGCATCCCATCCTAGAAGTGCCCAACACAGTAGGACAGGCGTCGATGAAACAAGCACCCGCACAGCCTACTTTCATCGTGTTCACTTCCACCCCACCAGGACCCTCGACATCACAGCCCGAAGATCCATTGTTTTAACCTGAAAAACATGTCTTGCATTTTTTCATTCATGGAGAGGAATGGCAAACCCAGAGAGGTAAAAACAGTTGAGTCGAGTCGGGTGGTGTGAAACATCTAGTCGAAGGCATTAAATATAAACGTATAAATCATAATTACATGATGTATGTAAAATTATTGGTGTTATCAATGAATTTGGGGAAGATATTTTACAACGTGACAATAAAATATGGGTATGTATTGCCAAAAAACATGAAATGTCCAAGGAGAAAAGTGAGTTCATTCTCAATAACTCCAAGAATGAGATGGGCAAAAAATTAATTGTTTTTAGAAAGATTGACAATCGATGTTTTATTACCTCTCATGAGAAACAGCATTGCAACTGTCTACATAGAAAATGTGTTAAATGAATGTATGTTTGATTGGCATATATTGTAGAAATTGATAGAAATGATTTTTATAGAAGAGTTGAAGAAGAATTAGAACTTAATGATATTTCAAACATACCAGTACAACAGGCAGAACATAGAGAAGAAATAAACAGATTGGAAAGAGTTGATGAAGGTAAAGGTAAGAGAAACAGCAAAAGGAGGCAAGACTTCCTGGGCCGAAGTCCTACAGGTGAGATACCACTTATTTGCCGAGATACATATACAAAACGCATCCAGAGGAGGAATCCCGAAAAAGATGACGGTGGCAGAGACTAGAGCAGGGAGGATAGTCAGTGGGATGCTTGTTATCCAGGTGAGGATTTTTTCCAAGGGGAGATGAAGCTTTTTGTCGAAGTAACTAATTGCTTTCAAATTCAATCGATTTCATTTTTATTTATTTATCTATTAATCTATTACTATTATCATTATTATTATTTACTTATTTTATTTTTTTGGAGGGGGTTAAATGATAGAATCCGCTCGGGAAGAAGGGCATGGATTGTTTGACCGCCACTTCGGGCAGGCCTCCCCGAATTCCTGTGCGCCTCTGTGGGGGAGTAATGAATTACATTGATCCTGATCAGTTTAATGAAATTCAGCTCCCTGCAGACCCGCGCTTTCCTGTGTCCATCGGGATTCACCGAAGTATGGTTGGTTTCAATTGGAATACAACATTTCCAGTTTAAACCAATTGCCGAACTGGAAAATATTGTTATGGGGTGTCATTTCCAGTTCAAACCAATAAGAAGTGCAACTGGAACCAGTAAGATAATTTTTCCAGTTACTCAATTGGTTCCAGTTAGAAGTCATTTCCAGTTACCCAACTGGTTCCAGTTAGAAATTCAACTGGAAACAGTAAGATAATTTTCCTGTTAGTCAATTGGTTCCAGTTAGAATTCATTTCCAGTTACCCAACTGTTTCCAGTTAGCATTCATTTCCAGTTAGAAGTCATTTCCAGTTACCCAACTGGTTCCAGCCCAGCGCTGCTTGCTACGTGGGCAGCTTGCAATAGGGTGTGCGGGGCGTGTCCTCATCCTGCATCTGCGGGGGGAAAAGTCCGATCCACTCGGAACACTTTCCTCCCAGGAGTGTCGCCGCATGCTGCGCAAGTATGTCAGTAGGCATCAGCGGATTCATTTCCACTGCTGTTCCTTGGGTCCCGAGGAGGTCGCCGCCTGGAGGAAGGAGTACCAACATATCTATTTTGGGTATACTCCTCTGGTGAGCCATTTTTCCCTAGATCAGCATGCGGCCCTGAAGGCTGTCCCATTGGACAGACTTCTGTTGGAGACGGACGCCCCGCATTTCGCTCCTAAGGGGGTGGTTTTTTCCACTCCTGCCTACATTGGGGAAGTGGGAGGGATAGTTGCTACCGCGCGGGAGGAGCCCCTTCACAGGGTACTCGAGGCCACGACCAGGAATGGTCTTGGTCTGTATAAAATCAGGTAGGTAGGTACTTACCTAGGGGGATGATGAAAGATGTGGCACCTAGTCCATTTACATTGACAGTAAAATGTATCACTTACACTTCTACTAGCCTTATAATAACTGTACAACTCATGCCTGGTTCAACTGTATATTATTGAATAAATTACTAGAATATATTGTGTATTCCTGTATAATTCATTGATTCACTTCAAATTTTTAAAACGTGAAAATCAATGGAGGAACATAAATTATATATCTTTCATATAATATGATGGAAATGTGTTACCTCTGATTAAAAATTATGGTATTGATCAAACGCGACATTTATTGGATATAAATATATAAATTTAAATTGCTAAACAGAAGAACTTTATTACTTCATACAATCCCCTACAGATTCCATCTAATAGTAATACTTCATCTAATAAGAGAAGTGGAGATGAGGTGGCCTATTGCAGCACAAAAGAAGGAGGTTTGTTGATCTATTTAGGTCAAGAATAGATTATATTTATATCCCATTAAAATATGGATTTCAGATTGAAGGGAAATATTCAAGTTAGCGCTTGTTAGTATCACATCGATCAACGCCAGGAACGTTGTACTTGTAGCCTGTACCGTATACTGTTACAATAAACGTGAGGTAACAAAATAAGTGAATTGCGTCCGCAGTACTATAGAATTCAGTGATTGTCCCACCTAACACCGCATATTTCAAATTAATCACATTTTGTGCCATCAAAAAACGTAATTTTGTTTCTTTTGTGACATCACAATCTGATCAGCAGTTTATTCCACGGCTATTCAGCCAATCCGCAAGGCATATGCTAATGAGTAGCAGCATTTTTATTCTGCGGCTCTTTCGCTGAGTTTTGTATGCAACGCACACAAAACTCAGCGAATTTTGTGTTGGTGTAATGGTGATAATAAGAAGAAGGCATTGAGGAGAGATTACCTATTCAAGGCAATCATGGCTCAGGCTGAACTACAATTTCCTGGGTTTGCGGAAACAGGTGTTGAGAAAAAATGTTGAGAAAAAACATATCAGGGATGCCGTGAATGGAAAGTGTCGGAAAGCTATATACATACAATTTGAAAGTTAAAGAATCATTCCCGCATTATAAATATCATTTTTCACTCTCTTGTAATCTTTCTCTTTCTTTCTGTCTCTTTTCCAGTATTAAAGTAAACGAATTGAATTCTGCATTAAATATCTAATATTGTCTTTCCAAACAGATGTTTCCTCAGGCAGAACACCAGAGCCGCCACATGGCCGGATGCAAACCGAACCATGGAGTGCGTCCTCCACAAGCTCTGCGCCATGACCCCGGCACACAAAATGCTGAAGGGGAAGTGCCACCCAAGATGGGGTTGATAATCCAAGCGTATAAACGCATCTGCAGCGCTGTCACCAACAACGCGCACGTGACAACAAACACACATCTTCAGCTGGCAGAGATCAATCAACGGACCCTCATTGAATGGTAATTTGTCTTTGTGTAACAATATGTAGTGTTGATCGTTGAAGGTGAAGTCGAGAACTGAGAATGGCGTGGAAGGTCCAAGATTCAACTAAATTAAAAGGGTATTAACTTCATCATTCACCATTGAAATAGATTAAACAAATAAAAGTAAAATAAATATATAATTCTTGAATTATTTTCAACTCTGAATTCATTATACCATTGCTGTTTTCTTTTCAGGCCCAACAAGAGGTCCAAGATGGAAGAACGTACAACACTGGAGATGGGAGTGTCTATTCCACGGCCCAAACTTGCGACAAGCAAGCCTCTTCCGCCCCAAAGAAGAAGCCGCACATCATGCCCATGCAGCCACCCATCAGAGAAGTGCCCAACACAGTAGGTCAGGCACAGTAGGACAGGCGTCGATGAAACAAGCACCCGCACAGCCTACTTTCATCGTGTTCACTTCCACTCAACCAGGACCCTCGACATTACAGCCTGAAGATCCATTGTGTTTTTTTACATGGAATGATGTCTTGCATTTTTCATGCATGCAGGGGAATGGCAAGCCCAGAGAGGGAACACAACAGGAGTCATGTCTGGTGGTGTGAAACATTTTGTCAAAAGCATTAAATATAAACGTATAAATCATAATGACATATGACTTGTAAAATTATTGGTGTTATCAATGAATTTGGGAAGATATTTTACAACATGACAATAAAATATGGGTATGTATTGCCAAAAAACATGAAATGTCCAAGGAGAAAAGTGAGTTCATTCCCAATAACTCCAAGAATGAGATGGGCAAAAAATTAATTGTTTTTAGATAGATTGACAATCGATGTTTTATTACCTTTCATGAGAAACAGCATTGCAACTGTCTACATAGAAAATGTGTTAAATGAATGTATGTTTGATTGGCATATATTGTAGAAATTGATAGAAATGATTTTCATAGAAGAGTTGAAGACAACAGGCAGAACATAGAGAAGAAATAAACTGATTGGAAAGAATTGTTGAAGGTACAGGTCAGAGAAACAGCAAAAGGAGGCAAGACTTCCTGGGCCGAAGTCCTACAGGTGAGAAACCACTTACTTGCCGAGATACATATACAAAACGCATCCAGAGGAGGAATCCCCGAAAAGATGACGGTGGCAGAGACTAGAGCAGGGAGGATAGTCAGTGGGATGCTTGTTATCCAGGTGAGGATTTTTTCCAAGGGAGATGAAGCTTTTTGTCGAAGTAACTAATTGCTTTCAAATTCAATCGATTTCATTTTTATTTATTTATCTATTAATCTATTACTATTATCATTATTATCATTATTATTATTTACTTATTTTATTTTTTTGGAGGGGGTTAAATGATAGAATCCGTTCGGGAAGAAGGGGATGGATTGTTTGACCGCCACTTCGGGCAGGCCTCCCGAATTCCTGTGCGCCTCTGTGGGGAGTGATGAATTACATTGATCCTGATCGGTTTAATGAAATTCAACTCCCTGCAGACCCGCACTTTCCTGTGTCCATCGGGATTCACCTGAAGTATGCGGGAGTCGGGATGATTGGGGAGCGCGACGTGGACCGGGTAGCCGACCTGGTGTGTGGAGGTCAGGTGGCGGCGATCGGGAGATTGGGTTGAATTTCTCAGTCGATCGCCGTCACTGGGAAGCCCAGCTGCTTGCTACGTGCGCAGCTTGCTATCGGGTGTGCGGGGCGTGTCCTCATCCTGCATCTGCGGGGGGAAAAGTCCGATCCACTCGGAACACTTCCCTCCCAGGAGTGTCGCCGCATGCTGCGCAAGTATGTCAGCAGGCATCAGCGGATTCATTTCCACTGTTGTACCTCGGGTCTCGGGGAGGTCGCCGCCTGGAGGAAGGAGTACCAGCATATCTATTTTGGGTATACTCCTCTGGTGAGCCATTTCTCCCCCGATCAGCATGCGGCCCTGAAGGCTGTCCCATTGGACATCAGTGTCCATATCAGAAATCAGAAAGTATTTGGGAATTCGCTTTACATGAGTGTGGTTATCATCCTTTCTTTGCGAATGTTATGGAGTACCAATAGAAAACTTGGCAACTTTTGGGTTGCTAAATTTAAGACACGAGTTCAGTTTGGAGAGATCAGTGTAAATTTTCATGAAAACAACAGCGAGCAAAACTTTCCTAGAGAAGATCCAACAGTGATGAGTTATTTTTGGTAAGACCAGTTCTTGATGTAGTTTTAGCAAATTGCTTGCGTGAGTACCAGCTGCACCAAAACAGTTCTGTAGATAATAATAACTAGTAATAACTCTTTCCTCATCCAACAAATAGATCCAGAAATAACAAATTTGAACAATTCTGTTCCTGCATGAAACTCATGCACAAAGCATGCCTCCTCTTTGAATATTAAAATAATTATTACATTTTTCCAATATTTGATGTTGTATTTCCAAACAGATGTTACTCGGCCAGAACGCCGGCCCCGTCACATGGCCGGATGCAAACCGGACCATGGAGTGCGTCATCCACAAGCTCTGCGCCATGACCCCGGCACACAAGCTGGTGAAGGGAAAGTGTCATCCAAGATGGGGGTTGATAATCCAGGCGTATAAACGCATCTGCAGCGCTGTCACCAACAACGCCCACGTGACATCCAACAAACGCTGCAGCTGGCTGAGATCATTCAACGGACCCTCATTGAATGGTAATTCGCCTTTGTGTAACAATATGTAGTGTTGATCGTTGGAAGGTGAAGTTGAGAACAGCAAAGGAGGCAAGACTTCCTGGGCAAGTCCTACAGGTGAGAAACCACTTACTTGCCGAGATGCATATACAAAACGCATCCAGAGGAGGAATCCCCGAAAAGATGACGGTGGCAGAGACTAGAGCAGGGAGGATAGTCAGTGGGATGCTTGTTATCCAGGTGAGGATTTTTTCCAAGGGGAGATGAAGCTTTTTGTCGAAGTAACTAATTGCTTTCAAATTCAATCGATTTCATTTTTATTTATTTATCTATTAATCTATTACTATTATCATTATTATCATTATTATTATTTACTTATTTTATTTTTTTGGAGGGGTTAAATGATAGAATCCGTTCGGGAAGAAGGGGATGGATTGTTTGACCGCCACTTCGGGCAGGCCTCCCCGAATTCCTGTGCGCCTCTGTGGGGGAGTGATGAATTACATTGATCCTGATCGGTTTAATGAAATTCAACTCCCTGCAGACCCGCACTTTATTGTGTCCATCGGGATTCACCCGAAGTATGCGGAAGTCGGGATGATTGGGGAGCGCGACGTGGACCGGGTAGCCGACCTGATGATTGGGGAGGGCGACGTGGACCGGTAGCCGACCTGGTGTGTGGAGGTCAGGTGGCGGTGATCGGGAGATTGGGTTAGATTTCTGAGTCGATCGCCGTCACTGGGAAGCCCAGCGCTGCTTGCTACGTGCGCAGCTTGCTATCGGGTGTGCGGGGCGTGTCCTCATCCTGCATCTGCGGGGGGGAAAGTCCGATCCACTCGGAACACTTCCCTCCCAGGAGTGTTGCCGCATGCTGCTAGAGAAGAGCCGAACAGTGATGAGTTATTTTTGGTAAGACCAGTTCTTGATGTAGTTTTAGCAAATTGCTTGCGTGAGTACCAGCCGCACCAAAACAGTTCTGTAGATAATAACTAGTAATAACTCTTTCCTCATCCAACAAATAGATCCAGAAATAACAAATTTGAACAATTCTGTTCCTGCATGAAACTCATGCACAAAGCATGCCTCCTCTTTGAATATTAAAATAATTATTACATTTTTCCAATATTTGATGTTGTATTTCCAAACAGATGTTTCCTCGGCCAGAACACCGCCCGCCACATGGCCGGATGCAAACCGACCATGGAGTGCGTCATCCACAAGCTCTGCGCCATGTCCCCGGCACACAAGCTGGTGAAGGGAAAGTGTCACCCAAGATGAGGGTTGATCATCCAGGCGTATAAACGCATCTGCAGCGCTGTCACCAACAACGCCCACGTGACATCCAACAAACGTCTGCAGCTGGCTGAGATCAGTCAACGGACCCTCATTGAATGGTATAATTCGTCTTTGTGTAACAATATGTTGTGTTGGTCGTTGGAAGGTGAAGTTGAGAACTGAGAATGGTGTGGAAGTCAAAATATCTAATTGGGAGATTCAACTAAATTAAAAGGATACTATTGACTTCATCATTCACCATTGAAATAGATTTAAAAATAAAAGTAAAATAATAAATATATAATTCTTGAATTATTTTCAACTCTGAATTCATTATACCATTGCTGTTTTCTTTTCAGGCACAACAAGAGGTACAAGATGGAAGAACGTACAACACTGGAGATGGGAGTGTCTATTACGCGGCCCAAGCTTGCGACAAGCAAGCCCCTTCCAGCCCCGAAGGAGAAGCCGCGCCATGCCCCAGCCACCCATCTTAGACCAGCATCCCATCCGAGAAGTGCCCAACACAGTAGGACCGGCGTCGATGAAACAAGCACCCGCACAGCCTACTTTCATCGTGTTCACTTCCACCCCACCAGGACCCTCGAAATCACAGCCTGAAGATCCACTGTTTTAACCTGGAATGATGTCTTGCATTTTTTCATTCATGCAGGGCAAACCCAGAGAGGGAGGTGCACACGGCAAAGTTTTTAAGGAAAGCTCACGATACAAAAGAGTAGATGTAGATAAAATGATGTGGGCGATTATAAATACAATAAACAAATTCAGAGTAAATGTCTTGAAACGGAATCACGGAAACCCAGAGAGGGAAAAACAGGAGTCGAGTCGGGTGGTGTGAAACATCTTGTCGAAAGCATTAAACATAAACGTATAAATCATAATGACATGATGTATGTAAAATTATTGGTGTTATCAATGAATTTGGGGAGGCATTTAATACAATAGGTTCACTTTCCACATTTTGTCTTTATTTTTGCAGGCAAGAGAACATCTCAGCCCGATGGAGTGCTTGCAAAACTGAGTGTGGTGAAGCTAGTACATGTGCCACAGTGAGCAGGTACAGGAAAAATACTATGTTGCTGCACAAGTGGAACACATGGCAGCTCACTCAAGTTCACTCATCGATAGCATATGGGCTACCGAGAGGACCTACATATAATTAATGGTCCAGAGTTACTATATAATAACTCAGAATCAACAGAAAATTAAGAATGAATTAGCAGAGCTGCACAATGTTCTTAAACCACCCAAACCCGCCGCCATCTTTCAGTGCCAGTTGGATGAGGATTCCGTCAGTATCGGAACGGCTGACGTAAATGTTTTTATGCCCAAAACAAACTATCTTAGGGCATACGAGCAGTCTAGGAATGGAAGGGAATTGGTATTGAAACTCCTTTGGAGTTTTATAACAAGGAACAGCTATCTACCTATACTTTTAATGGTGATAAGAAGAAGAAGGCATTGAGGAGAGATTACCTATTCAAGGCAATCATGGCTCAGGCTGAAATACAATTTCCTGGGTTTGTGGAAACAGATGTTGAGAAAGAACATATCAGAGATGCCGTAAATGGAAAGTGTCGGAAAGCTACATACAATTTGAAAGTTTAAGAATCATTCCCGAATTATATAAATATCATTTGAAACTCTCTTGTAATCTTTCTCTTTCTTTCTGTCTCTTTCCCAGTATTAAAGTTAAAAAAATGAATTCTGCATTAAATATTTAATATTGTATTTCCAAACAGATGTTTTCTCGGCCAGAACACCGGCCCCGCCATATGGCCGGATGCAAACCAGACCATGGAGTGCGTCCTCCACAAGCTCTGCGCCATGACCCTGCATGGCACACAAGCTGGTGAAGGGAAGTGCCACCCAAGATGGGGGTTGATCATCCAGGCGTATAAACGCATCTGCAGCGCCGTCACCAACAACGCCTACGTGACGACCAACACACGTCTGCAGCTGGCTGAGATCAACCAACAGACCCTCATTGAATGGTAATTTGTCTTTGTGTAACAATATGTATAGTTTTGATCGTTGAAGGCCCAAATATCTTATTGGGAGATTCAACTAAATTAAAAGGATACTATTAAATTCATCATTCACCATTGGAATAGATTAAACATAAAAGTAAAATAAATATGTAATTCTTGAATAATTTCTAACTCTGAATTATTATACCATTGCTGTTTTCTTTTCAGGCCCAACAAGAGGTCCAAGATGGAAGAGCGTACAACACTGGAGATGGGAGTGTCTATTCATGGCCCAAACTTGCGACAAGCAAGCCCTTTCAGCCCAGAAGGAGAAGCTGCACATCATGCCCCAGCCACCCATCTTAGACCAGCATCCCATCCTAGAAGTGCCCAACACAGTAGGACAGACACAGTAGGACAGGCGTCGATGAAACAAGCACCCGCACAGCCTACTTTCATCGTGTTCACTTCCACCCCACCAGGACCCTCGACATCACAGCCCGAAGATCCATTGTTTTAACCTGATTTTTTCATTCATGGAGAGGAATGGCAAACCCAGAGAGGTAAAAAACAGTTGAGTCGAGTCGGGTGGTGTGAAACATCTAGTCGAAGGCATTAAATATAAACGTATAAATCATAATTACATGATGTATGTAAAATTATTGGTGTTATCAATGAATTTGGGAAGATATTTTACAACGTGACAATAAAATATGGGTATGTATTGCCAAAAAACATGAAATGTCCAAGGAGAAAAGTGAGTTCATTCTCAATAACTCCAAGAATGAGATGGGCAAAAAATTAATTGTTTTTAGAAAGATTGACAATCGATGTTTTATTACCTCTCATGAGAAACAGCATTGCAACTGTCTACATAGAAAATGTGTTAAATGAATGTATGTTTGATTGGCATATATTGTAGAAATTGATAGAAATGATTTTTATAGAAGAGTTGAAGAAGAATTAGAACTTAATGATATTTCAAACATACCAGTACAACAGGCAGAACATAGAGAAGAAATAAACAGATTGGAAAGAGTTGATGAAGGTAAAGGTAAGAGAAACAGCAAAAGGAGGCAAGACTTCCTGGGCCGAAGTCCTACAGGTGAGATACCACTTATTTGCCGAGATACATATACAAAACGCATCCAGAGGAGGAATCCCCGAAAAGATGATGGTGGCAGAGACTAGAGCAGGGAGGATAGTCAGTGGGATGCTTGTTATCCAGGTGAGGATTTTTCCAAGGGGAGATGAAGCTTTTTGTCGAAGTAACTAATTGCTTTCAAATTCAATCGATTTCATTTTTATTTATTTATCTATTAATCTATTACTATTATCATTATTATTATTTACTTATTTTATTTTTTTGGAGGGGGTTAAATGATAGAATCCGCTCGGGAAGAAGGGCATGGATTGTTTGACCGCCACTTCGGGCAGGCCTCCCGAATTCCTGTGCGCCTGTGGGGAGTAATGAATTACATTGATCTGATCAGTTTAATGAAATTCAGCTCCCTGCAGACCCGCTTCCTGTGTCCATCGGGATTCACCCGAAGTATGGTTGGTTTCAATTGGAATACAACATTTCCAGTTTAAACCAATTGCCGAACTGGAAAATATTGTTATGGGGTGTCATTTCCAGTTCAAACCAATAAGAAGTGCAACTGGAACCAGTAAGATAATTTTTCCAGTTACTCAATTGGTTCCAGTTAGAAGTCATTTCCAGTTACCCAACTGGTTCCAGTTAGAAATTCAACTGGAAACAGTAAGATAATTTTCCTGTTAGTCAATTGGTTCCAGTTAGAATTCATTTCCAGTTACCCAACTGTTTCCAGTTAGCATTCATTTCCAGTTAGAAGTCATTTCCAGTTACCCAACTGGTTCCAGCCCAGCGCTGCTTGCTACGTGGGCAGCTTGCAATAGGGTGTGCGGGGCGTGTCCTCATCCTGCATCTGCGGGGGGAAAAGTCCGATCCACTCGGAACACTTTCCTCCCAGGAGTGTCGCCGCATGCTGCGCAAGTATGTCAGTAGGCATCAGCGGATTCATTTCCACTGCTGTTCCTTGGGTCCCGAGGAGGTCGCCGCCTGGAGGAAGGAGTACCAACATATCTATTTTGGGTATACTCCTCTGGTGAGCCATTTTTCCCTAGATCAGCATGCGGCCCTGAAGGCTGTCCCATTGGACAGACTTCTGTTGGAGACGGACGCCCCGCATTTCGCTCCTAAGGGGGTGGTTTTTTCCACTCCTGCCTACATTGGGGAAGTGGGAGGGATAGTTGCTACCGCGCGGGAGGAGCCCCTTCACAGGGTACTCGAGGCCACAACCAGGAATGGTCTTGGTCTGTATAAAATCAGGTAGGTAGGTACTTACCTAGGGGGATGATGAAAGATGTGGCACCTAGTCCATTTACATTGACAGTAATATGTATCACTTACACTTCTACTAGCCTTATAATAACTGTACAACTCATGCCTGGTTCAACTGTATATTATTGAATAAATTACTAGAATATATTGTGTATTCCTGTATAATTCATTGATTCACTTGAAATTTTTAAAACGTGAAAATCAATGGAGGAACATAAATTATATATCTTTCATATAATATGATGGAAATGTGTTACCTCTGATTAAAAATTATGGTATTGATCAAACGCGACATTTATTGGATATAAATATATAAATTTAAATTGCTAAACAGAAGAACTTTATTACTTCATACAATCCCCTACAGATTCCATCTAATAGTAATACTTCATCTAATAAGAGAAGTGGAGATGAGGTGGCCTATTGCAGCACAAAAGAAGAAGGTTTGTTGATTTATTTAGGTCAAAAATAGATTATATTTATATCCCATTAAAATATGGATTTAAGATTGAAGGGAAATATTCAAGTTAGCGCTTGTTAGTATCACATCGATCAACGCCAGGAACGTTGTACTTGTAGCCTGTACCGTATACTGTTACAATAAACGTGAGGTAACAAAATAAGTGAATGGCGTCCCCAGTACTATAGAATTCAGTGATTGTCCCACCTAACACCGCATATTTCAAATTAATCACATTTTGTGCCATCAAAAAAAGGAATTTTGTTTCTTTTGTGACATCACAATCTGATCAGCAGTTTATTCCACGGCTATTCAGCCAATCCGCAAGGCATATGCTAATGAGTAGCAGCATTTTTATTCTGCGGCTCTTTCGCTGAGTTTTGTGCAACGCACACAAAACTCAGCGAATTTTGTGTTGGTGTAATGGTGATAATAAGAAGAAGGCATTGAGGAGAGATTACCTATTCAAGGCAATCATGGCTCAGGCTGAACTACAATTTCCTGGGTTTGCGGAAACAGGTGTTGAGAAAAAATGTTGAGAAAAAACATATCAGGGATGCCGTGAATGGAAAGTGTCGGAAAGCTATATACATACAATTTGAAAGTTAAAGAATCATTCCCGCATTATAAATATCATTTTTCACTCTCTTGTAATCTTTCTCTTTCTTTCTGTCTCTTTTCCAGTATTAAAGTAAACGAATTGAATTCTGCATTAAATATCTAATATTGTCTTTCCAAACAGATGTTTCCTCAGGCAGAACACCAGAGCCGCCACATGGCCGGATGCAAACCGAACCATGGAGTGCGTCCTCCACAAGCTCTGCGCCATGACCCCGGCACACAAAATGCTGAAGGGGAAGTGCCACCCAAGATGGGGGTTGATAATCCAAGCGTATAAACGCATCTGCAGCGCTGTCACCAACAACGCGCACGTGACAACAAACACACATCTTCAGCTGGCAGAGATCAATCAACGGACCCTCATTGAATGGTAATTTGTCTTTGTGTAACAATATGTAGTGTTGATCGTTGAAGGTGAAGTCGAGAACTGAGAATGGCGTGGAAGGTCCAAGATTCAACTAAATTAAAAGGGTATTAACTTCATCATTCACCATTGAAATAGATTAAACAAATAAAAGTAAAATAAATATATAATTCTTGAATTATTTTCAACTCTGAATTCATTATACCATTGCTGTTTTCTTTTCAGGCCCAACAAGAGGTCCAAGATGGAAGAACGTACAACACTGGAGATGGGAGTGTCTATTCCACGGCCCAAACTTGCGACAAGCAAGCCTCTTCCGGCCCCAAAGAAGAAGCCGCACATCATGCCCATGCAGCCACCCATCAGAGAAGTGCCCAACACAGTAGGTCAGGCACAGTAGGACAGGCGTCGATGAAACAAGCACCCGCACAGCCTACTTTCATCGTGTTCACTTCCACTCAACCAGGACCCTCGACATTACAGCCTGAAGATCCATTGTGTTTTTTTACATGGAATGATGTCTTGCATTTTTCATGCATGCAGGGGAATGGCAAGCCCAGAGAGGGAACACAACAGGAGTCATGTCTGGTGGTGTGAAACATTTTGTCAAAAGCATTAAATATAAACGTATAAATCATAATGACATATGACTTGTAAAATTATTGGTGTTATCAATGAATTTGGGAAGATATTTTACAACATGACAATAAAATATGGGTATGTATTGCCAAAAAACATGAAATGTCCAAGGAGAAAAGTGAGTTCATTCCCAATAACTCCAAGAATGAGATGGGCAAAAAATTAATTGTTTTTAGATAGATTGACAATCGATGTTTTATTACCTTTCATGAGAAACAGCATTGCAACTGTCTACATAGAAAATGTGTTAAATGAATGTATGTTTGATTGGCATATATTGTAGAAATTGATAGAAATGATTTTCATAGAAGAGTTGAAGAAGAAGAACTTAATGATATTTCAAACATACCAGTACAACAGGCAGAACATAGAGAAGAAATAAACTGATTGGAAAGAATTGTTGAAGGTACAGGTCAGAGAAACAGCAAAAGGAGGCAAGACTTCCTGGGCGAAGTCCTACAGGTGAGAAACCACTTACTTGCCGAGATACATATACAAAACGCATCCAGAGGAGGAATCCCCGAAAAGATGACGGTGGCAGAGACTAGAGCAGGGAGGATAGTCAGTGGGATGCTTGTTATCCAGGTGAGGATTTTTTCCAAGGGAGATGAAGTTTTTGTCGAAGTAACTAATTGCTTTCAAATTCAATCGATTTCATTTTTATTTATTTATCTATTAATCTATTACTATTATCATTATTATCATTATTATTATTTACTTATTTTATTTTTTTGGAGGGGGTTAAATGATAGAATCCGTTCGGGAAGAAGGGGATGGATTGTTTGACCGCCACTTCGGGCAGGCCTCCCCGAATTCCTGTGCGCCTCTGTGGGGGAGTGATGAATTACATTGATCCTGATCGGTTTAATGAAATTCAACTCCCTGCAGACCCGCACTTTCCTGTGTCCATCGGGATTCACCTGAAGTATGCGGGAGTCGGGATGATTGGGGAGCGACGTGGACCGGGTAGCCGACCTGGTGTGTGGAGGTCAGGTGGCGGCGATCGGGAGATTGGGTTGAATTTCTCAGTCGATCGCCGTCACTGGGAAGCCCAGCTGCTTGCTACGTGCGCAGCTTGCTATCGGGTGTGCGGGGCGTGTCCTCATCCTGCATCTGCGGGGGGAAAAGTCCGATCCACTCGGAACACTTCCCTCCCAGGAGTGTCGCCGCATGCTGCGCAAGTATGTCAGCAGGCATCAGCGGATTCATTTCCACTGTTGTACCTCGGGTCTCGGGGAGGTCGCCGCCTGGAGGAAGGAGTACCAGCATATCTATTTTGGGTATACTCCTCTGGTGAGCCATTTCTCCCCCGATCAGCATGCGGCCCTGAAGGCTGTCCCATTGGACATCAGTGTCCATATCAGAAATCAGAAAGTATTTGGGAATTCGCGTTTACATGAGTGTGGTTATCATCCTTTCTTTGCGAATGTTATGGAGTACCAATAGAAAACTTGGCAACTTTTGGGTTGCTAAATTTAAGACACGAGTTCAGTTTGGAGAGATCAGTGTAAATTTTCATGAAAACAACAGCGAGCAAAACTTTCCTAGAGAAGATCCAACAGTGATGAGTTATTTTTGGTAAGACCAGTTCTTGATGTAGTTTTAGCAAATTGCTTGCGCGAGTACCAGCTGCACCAAAACAGTTCTGTAGATAATAATAACTAGTAATAACTCTTTCCTCATCCAACAAATAGATCCAGAAATAACAAATTTGAACAATTCTGTTCCTGCATGAAACTCATGCACAAAGCATGCCTCCTCTTTGAATATTAAAATAATTATTACATTTTTCCAATATTTGATGTTGTATTTCCAAACAGATGTTACCTCGGCCAGAACACCGGCCCCGTCACATGGCCGGATGCAAACCGGACCATGGAGTGCGTCATCCACAAGCTCTGCGCCATGACCCCGGCACACAAGCTGGTGAAGGGAAAGTGTCATCCAAGATGGGGGTTGATAATCCAGGCGTATAAACGCATCTGCAGCGCTGTCACCAACAACGCCCACGTGACATCCAACAAACGTCTGCAGCTGGCTGAGATCATTCAACGGACCCTCATTGAATGGTAATTCGTCTTTGTGTAACAATATGTAGTGTTGATCGTTGGAAGGTGAAGTTGAGAACAGCAAAAGGAGGCAAGACTTCCTGGGCCGAAGTCCTACAGGTGAGAAACCACTTACTTGCCGAGATGCATATACAAAACGCATCCAGAGGAGGAATCCCCGAAAAGATGACGGTGGCAGAGACTAGAGCAGGGAGGATAGTCAGTGGGATGCTTGTTATCCAGGTGAGGATTTTTTCCAAGGGAGATGAAGCTTTTGTCGAAGTAACTAATTGCTTTCAAATTCAATCGATTTCATTTTTATTTATTTATCTATTAATCTATTACTATTATCATTATTATCATTATTATTATTTACTTATTTTATTTTTTTGGAGGGGGTTAAATGATAGAATCCGTTCGGGAAGAAGGGGATGGATTGTTTGACCGCCACTTCGGCAGGCCTCCCCGAATTCCTGTGCGCCTCTGTGGGGGAGTGATGAATTACATTGATCCTGATCGGTTTAATGAAATTCAACTCCCTGCAGACCCGCACTTTATTGTGTCCATCGGGATTCACCCGAAGTATGCGGAAGTCGGGATGATTGGGGAGCGCGACGTGGACCGGGTAGCCGACCTGATGATTGGGGAGGGCGACGTGGACCGGGTAGCCGACCTGGTGTGTGGAGGTCAGGTGGCGGTGATCGGGGAGATTGGGTTAGATTTCTGAGTCGATCGCCGTCACTGGGAAGCCCAGCGCTGCTTGCTACGTGCGCAGCTTGCTATCGGGTGTGCGGGGCGTGTCCTCATCCTGCATCTGCGGGGGGGAAAGTCCGATCCACTCGGAACACTTCCCTCCCAGGAGTGTCGCCGCATGCTGCTAGAGAAGATCCGAACAGTGATGAGTTATTTTTGGTAAGACCAGTTCTTGATGTAGTTTTAGCAAATTGCTTGCGTGAGTACCAGCCGCACCAAAACAGTTCTGTAGATAATAACTAGTAATAACTCTTTCCTCATCCAACAAATAGATCCAGAAATAACAAATTTGAACAATTCTGTTCCTGCATGAAACTCATGCACAAAGCATGCCTCCTCTTTGAATATTAAAATAATTATTACATTTTTCCAATATTTGATGTTGTATTTCCAAACAGATGTTTCCTCGGCCAGAACACCGGCCCCGTCACATGGCCGGATGCAAACCGGACCATGGAGTGCGTCATCCACAAGCTCTGCGCCATGTCCCCGGCACACAAGCTGGTGAAGGGAAAGTGTCACCCAAGATGAGGGTTGATCATCCAGGCGTATAAACGCATCTGCAGCGCTGTCACCAACAACGCCCACGTGACATCCAACAAACGCCTGCAGCTGGCTGAGATCAGTCAACGGACCCTCATTGAATGGTATAATTCGTCTTTGTGTAACAATATGTTGTGTTGGTCGTTGGAAGGTGAAGTTGAGAACTGAGAATGGTGTGGAAGTCAAAATATCTAATTGGGAGATTCAACTAAATTAAAAGGATACTATTGACTTCATCATTCACCATTGAAATAGATTTAAAAAATAAAAGTAAAATAATAAATATATAATTCTTGAATTATTTTCAACTCTGAATTCATTATACCATTGCTGTTTTCTTTTCAGGCACAACAAGAGGTACAAGATGGAAGAACGTACAACACTGGAGATGGGAGTGTCTATTACGCGACCCAAGCTTGCGACAAGCAAGCCCCTTCCAGCCCCGAAGGAGAAGCCGCGCGTCATGCCCCAGCCACCCATCTTAGACCAGCATCCCATCCGAGAAGTGCCCAACACAGTAGGACCGGCGTCGATGAAACAAGCACCCGCACAGCCTACTTTCATCGTGTTCACTTCCACCCCACCAGGACCCTCGAAATCACAGCCTGAAGATCCACTGTTTTAACCTGGAATGATGTCTTGCATTTTTTCATTCATGCAGGGCAAACCCAGAGAGGGAGGTGCACACGGCAAAGTTTTTAAGGAAAGCTCACGATACAAAAGAGTAGATGTAGATAAAATGATGTGGGCGATTATAAATACAATAAACAAATTCAGAGTAAATGTCTTGAAACGGAATCACGGAAACCCAGAGAGGGAAAAACAGGAGTCGAGTCGGGTGGTGTGAAACATCTTGTCGAAAGCATTAAACATAAACGTATAAATCATAATGACATGATGTATGTAAAATTATTGGTGTTATCAATGAATTTGGGGAGGCATTTAATACAATAGGTTCACTTTCCACATTTTGTCTTTATTTTTGCAGGCAAGAGAACATCTCAGCCCGATGGAGTGCTTGCAAAACTGAGTGTGGTGAAGCTAGTACATGTGCCACAGTGAGCAGGTACAGGAAAAATACTATGTTGCTGCACAAGCAGAACACATGGCAGCTCACTCAAGTTCACTCATCGATAGCATATGGGCTACCGAGAGGACCTACATATAATTAATGGTCCAGAGTTACTATATAATAACTCAGAATCAACAGAAAATTAAGAATGAATTAGCAGAGCTGCACAATGTTCTTAAACCACCCAAACCCGCTGCCATCTTTCAGTGCCAGTTGGATGAGGATTCCGTCAGTATCGGAACGGCTGACGTAAATGTTTTTATGCCCAAAACAAACTATCTTAGGGCATATGAGCAGTCTAGGAATGGAAGGGAATTGGTATTGAAACTTCTTTTGGAGTTTTATAACAAGGAACAGCTATCTACCTATACTTTTAATGGTGATAAGAAGAAGAAGGCATTGAGGAGAGATTACCTATTCAAGGCAATCATGGCTCAGGCTGAAATACAATTTCCTGGGTTTGTGGAAACAGATGTTGAGAAAAATATATCAGGGATGCCGTTAATGGAAAGTGTCAGAAAGCTACATACAATTTGAAAGTTTAAGAATCATTCCCGAATTATAAATATCATTTGAAACTCTCTTGTAATCTTTCTCTTTCTTTCTGTCTCTTTCCCAGTATTAAAGTAAAAACAAAATGAATTCTGCATTAAATATTTAATATTGTATTTCCAAACAGATGTTTCCTCGGCCAGAACACCGGACCCGCCACATGGCTGGATGCAAATCGGACCATGGAGTGCGTCCTCCAGAAGCTCTGCGCCATGACCCTGCATGGCACACAAGCTGGTGAAGGGGAAGTGCCACCCAAGATGGGGGTTGATCATCCAGGCGTATAAACGCATCTGCAGCGCCGTCACCAACAATGCCTACCTGACGACCAACACACGTCTGCAGCTGGCTGAGATCAACCAACGGACCCTCATTTAATTTTTGTCTTCGTGTAACAATATGTATAGTGTTGATCGTTGAAGGTGAAGTCAAGAACTGAGAATGGCGTGGAAGGCCCAAATATCGAATTGGGAGATTCAACTAAATTAAAAGTATACTATTAAATTCATCATTCACCATTGGAATAGATTAAAAATAAAAGTGAAATAAATATGTAATTCTTGAATTATGTTCAACTCTGAATTCATTATACCATTGCTGTTTTCTTTTCAGGCACAACAAGAGGTCCAAGATGGAAGAGCGTACAACACTGGAGATGGGAGTGTCTATTCCGCGGCCAAAACTTGCGACAAGCAAGCCCCTTCCACCCCAAAGGCGAAGCCGCACATCATGACCCAGCCATCCATCAAGGACCAGCATCCCATCAGAGAAATGCCCAACACAGCAGGACAGGCACAGTAGGACAGGCGTCGATGAAACAAGCACCCGCACAGCCTAGCTACTCTCATCGTGTTCACTTCCACCCCACCAGGACCCTCGACATCACAGCCTGAAGATCCATTGTTTTAACCTGAAAAAATGTCTTGCATTTTTTCATTCATGAAGGGGAATGGCAAACCCATCAGAGAGGGTAAAACAGGAGTCGAGTTTGTATGGGGTGAAACATCTTGTCGAAAGCATTAAATATAAATGTATAAATCATCATAACATGATGTATGTAAAATTATTGGTGTTATCAATGGATTTGGGGAGGCATTACAATAGGTTCACTTTCCACATTTTGTCTTTATTTTTGAAGGCAAGAGAACATCTCAGCCCGATCGAGTGCTTGCAAAACTGAATGTGGTGAAGCACATGTGCCACAGTGAGGAGGTACAAGAAAAATACTGTGTTGTTGCACAAACGGAACACATGGCAGCTCACTCAAGTTCACTCATCAATAGCATATGGGCTACCGAGAGGACCTACATATAATTATTGGTCCTCCTCTGTATTTCGAACCAACCATTATCGGGTGGCATTTTCGTACTTCGTAATATTCGGTTTGGCATTATTAAATTTAATCTACAGTCTGACTCGATACACTGCCTTGTACCGATTGAGCTGTTTTTGGCTGGAAGCCTTACTCCGGTGCTGCTTCTGATAATCGCCATCTTGGATTTCATCATTCTCCTTCACGACATCACCAGCCACCATCAACACGTCGACGTCGTAGTCGTTTTACTTTGCAACGTTAAACTTTCAATTAAATTGAAGGTAGGAACCTCATTTTTACCTTCAATTCCTAGTTTGTTGCGTCGTTTGAAGATCTGAACTAGACACATGCAATGTTTAATTATTTCTTCACTGTTATTTTGCAGGATGTCTATGCAGGTCCTTAGAACATCCTAGGCTTCGACAGAGTCTAGACCCTTGCAGTTTCTTCTACAGTTACGGGGGAGCGACAGTGTAGTGAGCCAGGGCAAGGCAGAAAGGATAGTGGAACTGTGGAAGAAACTGGACCAGTTTGACAGAACCACCAACCTCCCAGCTCGCCATCAGGAGAAACTCTCCAAGGGACAATTTAAGACAACCGGAGCGACCAGGGCACCCGGTGCATTGTCGACTCTTTCACTCTTAATTCTCATATGCGCCTCTTACCATTATCATATTTATTTCCAATTCGAGAAAAAAAATCATCTCAATTATCATGTAGCATAAATATTAAAGGGTTTATTTCCTTTCTTTTCTTTCTAGTACCAGCACGGAGATGGAGGAAAAGATCATCAGCACCGGCAACGGTATCCCGTGCACCAGATTCCTCTCCCATTGCCGAAGTAGACGACCTACCCGCTGGTGATGAAGACGTCGAACTGACAGACGAGCAAGAGGTAAGTTGACTGAATATGTGTAGCTTTATGTTTTATTTACTCCGTTTCTATACAAATCAACTAGTTAATAACCACTACTATTTCCACTTTTGTATAGAATGACACTAGTCTTAAGCTATGTAGTTTTATTATTTACTACATGCTCAATTTAGAAATTCATATCTTATTAGGTCAATAAATGGCTATATTTTTTTTTACTAGACACATGCAATGTTTAATTATTTCTTCACTGTTATTTTGCAGGATGTCTATGCAGGTCCCAAGAACATCGTAGGCTTTGACAGAGTTCAGACCCTGCAGAGTTTCTTGTAGAGTTTGGGGGGAGAGACAGCGTAGTGAGCCAGCACCAGGCAGAGAGGATAGTGGAGTTGTGGCAGAAACTGGACCAGTTTGACAAGACCACCAACCGCCCAGCTCGCCATCAGGAGAAACTGACCAATGGGCGATTCAAGACGACAAGAGTGACCATGGCACCCGGTGTCGAGAGTACGAAGCGGTATGTATACTCTACTAATTTTAAACATGTGAACATTTAATACTCTCAACTGTAATTAACTTTTTCCCCATCTAACAAATAGATCCAGAAATACAAATTAATGTCACTTCCGTTAGAATATCTAGCATATGTTCATAGACAATATAGCCATCATATCTTCGCAGAAAATGTAAAATCGGTCTGTTCCTGAAACTCGTGCACAAAGCATGCCTCCTCTAAAAATATTAATGATTATATTTTTCCAATATTTAATATTGTATTTCCAAACAGATGTTTCCTTGACCGGAACAACGGAGCCGCCACGTGGCCGGATGCAAACCGAACCATGGAGTGCATCCTCCACAAGCTCTGCGCCATGACCCCCGCACACAAAATGGTGAAGGGGATGGGTTACCCAAGATGGGGATCAATCATACAAGAGAAATGCATGAAGTACCCTTGGTTTTTTTCGACTGTTGTCGAGCAGAGAATATAAAAACAGCTAGAGATTATGAAGACCTATGCAGCAACATCAGACAATACATTGAGCCAACAGCTGAATCCTGGAGCATTATACTTTCCTGAAAGGAATAAACTACGAGATGTGACGGATATCAGCCAAAATGCCACATAAAGTCTCTTCCTTAGTCCACAAACAAACATTACACAATTATGTACATTATGTGGCTTCCTTATAGGCCAAAATGCCACATAAGGTCTCTTCCTTAGTCCACAAACACACATAACATCCCTTCATCATTACACAATTATACATGTACATTATGTTCAAAATTCAAATTCAAAATCATTTTTTTCTTGAACATCAAATAATGTACATTCGTAAATAATTACATTAGAACAAGAAAAGGAGGACAACAAAAAGTATACACTTGAAAATAGGAAGCCTCCAGATTGTTACATTGTGTGTACATGTCAGATGAAAACACATTGTATTCAACACATTGTATGTGGCTTCCTTAGGCCAAAATGCCACATAAGGTCCCTTCCTTAGTCCACAAACACACATCATAAATGTCACCGAAAAAACAAAGCGAGCAAGTTTGAAGTTGAACCTTAACCCAATTTATTTTCAGTATAAAGAAGGTGAAACTTCTAGTTAATCATGGACCTGGTGGATAATTAGGTCAATGGCTATATTCTTTTTTATTAGACACATGCAATTTTTAAATCTTTCTTTACTGCTATTTCACAAGATGTCTATGCTTGTCCTAAGAAAATCCTAGGAGTCAAGACCCTTGCAGATTTTCTGCTACAGTTTCGGGGGAGCAACAGTGTAGTGAGCCAGCGCTATATAGGCATAGAGGATAGTGGAGCTGTGGCAGAAACTGGACCAGTTTGACAAGACCACCAACCGCCCAGCTCGCCATCAGGAGAAACTAACCAAGGGGCGATTCAAGACAACCGGAGCGACCATGGCACGTGGTGTCGAGAGTACGAAGCAGTATGTACTCTACTAATTTTAAACATGTGAACATTACTTTTTCCCCATCTAACAAATAGATCAAGGAATAACAAATGTCACTTCCATTAGAATATCTACCATATATTCATACACAATATAGCCATCATACTATCACAGAAAATGTAAAATCGATCTGTTCCTGAAACTCATGCACAAAGCATGCCTCCTCCGAGTCCTCTCAAAATGTTTATGATTATATTTTTCCAATATTCAATATTGTATTTCCAAACAGATGTTTCCTCGACCAGAACACCGGACCTGCCACGTGGCCAGATGGAGTGCATCTTCCTCAAACTCTGCAACAAGACACCAGTACACAAGCTGGTGAAGGGGAAGGGTTACCCAAGATCGGGGGAATACTTTTAAGTGGTTGATGGAGAATGATCTTGGATACTGTGCGTATATTGTAGCAGATCTCGACAATGAGAAACCGTCGCAGTCGTACCTGTCCCGCAACAAGTACAGCTTCAAGAGGTACATGCAGCTGTGAGTGACAAGCGGTAGACGATGCAGCAGAAGAAGAAGCACAAGACAGCAGCCGCAACTGCTCCACGACCACGAGCCGTGAGGGACAAGAGTCCAGCGGCCAGCCTGCCTGCAAGTGCGAAACTACAGCGAACTGAAGGTAGATGTGATATTAAACTGTACTAATAACTTCCTTTCATTTTGTTTCATTTTGAATGATTAATTTTGAGTGATTATATAATTTCCACGTCTCAAGTTTACATGGTAAGTCCAGACAAAACTAATAAGACTATTCTTTTAGACTGCATTACCTTTTTTCTTTCTTTTTCATTTTTCATTGGTACTTACATTTAATATTGTTTGTAAAAATGATTTATTTAATGATGCCAATTTTTTATTTTTTATATTGACAGCCACACTTCGTAAGCAATGGACTGCTGAGATCACTGATGATCAACTGCTTGCAACGATGCAAGATTTGGAATCTCCTAAGTTAAAATGTTCTTGCACACACCTATATCTTTTTTAGTCCTTCTCCCTTCCTTCTTTTAATTCTGCTACATGTACCACATAGCTGATATTTCAACCCAATTTACCATTCATAAATCAATACATAACCCCCTTTGAATATTTGTAAAACTGTGATGCTCAGAATATTTGTATTTTTCATGTGAAAAAATGTTAAATATTACGATGGTTGATCGTTTAAGGTATAGTTGAGATCTGAGAATGGCGTGGAAGGTCCAAATATCTAATTGGGAGATTCAACTAAATTAAAAAGATACTATTAACTTCATCTTTCACCATTGAAAAAGAATTTAACCTTAAGCAATGGCAATGGAATAGATCAAAAATAAAAGTAAAATAAATATGTAATTCTTGAATTATGTTCAACTCTGAATTCATTATACCATTGCTGTCTTCTTTTCAGGCTCCACAAGAGGTCCAAGATGAAAGAGCGGACAACACTTGAGATCGGAGTGTCGATTCCGAGTTCATTCTCAATAACTCTAAGAATGAGATGGGCAAAAAATATTGGAAATATCCAAGGGCTAGTATAGTCAAGATGTGTAGATTGTACCAAGACACATCTCGATATATAATTTGAAAGAAATCTATCAAGAAATGTGGTCTGCAGAGTGCACTCAGGCCATCCTGCAAAATATGACCTTTAACCCTATAAAACATGGGACACTGGTGGCAGCATCACCAAAAACTATAGGTGCGTAGATTTTACCAACATACAGTACTTCTCCCTGTACATTTTGGTTGTTCCAAAAGCTGAAGGAGTACCTCAGGGGCAGTCATTTGAAAGACATTCACACTTTTTTTAATTAAAAAATTTCTCTCCTTAAAAATCTGGAATGCACCTCGTACATATTATTTTTAGATGTCTTGACCAGTGAACATCATTATGTCGAGGGGGGGGGGGTTAGGAATTTCTGTGACCCAGAATCCTTTACAACCTCTTCGCTTGATCAGATGCTCATGAACTTTCAGGAGGGATCGCTGTGGCGGTTTGCGGTGGGAATTCATCCAAAGAAGTCTCTGGTGTATACAGCCAAACACTGGGAGCTGTTGATGTACTACCTAGCACATACCGGAGTGATTGCGCCGAGTGAAGTTGGGCTCGACTTCTCAGTGCCTCAGAACCAGTGGAGGCATCAGGAGCGACTCCTGCACCGCCTCCTGGATCTGGATACCCTCGGGGAAAGTGCTGGTTATGCTTCTTCCGAGGCAGGGGTGACGACCACATAATGGGGTACATAAGATAGCCCTGAGGACACTGCGGGAGAAGTGCTTGGTTCACCAGAGGATCCATTTACATTGTTTCTCTGGTGATACCAAGTTGGTTTGGAATGGACCACTGCCTTCCCCCATTGCTACTTTGGCATCACAGGTCTTGTAAAGACCTTTAACAAAGAGCAATGTGCCGTAGTAACAAAGAGCAATGTACCGTAGTACCCGAGATCCATGGGATCGTCTTCTTTTGGAGACCGACTCCCCACACCTTAAAGGTACTATGTCCCATTTGCAGGCCAAAAAAATGAAAAGGTTAAATTCCAACGGCATTTGAAAGAAAATACTAATTTAGTACTTAAAAAAAGGGGGCTTGAAAATGTCTTTAAGTGGGGAAATAACGACTATTAGTTGTCGAATCGACTTAGGAGCTATAGAGCCAGTAAGTAATAGTCTGATTTTCAGACCATTGTACCGAATGGTCGTACGTTTTATGCTACGTTTAATTTTGGCCATTACAAGAAGTGGGTTATTGATGTAGACAAATGCTCATGTACCCTTTACAGCTCATTTTATGTATGTTATTACCAAAGATGAAAAAGCCAGTCAGTCACTCAATAGTGTCTGACAGTGAAGTCTAGCAAGTAAACAGGTTTCCTTGCATAATTTGAATATTAGGACACTGCTAACGTTTAAATTTCACAGATAGGACATACATGACATATTCATAATTCCTGCAAAGTTCTACAGAATTTGATGTTGGCTGCAAAGGGACATAGTATCTTTAAGGTCCATCCCGAGTTGGAGTATAATACTCCTTACTTTCTTGGTGATGTAGGCCAATCGGTGGCAGATATCCCAAGTGTTCCTCTAACAGAGGTGATGTCGGCTACCTTTGCCAATGGACTGGGCTTCATGGATAGGCCTCTAGTCCATATAGTAGTTCATTCCTGTTAAAACAATCCTTTTTAAGCCATTGTTCCGTGATAAGCTGATCGAGCATCTCTTCAGCATCTTGTTTGGTCATCCTCTTCTCCAGACTGTCTGTGAGGTTCAGGATATCTGTAGATGATGCCGTTCCATCAGGTGTCCCCATAATCAGTCCAACGGTTTTCTTGAAGAGCTCAAGCTGTTGATGTAGGTAGTCTGTGGTAAAGCTTTCCCATATCAGATTCCATTGTCTGCACCGAGGTGATGTTATGAAGGGAAAAATGATACATACAAAATTCATTGTTATTTTTTGTTTCTTTATTTTCTCTCTTCAGGAGTCAACACCCCTCGTTTCAGGTGTCGTGAAACGGGGAAGCGGAACTGGAAGCTACTAAAGTGGCCAGGGTGGTGAAGTCGAGTAGGAGAGCGGCTGCGGCTGCCAAACCTCACAACATCGTGCACCGTGAGGCTGTTCAATGCTTGAGGATAGAGGGAGGTGATCCAGCAGACAAGGTGGCCTTTCTTGGAAGGAACCGGAACTGGAAGCTACCAAAGTTGCGAGGGTGGTGAAGTCGAGTAGGAGAGCGGCTGCGGCTGCCAAACCTCACAACATAGTGCACCGTTAGGCTGTTCAACGCTTGAGGATAGAGGGAGGTGATCCAGCAGACAAGGTGGCCTTTCTTGGAAGCTACGAGCTGCAGTTCGGCCAGTACCAGAAGTCTACCTTCAAGTGGCTCCTCAGCAACGACCTAGGCTACGCAGCGTACATGGTCAACAGCCTGGCAAGGGAGAAGCGCACGGACCAGCCACTCAGCAGGAACAAGTTCAGCCTAAAGGACTATATTGAGCTGTTCGACTAGGGAAAGAAAGCATTGCAGCTGAAGGCGAGGAAAGACGAGGGAAAATGATACATAAAAATTAATTGTTATTATTTTGTATCTTTATTTTCTCTCTTCAGGAGTCAACACCCTTTCGTTTCCAGTGTCGTGAAAACGGGAACCGGAACTGGAAGCTACCAAAGTTGCGAGGGTGGTGAAGTCGTGTAGGAGCGGCTGCGGCTGCCAAACCTCACAACATCGTGCACCGTGAGGCTGTTCAACGCTTGAGGATAGAGGGAGGTGATCCAGCAGACAAGGTGGCCGTTCTTGGAAGCTACGAGCTGCAGTTCGGCCAGTACCAGAAGTCTACCTTCAAGTGGCTCCTCAGCAACGACCTAGGCTACGCAGCGTATATGGTCAACAGCCTGGCAAGGGAGAAGCGCACGGACCAGCCACTCAGCAGGAACAAGTTCAGCCTAAACGACTATATTGAGCTGTTCGACTAGGGAATGAAAGCATTGCAGCTGAAGGGCGAGGAAAGACAAGGGAAAAATGATACATAAAAAATTCATTGTTATTATTTTGTTTCTTTATTTTCTCTCTTCAGGAGTCAACACCCTTTCGTTTTCAGCGTCATGAAAACGGGGAACCGGAACTGGAAGCTACCAAAGTTGCGAGGGTGGTGAAGTCGAGTAGGAGAGCGGCTGCGGCTGCCAAACCTCACAACATAGTGCACCGTTAGGCTGTTCAACGCTTGAGGATAGAGGGAGGTGATCCAGCAGACAAGGTGGCCGTTCTTGGAAGCTACGAGCTGCAGTTCGGCCAGTACCAGCAGTCTACCTTCAAGTGGCTCCTCATCAATGACCTAGGCTACGCAGCATACATGGTCAACAGTCTGGCAAGGGAGAAGCGCACGGACCAGCCACTCAGCAGGAACAAGTTCAGCCTAAAGGACTATGTCGAGCTGTTCGACTAGGGAAAGAAAGCATTGCAGCTGAAGGCGAGGAAAGACAAGGGGAAAATGATACATAAAAAATTAATTGTTATTATTTTGTATCTTTATTTTCTCTCTTCAGGAGTCAACACCCTTTCGTTTCCAGTGTCGTGAAAACAGGGAACCGGAACTGGAAGCTACCAAAGTTGCGAGGGTGGTGAAGTCGTGTAGGAGAGCGGCTAAAGGTTGCCAAACCTCACAACATCGTGCACCGTGAGGCTACGCAGCGTACATGGTCAACTGCCTGGCAAGGGAGAAGCGCACGGACCAGCCACTCAGCAGGAACAAGTTCAGCCTAAAGGACTATGTCAAGCTGTTCGACGAGGGAAAGAAAGCATTGCAGCTGAAGACGAGGAAAGACAAGGAGCAACACCAGTCGCTCCAAGTGCGAGAGCTGAGTGCACTCCTTGTCCAGTTGTAAAGCCTACTAGCACAGTATCCAAGCTGTATCATGAGAGGCATCCAGATTCAAATGGTAGAGCTTAATCAGAGGACTCTTTCACAGTGGTAAGTTTAACATTTATTTCTATTTGATAAATATATCCCTTTATCCCTTAAACTTTATTCTCTCCTTACAACCATTGCTATTTTTGATTGATTGATTTACGATTTCTTATGTAACTGTCTTTTTTTTGTTGTTGGTGGGGGGGGTGCACTCTGTTCATGGATATATGAAAGACGGGATATTGTTATACAGCCAAAGTCATCAATAATAAGGATGGTTTTACCCAGCAAACCTACATTTACAACTTTGAACGTATGTGCTGATTTATATATACATGTATATACCAAATTGAATCCCAATTTATTTATTCTCTTTATTATCACTAAAATTGTTCTTATGCTATCATTTTATTTATGCAGGTACACAAAGAAATCCAAGAAAGAAGAGAAGCAGGTACTTGTATAAGGCATCACTCTTGCACTCCCTCCAATGGCAGCTTAGAGACCGCTTCCAGCACCAGTGGACAGGCCCCATACCCTCTCAGCACCCGTCCACGAGGAGCGACCTGCATTCTCTTTCCAGACACCAGAGAACACCGCTCACCAAGCAAAGATGACGCATCCAACATTTGTGTTGATCCCTTCACCCACACCACAAGCGTCAGTCAACATCTCTCCACAGGGACCTCATCTTGTACATATCGCTTCAGGTCCTCCTCCAATGGCAAGAAGCACATTACACTAGACTCAAAGTAGCCAGAGAGGAAGCTGATCTGGGATCCCGAATGACGAAGAAGTACAAACCGAGAACCAAGGGGACCATTTGCGGAAAGTGCAAGAAGCTACGAGACAATGCCACACACAGTCAGTACTGGGCAGGCCCAAGCTATTTGGATTGTGACGTACGGGACATTCAGAGACTTTCAACAAGAAATAACAACAGATGAAATTATTTATATGGCTATCTTTTGGTATGAATCTGTGGCTATTATGGGCTAGTGTATTTGTGGAAAGTTTTAGTTCTGACCAATTCTTTAATTAATTTTTAATGTAATTAATGCACTGCGTGACGTACGGGACGCTGCACTGAATGTCCCGTACGTCACAATCCAAATAGCTTAGACCTGCCCTACTACGGAGTGCGGTTTTGCAAAGAGACTGCAACGGAATCAAAGGAATAGTGGCTAAGGAGAGAAGAAGAGAAGAGACGAGCAAAGAAAGAAGAGAAAGCAGCAGCTAAGAATAAATAGACCATAAACTCACGAGGTAAACGTGATAAGATGTCACTTTTTTTTCTTAAGTGACAAGTGGTAATATAGACTTCATTTTAGTCGAAAAATGAATCCACCATTGTACAAAAGTTTGTTCAGGATGTAAAAAAGAAAATGTGAAAAAGTAGGCGGAGTGATGAATGTCTATTGCAAAGACTGTAACAGGTGGATAGCAAGCCAAGGCTGCTATGAGAAACATAAGGAGGAAATTGATGGAAAATCAACATGCGATTCCTTGAAAAAAAATTCAAAATGTCCCACCAAACAAAGAAGGACAAAGACACAATTGCAGAATGACAAAGTGTCATCAGTGTTTCAAAGAAATTAGTTATGCAGAGGTAGATTCTCATAAGGCCCCCCAAAAAAAAAAAGTTGTTTGGTTGTCCTCGACTGCTCGCTCTAGCACTCTAGAACATAACAACGAGTGTGACTCCTCCAAACTACAGCATCTCTTAAGGTCAGAATTAGGTGCAGATTTCAGTCGTCCTACAATCAGGAGGCACAGAAACGAGGCTGGTTATGCACCAGAACAAAATACGGCCAATTGATTTGAAAGAATAATCAAGCCGCAAGACTTGCCTTCGCAATCGGTGCAATAGAAAACGAAGTCGACTTCAACGACGTGATATTCGCCAACGAATGCACAGTTTACCTGGAGAACAGTAGCTCGATTCACTTTTGTTGAGCTAACGAGCAGGCTAAGAAGAAGGGGAAACCCAAACATCAGGCGAAGGTAAGTGCACAATTAAATACAGTAGACTCTAACTTACTCTAATTCAGCGATGCACACAAAGACTTCCAGAACAACACTCTAGAACATAACGACAAGTGTAACTCCTCCAAACTACAGCATCTCTTAAGGTCAGAATTAGGTGCTGATTTCAGTCGTCCTACAATCAGCAGGCACCGAAAGAAACAAGGAATAATCGAGCCACAAGACTTGCCTTCGCAAGCAGTGCAATAGAAAACGAAGTTAACTTTAACAACGTCATCTTCGCGGACGAGTGCATTCTACTTAGAGAACCGTAGTGCGATTCACTTTCGTCAAGCTAACGAGCAGGCTAAGAAGAAGGGGAAACCCAAACATCAGGCGAAGGTACAGTGTAAGTGCACAATAAAATACAGTAGACTCTACTCTACGTAATTATACAGAGAGCTAGCTAGAGAGAGAGCAGTGTGACGTGATCATGAAAAAAGTAAGACGATCGAGGCAAAACTACAAACAGGCATGTATAATAATCGAGCCACAAGACTTGCCTTCGCAAGCAGTGCAATAGAAAACGAAGTTAACTTTAACAACGTCATCTTCGCGGACGAGTGCAGTCTACTTAGAGAACCGTAGTGCGATTCACTTTCGTCGAGCTAACGAGCAGGCTACAAAGAAGGGGAAACCCAAACATCAGGCGAAGGTAAGTGCACAATAAAATACAGTAGACTCTACTCTACGTAATTATACAGAGAGCTAGCTAGAGAGAGAGAGCAGTGTGACGTGATCATGAAAAAAGTAAGACGATCGAGGCAAAACTACAAACAGGCATGTATAAACGTAGATGACAAATTACATCATTTACATGTAACTGTTAGGGAAGGCAAATTTATTCTGCTTGGCGTTCTTCCGCGGTTGGAACGCCTACTTATCTTTTAATCCGCGTTCCCGGACGCGTATTGTACGCTGGCAGTCCCCTGGGGTTCCTTGCACGCCAATTATTTGCATGGTTCTATAGAAGCCCACCCGTTCGCTAGACCCGCTGTCAATAAACCTCAACGCTAATCTGGCGTTCCCTGACAATAGCTAACCCGTCTAGAACGCGTTAATCTGGCGTTCCTTGACAATAGCAGCTCCCGTTATAAGATAATAGATTTTCATGGATAGAATTTTCAGTCTTGAAAGCAGAGCTGCCAATCCTCCCGATAACAAACCTAAACCAGGAAGCTGTTGCATTATAATGCACGCAACATGTGGAGCTCGAGAGACCGAAATGGCGGTCACGTGATCTGAGCCCGACCTAGATGGTTTTAGTGTAGTAAAAAGCTTGCGATAGCGTCTCTCCGTGGAAAACAGCTGTTTTTTCTAGCTGCGGCGTGCGATGCACATAAAGTCCATCAGCAGGTCCGGTGTTTGTTTTTCATTTGGATTTTTGAAGATACCATCACACTCGAAGGGCTTGCGATAAGCAAAAAAACTCGTAACAAAATCGCTGATTTCTAGATTTATAGCGCTTTTGGCGAAGCTGTTTCTTAAAACTGGGCTAACCCCCACGTGCTTTGGAAATATGGCTCGATTCCGCATTTTTTACAGCAAAATTTGGCTTTTGGGATGGATTTTTGGAAGTGACATCGTGACTGTCTTGTACTAATAGTGAGTGACACTGTGTGTAGTGCACTGATATGTCATTTGAGTGTGTTATGGATAACGATTCATACATGTACTTTGAGTGGTGTACATCCCCTGTATTGTGTGCAATGTAGGTGCGTGCGCGCTGCAGGAATTGCCAACACAGCACAACTGTGCATACGCTCGTTCTCACAGCCAGCCGCTAGACACGTTCGCACAGCCATACTCGGAACATACAAAAAACGTATTTAATTATACGTTAAAAACGTACTACTTGGCTGAGTCTTGGTATTTAATACTATTATGTAAATTTACAGTAGAAAAATTGGTGTTTTTACAAAATTAATATAGGAATCAAAATAAGAATTTACATTGCATATGCATGTACCTTACAAGTGAAGATGTTGATGTAATTTTGCGTTCCTGTTATTTTTACTTAATATCCCTTTTGTCGATTTATTTTTTATTATATGCATATTTGTATTTATTTTGTCCCCTTTTCTATTTAATAGTATTACCTTCCTCATTTGCACACCCTCCCCGCTCATTCGCCGGCCGGCTGATTTGGCGCTAAATAATTTCTCACATTGCCCCCCTCCCTTTGTTACCGGCTGGATCCGCCCCTGGTATTAGGCATGAACTATGCTGTGCTAACTAGGCTATGGTCGGCTTCTGTCTCTAAAGAGAGGAGCCGACCCTACCCAAATCAGAGGCTAACGAACGAAAGAGACAGAAATTTTCGGTCTAGGGGGGGGGGCAGAGGTACAAATATAGTAGCCCTCATTTGCACACCCTCCCCATTTTTGTCGAACTTAATATATGGGTAGAAGGCATTAGGCATTAACTCCTGTTTAAATTTGAGAACAAACGGACCAGTCTTTCGTATATGAGAAGTAAAAGATTTCTTATTTCTTATTTCCAATCTAAATGGTCCGTCCGAAAGTTTCGATTATAGAAAGAAGGAGGGAGAGAGAGAGACATATATTGACCTTTCGTTTTGTTTGTTTTGAAATAAATCAAAGTTTATTTGTAAACACTAGCATTGGCGGATCCAGGGGAGGGGTTAAATGATGGACAGTTGTTCCCACGGTATCGGAAGATTTCAAAAGAAAATAACTAGCGCGAAATTACAAGCTGCCGAGTGTCGGTATCATTTACAAGAGTGTCAATTACAACGTTTGCACGATGTGCGCTGGGGAAGAGATTCATAAATGATTGTGGATTTGTAAAAAAAACGTTAAATTAACATGAAAACAGGTTTAAACAAAAATGCCCCCCCCAACCCGTGGCAAAAAAAGTTTTTTTTTTTTTTTTTTTGGGGGGGGGGGCGCAAGGAGGGATGGATGTTGAGTTTCAAAAAAGTAGTGCGGAACCCCGTTGAGCCTTAAAAAAATTAGTGCTCATCATCTCCCCCCCCGCTCCCACTGAGCGAAATATCGGCGGCGTGATTTTCAAATTTCAGGGGCAAAACAGAAGAAAAAAATCAGTGCTCACCACCCCCGCTTATTCACCGGCCGGCTGATTTGGCGCTAAATAATTTCTCACAAATTGCCCCCCCCTTTGTTACCGGCTGGATCCGCCCTGGTATTAGGCATGAACATACTCCTGCTTAAATTTGAGAACAAACGGACCTGTCTTTTGTATATGAGAAGTAAAAGTATTTCTTATTTCTTATTTCCAATCTAAATGGTCCGCTTGCTCTAATAATTGAACAATCTTGTTCTCATTCCACATGATGGCATTGCTCTTTATCATTGTCCAGTCACAACAACGACATACAAATAATGACAGATTTATTATGACATTCCCGCCACAAGTATGTCCTGAGTCGGCGCTCTCAGAACAAAGGCGTAACAATCGTAAATAAATCGGTGTTTTGGAACTTTGGTGTTGATTGATATGACGCCTCATTTGAATTATGAATAAGCACATATATTACCTTTAATATACTAAGGAGTTGTGAGTTTTACACTCACAACTCCCTGCCTACATTATATACAGAAGAAAGTGTTGATTATAGAAAGAAAGAGATTATAGTGGTAGAGAGAGAGATTATAAAGGAGACAGTGGATTAGAGAGAGATCGAGATACATTAGTACCCCCACCTTTTGGTAAATCCAGGATACGCCCCTGCTATATTGTAACTATTTTTTATACAATTATATTGACGTGTTTCGTTTTGTTTGTTTTGAAATAAATCAAATTTTATTTGAAAACAATAGCGTTGGTGGATCCAGGGGGGGGTTAATATAATGTACAGTTGTTCCCACGATGTCGGCGGAAGACTTCAAAAGAAATAACTAGAGCGTCAATTACAACGCTTGCACGATGTGCGCGCTGAGCGGGGAACACAGATTCATAAATGATTGTGGATTTGTCAAGAGTGGACCTTAATTATGCTGCGTTATTGTAGAGCGCTTTATAGAGACTTCTGATAAAGTAAGTGCTAGGCGCTATATAAGCAAATATAATTATTAATAAAATTTACGTATGTTTACCGCCAAAAAAAAATGATGACCGCGCTCATGTCATGAATTTTCACTAGCAAAGAAAACCAATCACACAACCTTTCTCATGAAAATTCCTCTCAGTGTAGAAAATGAATGGGTGAAAAGGTTGTCGGATTTAAGAAAGAAGTAGTACAGTAAATGGAAAAAAACACATAATAAATTCTCCCACAATAATTTAGAGCTCGCCTTTTTACTGGCTCGCGGCCGCGGCGTAGCTCAGATGATTCCATTCAAAATCAGTTTTCATAAGACCAAACGTCCAAAATAAATGACTTGTAAAAGTAGATAACATTCAAAAATACATGCAGTCTCGTATAGTAAATATATTTCAAAGAACAAATCATGCGTGTCTACGTCCCTGTCCCTCTCTCTCGCCCACAAACATCGGACCTCTGCATTGATTGCGATTCACACATTTTCTCTCTCAAAAAAGGGAAAGCCTGCCGATCGCTGGAAGGAATTTTACTTGCAAAGTGATTAAACGCTTTCTTGCCCCTTTTATCGAACGAGCGATAAATAGATACCCTGCGCCTCCCAAGGATTATGTAATACATACAAGATAATCCCCAGATAATCGCCCGTTCTTGCCCATTCACCGAACGCGTACTGGGCGCGCGTTCTCTGAACAAAGGATGGGTACGCGATGAATGGAGAGGGTTTAAATACCCCGTTCTCAAGCGTTTTGGACGCTCCCGTTCTCTAACAAAGGAGGGTACGCGGCCGTTCCGGATGCGGACGAACGCTAAGTGGAATAAATTTCCCTTCCCTTACCTGTAATCTCTTAGAGATCATTATAATGATAGAAATAGGACAAGAGGTGCTAGAAGAAGCTTTAGCAGAATACGAACCCCACATCGAAAATGTACTGGCATATGTTAGTGCTGCAATTAATGCCAATGAAAGAGTTATTGGCAAAATACAAAATGTGATAGATGATGCTGTCAATCTACAACTAGTTCATTACAATAAAAGTCTGTGGGTTAGACTAGATAGAGATCTAGCTTAGATGAAGAATGAGTCTAGATCTAACATTGGCTGTCAATGAACATAAGATCCATGATAACTGATCATCATGATGTTGGTGATAACGATCTATTCATCAGCACTCGTTTGCAATGGAAGGTAGTGAAGGTATTCGGGATGAACCTGTTGCAATGGATGTGACGGATCTTGCTACGAATGTGGAGGAAGTGAAGCAAGTGGCCCCTGATCAAATACAGGAGGCAGCGGCTCTTCTTGTACAGGAAGTACTGGGGCCGGTGATGGTGGACCTGCCTATAGTAGGACCGCAGTCACTGGGGGATCCAGCGGATCTGCTGCCTGCAGAACCTGCAGTTCCTCTCTCTGCTTCTGTGGGAATTCAAGTAGGTAGGAGATCCCGCAAGAGAAAGATCTCCAAGGGTGCTGCGGCCCTGCCTCTGGTAGGGCCCAGCAAAGCTCCCAAGGCTGCTAGAGAGCAGAGGAGAAGGAAATTCAAGTTGATGCTTGAAAAGAAGGCCAGGAAAAAGCCAATGCGTTCTGTACCGGTGGCTACACCTAGGAACCCGCATTCCTGCGGTTCCGATGTGCCATACCCCGTTGCCACCAGCAGTGGTTTCCCTGCTGTCGGTCGGGGAAGGGGTATAGCCCCTGTGGCAGGTATGAAGGCCTCCCCTGTGGCTGCCAGCAGTGCTATTGGTCGGGGAAGGGGTGGTATCGGCTATTGGTCTGGTCTGTCCCCCTACCCTAGGAAATCTTTTAGTGAGCAGTGCTCCAGGATATTGCCTAAGAAGAAAAACCATCAGAAGTGTCCTATGCTGGGCTGTGATTACCTCACCAAGGATATGACAGCATATCCTGCGCCATCTACCCGAGTGTTTCAGGACTGAGAGAATTCACCTTGGTCCTGGATTTCAGGGAGTGCTGCGACTACGGCTGACCGCTCTGAAAAGGCTATTAAAAAAAAAGGGATTATACTGTAGTAGGTCTTCATTAGCAAAGTCCTTACCCTGGGCATTTTTCACATGCAAAACATACTTTTTTTCTTCAATAAAAATATTGCGTATATTTTTCTTCTATTTTTAATGGACAAAAGGAATAAGAGACTAAAATTATATTTTAGGCTAGGGATTTGGAACAAAGATAAGATGAAAAATATAATCAGAGTTGATTTTTTTTTTTTTTAACCCATATTTTCTGTGTTGTTTCCCCCCGCTATTTTTCAAATATTTTTTCACATTTTAAT
The DNA here is from genome assembly GCA_037976565.1 of Mesocentrotus franciscanus. NCBI lineage: Eukaryota > Metazoa > Echinodermata > Echinoidea > Camarodonta > Strongylocentrotidae > Mesocentrotus > Mesocentrotus franciscanus. The sequence continues at coordinate 24,987,551 of CP137685.1, forward strand.
TCCTAAGCACGCAAATAAAATGACTGCACCTGAGGCCAGGTAGATGGCACAGTTCATGCGCCATTCAAGTCAAGTACAGGGCAAATACTATGCTGCCAACCTGTAACAGACCAAATCAGCACAGATATTTTTTCACATCTTAATTCCTAAGCACGCGAAAAAATGACTGCGCCTGATGCCAGGAAGATGGCACAGTTCATGCGCCATTCCAGCCAGGTGCAGGCCAAGTATTATGTTGCCAACCTGGAGCAAGCAAAATCAGCACAGTGCAGCAAGGCCCTAGCTGAGCGACATGTGGGAGGAGGTCAGACTTTTTTTGTTCATCAATGTTTATGTTTTAGTTTTGCCTTTCAAATTTATGTTATGTTATACTCACTTAGCATCTATTTCATCTTTTCATTAATATTTCAATCTTGTTTTACCCTTTCAGTTGTTTTTTCATAATACTTTTGAATTTGTTTGTTGCAAATGACTATCTCTACTAGTTAATCTCTACATTAATTTCATATTGATGTAATTGTTGCTTGATTGTTGTAATAGTTTTGTTTTCTATTGTTTGTTGTAAGTCTCAGTAAGAGTACGAGTAAGCATAGTATGCCCCGACTTTGTTATGTGGGATGATTTTTTTTTCTTTTATTAATATAAGACCTAGCATAACTGATAATTCAGACAATAACTTAGATAATGACCTTTTTAATGTTGACATTTTTAGTAATATTGATTTTAATCCACGTATAGCTTTTTTAAATCCTATAACCCCCACAGAAATAGTCGATATTGTAAGTAAATTAAAGAATAATAAGAGTTGTCATGATGATGTTAGTGTTTCTTACTCTGATTGTACATGATAAAATGTTCTTTATTTTTCTTCCTGTATGTGTGTGTTTAGGGTAGGCTTTCATATAAAGGAATCCCTCCTTTCTGCCTATCCCAAATGCTCTCATAAATTGCCATTGTAATTTTGATCACTATCTTGTTCTTTTTTGTTATCATCCATTCTGTATTTCTATCTTTTAAATGTTTTTATGAAGAGTGTTGAATAAACTTTGAATTGTAATTGTTTATCGTTGTTGTTCATTTATCGTAAATTGCAAAATCTAATTTTTAAATTGTTAGGAGGATGTGAGAGTATCTGGCCTCACCCATGCGGATACTTCAGACAGGAGCTAGAGCTTCCAGGAATGAAGCATCCAATCCCACAGCATTGGAAAGAAGTACTGAATGCAATCATAGAAGCTACCATGGAAAGCATATTGGCCCTAGTCAGACTTTGCCATTATTCAGTCAAAAAGTACAAAAACGTCTAATTATTACTATTATTACTATTTAAATATAGTAATCTCTTCGGGCGAAATGAGAGATACAGTCCATCTTATATATATTTTACACAGAAGTTTTCAGAACAGGAGATGAATCTAGCATTCATAACATTAGTATAAAGGCCAAGAAATGGGAATCATTCCTCCAAAATATGAATGGTTAACAACCACGAATTGACATGCAAGCTGTGTGCAGGAGTGCAAGGGCAAATACTCAATTCAGACAGTCTATCCCCATGAACAACTAGTCGAAGCTCTTAAATGATTGTGTAACTTAGTAGCATAATCCATAAAATAGGAGTGGGGGAAGGGGGGGGGGAGGGAATGCATTGATTGGAGAAAGGCATTAATGCTGCATTAGTTAAGAGAAAAGGTCACCAAAAAAATTCCATAACGCAAATTAAATGTACATCTTCTGCAATTAGCCATAGGACTCGTGCTGAAAAAAATATTGTGTGGCACATAGAGATATGCGCTAAAGTATTACCCCAAATAGTCCTAATCAAATTCTGAAGCAAAGTATACATAGAACATAAGCTTGAAATTACAATCCATTTGACCCTCAAACAATCCTCTGAAGAAAAAAAAAACAACATTTTCCAAGTTGTAAATCATATGGCTACTGTGCAGGGATTATTGAGCACGTCAACTCTGAAGAAAAAGTTGGTGGTAAATATGCACATCAGTTCATTCATGCACGCAAAGGACACGAACTTGCAATCACCAGTAAAAATAGTAAAAATAGTAAAATAGTACCAAAAAATTATCTTTGTGTAACATACAATAGGCTTATAAGTTGCTATGAATTTGTCAGATACTTGTGATTCAAGGAGATAAGATTAGTGTTGTGAAGATGCAATCGATTGTAACTCTCTATGTTACAGGACAATAACATTATCAAACAGAACATACAAGATACTGTAAACGTAAAACAGGAAGAAACATATCTTCCTACCTTTTCATTGTCATTGGAATAGTAATCGCAAATTAAATATTAACCTGGATTTCTGGCAACCTGGCATGTACACTACAAAGGCAAAACATGAATGATAAACATGAAAAAACAGGCTATTTCACGAAGGAAAAGAAGAATGTCAGGAGTCAAGGTGAATCCTAAGATGTCCTGATGATGTCTTGAAGACTTGTGCCCAGGTGGCAGATGATGTCTTTACGATGCCTGGATGCCTAAAGTCCCCCTTAATTCCCATTGCCCATCTCACCTGCCTAGGTCATCTCTTAAAGACAAATTGTGATGCGCCTGACAAGGGTTCTAAGACAATCACAGCTATCTTCCAGAGATGCCAAGTGGACACAGTCATCACAGCATCCTTGCTCCAAGAAGGGATGGTGTTGTCTCTGCTCCTAGTGTGGTTAGGTAGTATCTGCTTCTAGTGCATTAGATGGTATCTGAAAAAAGAAAGTGTTGATTCATCGTTTGACTGTGTAACAACCCCAAAGATATTACAAGCTCATACTTTATTAAATACTCTATATATACTAGTGCAGTCAAACCTGTCATAGTGGCCATCTCTCTATAAAACGCCACCTGTCTACAATGGCCACATTGATTCCATTGGGTGGCCCTAATAGACATGTACAGTATGACTGTAAATCATTCATTCATTTCATTTATTTGTATTCATGAATTTTGTTAAATTTATTATTATATTTGATTAAAAGCTGAAAGTTCAAATAAGTAATCTGATAAGAAAATATACCTTTTCCAAATTGATGTGTTGGAGTAGTGGGTAGCCATTTCTAAAATTACAGACCAGTCGTTTGTTTTTGTAACAATCTACACGATTAGACAGCCTCTCTAACATTGCTCTGATTTGGCATTTAAAGTGCAAGACATTTGTAAGCTTGTTGACTACAAAACAGGGATTTTATACTCTAAATGATACGCATATTTACAAGCTATGAGCTAAAACCATTTGATATATTTGAAAACAATTCACAAACAAAATGTAATGAAAGAAAATGTTAACTCTTTATATGCCACACAAATAATCTCTGTGCCACATTGTACTTATCATGAGATAGATATACCAAAGACTTAGATTATTCAACTCTTTCCAGTGCAAGATTAATCTGTACTGATGTAAAAGGGTTGTCATGAAGCTAACCAAGACCAAGAAATTGGTGATTTTGCAAAGCATTTGTGTTGCACAAAGCAATCCTTCCATTGTCCCATTCACGTCCAGATACCATGCTCTTTTCACAAGTTCATCATCTAATTCCCTTCTCAACACAAATAAAAGTTAAGATGTGAGATCTAACAAACTTGAGCTTGCTTCAGTTTGAGATAGATCTTCATCACATTAAGGGCAAGTAGAATAAAAAAGACTTACAAGTCAGCAACACAGGAGTGGACTGTCCAGGACCTTCCCGTCATGATTGCTGCTTGCAACAAGTTGGCAGGAAATTGACAGTTTTTGGGGGAACCATCTTGAAGAAACTGTAAAATCCAAACCAAACAAATATAAGTCAAAGTTGAAAGTGCAATAATACTTGCAATGTATCTACCGTAATTAACGGTGTATTAACCGCACTTTTTTTACCGCCGGTAAACATCAAAAGTCAGGGTGCGGTTTATACACCCATACAGACATGCATCATGCTGCAAATTGTGTGAAATCCGTCTCTAAACTATTGTTTTTTTACTTATTCCACGGGTGTTTAGAGCATGTGAAAAACAAATGATATGAACAACGCCAGCTTATTATTTAATAAGTATAATAAATTTGATAAGTAATATCAGTGGAAAGACGGCATATTCTGGCCGAAAAGCCACGCTATCTAGAGCGGGTATTTGCAGGCCATCGCGCATCGTAGCCATCGTGCATCGTAGCCACCCCTAGGCCAGCCGTAGGCCATGCCAAGTCTAGTCCGATCACCTCTAATCCTGAACCAACGGGAGAGAAGGGCAAAAGAGACCTCGTTTACTAGACAATGATCAACGCTATCCTAGTCAAAAGGTGCGCTTTATTTGGTCCGAGATGTTCATTGTTTCATCTTAAAACATCGCTAAGACGTAAAGATCTTTTATGATGAGTTAATTGCCCAATTAAAATGACAAAGGTACGGCCGTCCACGTCCGGCGTCCCACGCTCGTCGAGCTCTAATAATAGCAGGCGCTAGGCTTTGTTCCATTCACAACCGATTAATATTCTTGTTGGGCTGGCACATGCTTAATTGTTACTGCTTTTAGAATGCGATTTTTGTTTATCATACGACATCAAATTCTTTCCTGGCGTGATGCGCCGTACCACTTTATATCAGTGATAACTTTGAATTTTACTTTAAGTTTATTTTATTGATATTCTAACAACTTCTTTTATCACTTCTTTGCAGCTATTATTATTATTAATTCATTTCTCAAACCTTTTATTTTACTTTGAGATACAGTATCACAAAGTTTAAAGGCAATCTTTATTTTTCGTAATTATATATTTTTATTTATAATGCGCGGTCAAGATATATATTATGAACAATTATATTTCATTGTGTTCCTATATTTATTTACACAATGAACACGGATAGCTGTGATCTTACCTTACAGTGCCTGTCTGTGTGTCTCTCTCGATCTGTCTCTCCTTTTTTTCTCTCTCTCAAGCGCCAGTGATATTGGGATTAATTTTCTTCATTCATTTCTTTCGTTCTGTCGGCTTACTTTTTGTCATAAAAGCCTGTAACATCAGCGATATTTAATTGTTTTCGCTTCTCTTACTCCCGCGATCTATTTTTATTTTATTTTCTCAAGTGCCCGTGATATTGGCATTCAATTTCTTAGGCATTTCTTTCGTTCTGTCGGCTTACTTTTTGTCATGAAAGCCTGTAACATCATCGATATTTAATTGTTTTCGCTTCTCTTACTCCCGCGATCTATTTTTATTTTATTTTCTCAAGTGCCCGTGATATTGGCATTCAATTTCTTCATAAATTCTTTCGTTCTGTCGGCTTACTTTTTGTCATGAAAGCCTGTAACATCATCAATATTTAATTGTTTTCGCTTCTCTTACTCCCGCGATCTATTTTTATTTTATTTTCTCAAGTGCCCATGATATTGGCATTCAATTTCTTCATTCAATTCTTTCGTTCTGTCGGCTTACTTTTTGTCATGAAAGCCTGTAACATCATCGATATTTAATTGTTTTCGCTTCTCTTACTCCCGCGATCTATTTTTATTTTATTTTCTCAAGCACTGGTGATATTGGCATTCATTTTCTTCATTCATTTCTTTCGTTCTGTCGGCTTACTTTTTGTCATAAAAGCCTGTAACATCAGCGATATTTAATTGTTTTCGCTTCTCTTACTCCCGCGATCTATTTTTATTTTATTTTCTCAAGTGCCCGTAATATTGGTATTTAATTTCTTCATTCATTTCTTTCGTTCTGTCGGCTTACTTTTTGTCATGAAAGCCTGTAACATCAGCGATATTTAATTGTTTTCGCTTCTCTTACTCCCGCGATCTATTTTTATTTTATTTTCTCAAGTGCCCATGATATTGGCATTCAATTTCTTCATTCATTTCTTCCGTTCTGTCGGCTTACTTTTTGTCATAAAAGCCTCTAACATCAGCGATATTTAGTTGTTTTCGCTTCTCTTATCCCGCGATCTATTTTTATTTTATTTTCTCAAGTGCCCGTGATATTAGGATTAATTTACTTCATTTATTTCTTTCGTTCTGTCGGCTTACTTTTTGTCATAAAAGCCTCTAACATCAGCGATATTTAGTTGTTTTCGCTTCTCTTACTCCCGCGATCTATTTTTATTTAATTTTCTCAAGTGCCCGTGATATTGGCATTCATTTTCTTCATTCATTTCTTTCGTTCTGTCGGCTTACTTTTTGTCATAAAAGCCTGTAACATCAGCGATATTTAATTGTTTTCGCTTCTCTTACTCCCGCGATCTATTTTTATTTTATTTTCTCAAGTGCCCGTAATATTGGCATTCATTTTCTTCATTCCTTTCTTTCGTTCTGTCGGCTTACTTTTTGTCATAAAAGCCTCTAACACCAGCGATATTTAATTGTTTTCGCTTCTCTTTCTCCCGCGATCTATTTTTATTTTGTTTTCTCAAGTGCCCGTGATATTGGGATTAATTTTCTTCATTCATTTCTTTCGTTCCGTCGGCTTACTTTTTGTCATAAAAGCCGGTTACATCTACCGGGGGTACAATTTTTTTTTTTTCCGGGGGCGAAAAAAAAAAAAAATTGTTTTTTTTTTTTTTTTTGCGGCGAAAGAGGGTGCGGTTAATACACGAGGGCGGTTTATACAACGTTAATTACGGTAGTGCCTTTTCCACTGGATACAAAGTGACTTGAGATGTCATCCATAAGTCAGTGTAGAGTTAAAATAGGGACTTTTAGATTTGCACGTCAACGTAGTGGACTGCAACGTGTGCCATTCTTTCAAGGCACTGGCCCGTGCCCGGCAGTGCCTTAAAAGGACGTCACATTACCTTAAAGGTACTATGTCCCATTTGCAGGCCCAAAAAATGAAAAGGTTAAATTCCAACGGCATTTGAAAGACAATACTAATTTAGAACTTCCCTAAAAAAAAGGGGGCTTGAAAATGTCTTTAAGTGGGAAAATAACGACTATTAGTTGTCGAATCGACTTAGGAGCTATAGAGCCAGTAAGTAATAGTCTGATTTTCAGACCATTGTACCGAATGGTCGTACATTTTATGCTGCGCAAAGATTCAATCAGTTTAATTTTGGCCATTACAAGAAGTGGGTTATTGATGACCCCTTTACAGCTCATTTTATGTATGTTATTACCAAAGATGAAAAAAGCCAGTCAGTCACTCAATAGTGTCTGACAGTGAAGTCTAGCAAGTAAACGGGTTTCCTTGCATAATTTGAATATTAGGACACTGCTAACGTTTAAATTTCACAGATAGGACATACATGACATATTCATAATTCCTACAAAGTTCTACAGAATTTGATGTTGGCTGCAAAAGGGACATAGTATCTTTAAAAGGATGTCACCTTGGCAGTCGTTCTCGTCGTGTAAAATATAAAAGTCTCTAATATATACTAGTTACCAAGCAGTGACAGTGACAATCTAACCTTTGTACCAAGTTCAACCTGTTGATGGCCCAAAGCTAAATAAAGGAATTGATTATATATAGTACTGGTTACTTCAATTGTTTGCCATCTCAGACATTCCTAAAAGAAAACCCAGAGTCAGTGGATTACTAGCTGCCATGGTGGTGGCCAACACTAAACAGGCTTGAATGTAGCAGAGAATTGTAAAGGCCTCTCCAATGAAGTATCTGATTTTGAGTTAAATAAATGGTCAAGTTGTGGGAGAAGTGAAAATGAATTTGTGAGCTTCATCATTCTTTTTACGCAAGTGTGAAAGGGTATCCAAACAAAACTAGATGGATGTTCGACTGCACGCAGTCGAAAATGATGCCTCCGCCATAGAGCAATTTTAACCAAAACAGAAGCAATTTTAACAAGTCAAGTTTGATTGTAATCCATTAACAGGTTCTCAGAATATCGTGATTAAAAGCTATTTTTCATATAGATGTATGACCCTTTGAACTATGACCTCATGACCCTAAAATCTAATCAGTTCATTGGCTCTGCATGTCCCGAGATTCATAGTATATTCATCCGTCAGTATTGACAATGCGTTCACAAACTGAATGCATACATAATGAGCCCCATGACCTTTGACAACAAAATCTAATCAGTTCATTGGCTCTGCAAGATACATACATGACCCAAGTTTGGCGGTAATCCATGAATCGGTTCTTGTGATAACGCGATCACGTGCTATTTTTGCATACATAATTGGCCCTGGACCTTTGACCTTGTGACCCCAAAATCTAATCAGTTCATTAGCTCTGCAAGATGCATACATGACCCAAGTTTGGTGGAAATCCATTAACCGGTTCTTGAGATAACGCGATCACGAGAACGGGACGTACGGACTAAGGCTGTGCATAAGCGTGTAATGAGGTACTCGAGTACACTCCCAGCCTTGCCCGCGAATACTCGAATACTCGGACGCCATGTTTTTATAAATTTTTAAAAATAATTTGTTTTTTGTTGCCAACACCATACTACGTTGGAAGGAAGGTTCGTCTCCGAAAACCCACACGATTTTAATTCGAGTTGCAGTTGAAGGCGTCGATTTGTGCTTTTGAATTTTTTACAAATAATAGTAATGATATTTTTAAAACTAAAGATAACAGACAAATTTTCCTCCGTGTCCAAACAGAAATCCGGAGATTTGGTCCCAGTTTCTGAGTGGTGAGTTGACAGTGACACCCCGAGTATGATTGAGCTGGGAAACATTTTTACCCACGGTACCATGCCGGTGCTCTTCGGGCACAGGTGACCGTCGGCCTGGACAGTGCCAGGTGAACGGGGGGAAAAAAAAGAAGAAAAAAATGGCGGCGTACTCAAGTAGTTGTCAACAGTGCGAGTACCCGCCGCAGCCTTAGTACGGACGGACGGACAACCAGAAAACATAATGTCTCCGGCTACTTTGTAGCGGAGGCATAAAAATGTCCCCTAAAAAGGATGGCTCTTCAAATTAATACCCGCATAATATGAAAATGACAAGTAACAGCCAAAGGATGTTGACAACTTTCATGGCACATATTTGTATAGTCCCATATGCACATTTCCATGTACAGTGCATGCGACTCTTAATTAGCAAGAATGAGCCAATTTCTTATCACTTTGATGATTCCAAACCTCACAGTATACACCAATACTTATGTGCTACCTGATCAACCTTTCCTATCTCTTCCTCATTTTCTTTCACATGACCAAAACTTAACTTTATCTTTAAGAACACTAATTGCTTCCAATGATGGTCCAGTGGTCTTTCAGCATCTTTAATTATTTGGTATACCGTATTTGCCCGCGATAAGGCCGCACCCCCAACTTTGACATTAAAAAAATTAAAAAACGAAAGGAAAAAAAAAAAAAAACTAGATGGAACTTCAACTGCGCGCAGTCGAAAATGATGCCTCCGCACTAGAGCAATTTTACAAACCAAAATGGAAGCAATTTTTAAAATTCAAGTTTGATTGTAATCCATCTGTTGGTTCTAATGATAACGCGATCACGAGCTATTTTAGGATACATAATGAGCCCTGTGACCTTTGACCTCGTGACCCCAAATCTAATCAGTTCATTGGCTCTGCAAGATACATACATGACCCAAGTTTGGCGGTAATCCATCAATCGGTTCTTGAGATAACGTGATCACAAGCTATTTTGCATACATAATGAGCCCTGTGACCTTTGACCTCGTGACCCCAAAATCTAATCAGTTCATTGGCTCTGCAAGATACATACATGACCCAAGTTTGGCGGTAATCCATCAATCGGTTCTTGAGATAACGCGATCACGAGCTATTTTTGCATACATAATGAGCCCTGTGACCTTTGACCTCGTGACCCCAAAATCTAATCAGTTCATTAGCTCTGCAAGATACATACATGACCCAAGTTTGGCGGTAATCCATCAACTGGTTCTTGAGATAACGCGATCACGAGAACAGGACGTACGTATGGACGGACGGACAACCAGAAAACATAATGCCTCCGGCTACGTTGTAGCGGAGGCATAAAAACTGACCAAACAAAATAATCGTAATTTTCTCGTAGAACACCTATTTTTTTCTACAAACTGATACCAAATTCATCAATATTCTTATAAAATTTACAGGAAAAAACCTCAAAAATGATCGTATTTATTTAGCAAATCTTCATTGATTTTGTAGCTAGTACTGTATCGCAGGCACAATGTATGGACGGTGTAATGCAAAATTGCACCTACCACAATGTACAGTGTAATGCGAAATTGCATGAAATGGAAAAAAGACTTGGTGCGACTTCGGCTGGATGCGCAGTTGCGTTTCGCGGCAGCTCCATAACGGTCCCTTCTTTTACTTTTTAGCGATGCATTGGCACGAACTTAGATCTAGATCTATCGGTAGATGTTGTTTTATGAAGTTTATTTTCGTCTTCATATCAACAATAGGGACTTTTAGATTTGCACGACGTAGTGGACTGCAACGTGTCCCATTCTTTCAAGGCACTGGCCCGTGCCCGGCAGTGCCTTAAAGGACGTCACATTAGGATGTCACCGTGGCAGTCCACGTTCTCGTCGTGTACAATCTAAAAGTCCCTATTGCAACATAAAATAGTCGGTAAGTTGTATGGAAATGTCCTGTACCATAGTGGTATAGTCATTGTAGTCCCATATGTACGAATACGTGCCGTTTTGATCGCTGAATTTTTAGTTGTTGCGCATTGGCCGCACCCAGACTTTTTGATATTTTCTCTTCCGAAAATCCTGCGGCCTTTACGCCGCCAAATAAGGTACCATGCAGTCATACATAATAACTTTCCTGATCAAAAAGCTGGAATCCTATGAAGTTCATTCCCTGAAGAATTAAGATTGATCTATCAGTGCCCAAAGAAAGATTATAAACATGTTAATCTCACATAAAAAACATACAAAATCAGGCTGTCAATGTTACTGTCAATTAAATCTAAGGTAATGATGACATATGTAACCATACCTTCACTGCTGCAATTGCTTCCATCCTAGTAGATCTTCTTGAGTGAGGCAGGGGTGAGTGGATTCCCTCTGCTATGACATTGGCCTACAGGCTGGCAGTCCAGAAGATGTCTAGTCTTCAGATAAAATGGCGATTCCAATCCTAGTGCAAGTTGAAGTCATCTTCATGAAATGATGGAACAAAGATAATAATAATGACAACAACACAACACTACTACTACTACTACTACTACTACTAACAACTAGAACAATAACAACAATACAACTAATAATGATGTCTTGTTTACCCAGGGTAACCTCATCAGTATTAATACTGTTCTCCCCGAGGCCCCTGCAATCATATTATAAGGCAATTCAAGAATTCATGGTATTTCTTCCTACCGGGTACCCATTTACTATACAACCTGGGTGGAGGGTGGCAAATGGAGACTAATGTCTTGCCATCTGAAGGACATAAAACATCATACCAGCAAGATCAGGTAAATCTGAGATGACAAGTGAAAACTTTGAAAACTTCCAACAAAATTGTCCACTAGAATTTGAGATCTTTAGTTTGTCATTTTTGATATTGTGCAAATTAACATGATCAGTGAAATGAAAGATATGACGAGAAATGCAATCCTACCTTTAATGCTACAGCTGCTTCCATCTTAAATCTTCAGTGATACAGGGGATGAATGAATAGAGCCCCTCTGCTACGAGGTTGGCCCACAGGACGAAAACCCAGGAGACTACTATCCTTCCATGACTATAAATGCTTGGTAGGAAGCCAGGTGACATTCCAAGAGATACTGCAATCAAGAATGAGCAGATCGAGTAATGGAGAACAAAATTAGATAAACAGAGAATCAGATAATATAAAAAGTTAAATGTTTTGGGGGGATATATTGTTCGCCATAGCTTACAAGAATGTTTTGTTAAAGGTAATGCAAAGTTTTGGGAAATTTTGAAATTGGATGGATAGTAATTCTTTAAATTATTGATATATTTGGATGCCCCTGTGGGTGGATTATAAGCACTAAAAAAATTAGCCCCTAAAACACTTCTGCTTTCGAGCAAATTGAATAATCAAAATTTACCGGTGCTCCCGGTAAATGTCAAATATTTCAAATAGCGCCTAAAGCCATTCCATATGGTAGCTGCGACCATGAAAATCTCAGAATATGCAGTTCTGATATATAATTTCCAAACAGGAATAGCAAAGCAGTCAATTGTAGTCAAGAAACATTGTTTTAAAGCTAAAGTAATATCAGTCTTGAGAGGGCGCTATACAACATAAAGAGTTTATTATTTACAATTTCATCACTTTAGACTCGATTTCAACCACGACAACGATCATTGAATATTGTAAAATCGCATATGCATCCAATATGATCATTTGAACCAAATTCATGACCCCATACCAAAACTTTGTAATACCTTTAATCCAATTGTACTTCAAAGATGTGTATCTTTTATCACAAAGAAAAGTGACAAGTTTGAAAATCTGAACAAATGTTCACTAGAATTTCAGATCTTTAGTTTGTCTTCTTTCATCTAACATAAATTAACATAATCACCCATAGGAAAGTATAAAGTATGCCGCAGACCTGCCGCAGACTATAAGTCTGCGGCAAAGAGTATGCCGAAGTATGCGGCAGAAATAAATTTTGTTGCAGACTTGCCGCATACCAGACTGTTCCTGCGGCAGAATGAAACTTTGCTCAAGACTCGCCGCATAATGCCGCAGGAACAGTCTGCGGCAGATGTGCGGCAGAATGATACTTCGCTCCAAACTTACCGCATACTAGTATGCCACAGGAACAGTCTGCGGCAGATCTGCCACAGAAAAGCGGAAATTATACAGTCTGCGGCAAGGCTATAGGCGGCCATTTTGGAGGACCATGCAACCAACGATACCATGAGGTTGTAAATTCCTGTGTTAGGCACTTTTATTTGTCTTTTTAGCTTCTAGCTGTCAAACCAAACAATTTGTAATTTGCTTCAAGTTCTAACTGGTACCATGAGAGGAATTTGTTCCATAACGAGGAGACTGAGGAATTAACGGACTAGCTGTTTCAAACTCTTTAGTTGTGCCATGTGATCTTATCTTCAGCCCCACTAACTCACTTTTTTGTTGTAACTCTTGTGTAATGTGTGTACAGTAGCATGGATCTGTGACTCTACTCTGGACCATGTGTATGCAGTTATTGTATTTCTACCTGTACCTCTACTTCTGCATTGTGTTAAACCCACATTTGTAGAATTTTGAAGCAATTCTGCCTGTTTCTACTTCAAGGTGCTAGAATGTAATGATGCAATATATGCATGCCATGGCTCTCCAGCAGCCTTCCTGCAAGACTGCATACTTTAAAGGGACTATGTCCCATTTGCAGGCCAAAAATGAAAAGGTTAAATTCCAACGGTATTTGAAAGACAATACTAATTTAGAACTTCCCTAAAAAGGGAGCTTGAAAATGTCTTTAAGTGGGAAAATAGCGACTATTAGTTGTCGAATCGACTTAGGAGCTATAGAGCCAGTAAGTAATAGTCTGATTTTTCAGACCATTGTACCGAATGGTCGTACGTTTATGCTCCGCAAAGATTCATTCAGTTTAATTTTGGCCATTATAAGAAGTGGGTTATTGATGCATACCTGCCAACCTGAGACAAGAGAAATTAGGAGTAAATTTTTCTGGATGGACTACGGTCGCGAACCACCGAAGGATTGGGGTAGTAGCCCGTAGATTGGGGGAGTACACAGGACTTTAGGGTCTATTTTTTTTTCTCTCCATTTTAATGGTGCAAATGGGCCTTTTCCTTCAACCTTTCGCCCCACACATAAACAATTTTTGAAATATCAAAATGTGAACACTCACAAAACTACATGTTTCACTACCCACCTCAGTTAGGACCCCTATTTTGCAAAGGTAGAAAGATTCAGAATTACTGGCTACTGGAACCACGATCGCAGTCATCGCACAAGCATTGAAGAAAACACGCCAATGTATATGTATACAGTGTTTATGCACGGTGTATCAACTGCACATGTAATATAAATACACGTGGGCTATACGCATGCAGTTACTATGCAACAACGCTGCATGTAGTGTATGTATTAGTACAACGTCCGCACACACTTTATCGATACAGCTTGCGCGTGCTTCCATGTACTAGTACATGCAGTACATGGATAATGACTGCAGTACATGGATAATGACTGCGGAACTAACGATCACGCTCGGGCTGCGCTGTGTATATCTTCTATGAGCGAGCGGATGTCGGCGTGATCTGGTTATCAGTGCTGTGTTATGCTTTAGTCTTATGCAACAGTCGTTTGTTTTAAAAATATTTTAAAATTAAAAAAAATCGGAGTTTTGAGGCATGCACTCGGAATTCGGAGTTGGTATGAAAAATGCGGAGGAACTCCGCCTAAATCGGGGTGGTTGGCAGGGATGTTGATGTAGACAAATGCTCATGTACCCTTTACAGCTCATTTTATGTATGTTAAACCAAAGATGAGAAAAAAAAGCCAGTCAGTCACTCAATAGTGTCTGACAGTGAAGTCTAGCAAGTAAAGGGGTTTCCTTGCATAATTTGAATATTAGGACACTGCTAATGTTTAAATTTCACAGATACCGGTAGGACATACATGACATATTCAATAATTCCTGCAAAGTTCTACATAATTTGATGTTGGCTGCAAAAGGGACATAGTATCTTTGATAATTGCCTCTTCCACTGGGGTGGACATAAAAAGAGTATGCGGACAGTCTGCAGCAAGTCTATATGGGATATGAATATCCATGATGAAGAGTCTGCGGCAGATCTGCCGCAGACTCTTTGTCATAGCCTTTTCTATGCATATTCCTGATGAAGAGTCTGCGGCAGACCTGTCGCAGACTCTTCGTCATACTGAAAGAGTATGCGGCAAGGGTGCGGAAAGTCTGCGGCAAAAGTAATTTGCATGTGAAAAAGATGATTGTCTGCAGCAGGTCTGCCGCAGGAGTATGCGGCAGGCTCATTTCTTTCCTATGGGCAGTGAAACGAAAGATATGAAGAGAAATGCAATCCTACCTTTAATGCTACAGTTGCTTCCATTATCTTCAGTGATACAGGGGTTGGCTTGCAGGAAGAAAACCCAGGAGACAACTACCCTTCCATGACTATCAATGCTTGGTAGGAAGTCAGGTGACATTCCAAGAGATACTGCAATCAAGAATGAGCAGAGTAATGGAGAACAAAATTAGATAAACTGAGAAACAGAAAATACGAATATTAACTGTTTTGGGGGTTATTGTTTTGCATATCTCGTGGTAAATCGCCGTAGCTTACCAGAACGTTTTGTTAATCCCATTGTGCTTCAAAGGTGTGTATCTTTCAACACAAAGAAAAGTGAGTATGAAAATAACAAGACACATCTGTTACATGTCCATTCCCCATAAGTATTGATAATTCAAGTAAGATTACAGGAAAGATTACAGGAAGGACTACATGCAGGAATCACCTTTTGTGATGTCTTTGAGAGTGAAATGATTAACTCATTCATGACAATTGACCACATTGTGTGGTTTGCCATGATTACAAAACAAGGGAAACGCTCTCGGCGGTCTCGCCTGCAGTACGCAATATGATATGATGAAAAATAGTTGGGACATTATTTATAGGCAGGGTGGCCCATTATGTATTCATTCAGCAATCGGACCCGCATGCGGACGCAACAATGAAGACAACGGAGGAGTTCATAATCGCGCCAAGAAGCCCCACAGCTAAAGCAACAAGCGTACGCTTTGCATATCACGCGATGCAGATAGCTGTTTGGGCTGCACAGCCGTTGAGCAAAATTTATAACTCGGCGTGTACCACTTTTTTGTCCATTCTGGACAAAATTGGATGAATATAGCCTAGATTTTGGGGGGCTATATCTTTTGATAGAAACATCGGTGTGTTTTGAAATTGGAAGTGTGTTCTTCTGAGTAGTCGATTGTATTAATTATCCAACCATATAAATGGTGAAAAGGTTCCAACCAGTTTTTTTCTTGTTTCTTTTCTCTCCACTGAAGTGGAATTAACATTTATCAATTTTGTGTTGTTAGGCAAAGAACTACTCGGTCAAAGGGTCAAAGCTGGTTGGAATAAACTTGGAAGTTGGTAACCTAAAAATAATTTACCATTTTTTACTGCATCATTGTCAAAGTCTACCCAACGAGCAACCTAACCAAAAAGAAATAAACGCTTTCATCACCCTTACCCCAACTTTTAAATGATAAAGCCCAAATCAAATCACAACAGCTCACTCTTTCATTACAATCATACTACTTTAATATCTACTGAAGATAACTAAGAATACACCGACTAAAAATATTTTCATTTCCAGTTTCATTTGTATCTCATTTTCTCAGCAAGAGTAGATCGACACCCTACAGGTAACAAAGTATGACTATGAGACCCAGGGGCGGTTCCAGCCGGCCTCGAGGGGGGCTACTGTAAGAAAATATTTAGCGAACCAGCGGGCAAATAAAAAAAGTTAAATTGTGGTTACCGCCTTTGTTGTTGCCAGGGGTGGACAGTGGTGGATCCGAGGAGGGGTTGGACCGGGGCCCTCCCTGGCAAAAACAGGTAAACTTTACTTTTCAAAAAAATATAAAAAGGAAGACGTGGCCCTCCACCAGGAAATTTGCTTGAGGGGTGAGGGGTTGAGTGTCAAAAAAAAAGTGCTCACCCCATTCACTGGCTGACTGATTCGTCGCTCAATATTTATTGGGGGGGGGGAAACAAAAAAAATTGTGATCCTTACCAGCCCCCACTTATTCACCACTCAATATTTTCTGACGAATTGGGCAACAAAAAAAAATCCGGAAAAAAAGACTCTTAAAGATACTATGTCCCTTTTGCAGCCAACATCAAATTCTGTAGGACTTTGCAGGAATTATGAATATGTCATGTATGTCCTATCTGTGAAATTTAAACGTTAGCAGTGTCCTAATATTCAAATTATGCAAGGAAACCCGTTTACTTGCTAGACTTCACTGTCAGACACTATTGAGTGACTGACTGGCTTTTTCATCTTTGGTAATAACATACATAAAATGAGCTGTAAAGGGTACATGAGCATTTGTCTACATCAATAACCCACTTCTTGTAATGGCCAAAATTAAACTGATTGAATCTTTGCGCAGCATAAAACGTACGACCATTCGGTACAATGGTCTGAAAATCAGACTATTACTTACTGGCTCTATAGCTCCTAAGTCGATTCGACAACTAATAGTCGTTATTTTCCCACTTAAAGACATTTTCAAGCCCCCTTTTTTTTAGGGAAGTTCTAAATTAGTATTGTCTTTCAAATGCTGTTGGAATTTAACCTTTTCATTTTTTTGGCCTGCAAATGGGATATAGTACCTTTAAACGCATCATACAGTCAATCTGGTAAGGTAAAATGTAGTATTTTGGGCATAAGTTTACTGCTCGGACGCGAGCAGTAGTTAATTACAATGCAGTCGCTATGGTCGGCTTCTGTCTCTTAAGAGAGGAGCCGACCCTACTAAATCAGAGGCTAACGAACGAAAGAGACATAAATCTTCGGTCTAGTCTTGACCTAGACTTTACTTGACAAGAAAAAATACAAAAATCAAATAATATATATTATACAGTCGGTCAATTAGTCTCTAGAAAACAACAGTAATGAAAATGCTGTAATGATGATGGTAGTAATAACAACAAGGTGGAACTTGGAGTCGAAGTTGGACTCTTCAAAGTTCCAGCTTGCTGGTTATTTGTAACTCCCACCTCCTAGGCCCTGGCCCTGCATGTTTGCACTACGCGCGCTACACTCGACCTGACTTCCGGGTTAGCGCTGTCACTCATCAGCGATGCTCGATTTACGAGTGCTGCTGGTGCGCTCGCGCGGCAGTAATTTGATAATCTAAAAAAACACTGCGTTGTGTCGGCTTGACGCATGGGATCAAAGGGACAGCTTCGACTTTCCACTCCTTGTAACTCCCACCTCCCTGCTCGAAGTAGGCATAAAAATTAAAATTATAAGCCACTCAAAAGAAGCAAGTTAAAAAAGGTCAAGACCAACACACACAACAAGCCCAACAAAACACAGAAATAGGCAAGCCGATGAAGTTACAACAATCGTGGACTAAAATAAGCATGAGGATGTAGTCTATACATGTTATATTTATGGTTGAAAGTAAACGTTGATTCCGACCATCTTGATTTTCAAGCACGTGTTCGTGCCCCTTGCTTGGTTTGCATTGCATGCCTGCAGTACAGTTGTTACTGCATTGAGACTTGAAGATGAGACCGAGACTGTGACTGTGACTGTATGTGAGAGCCAGCACTCGTGATGGATTCATAAAGATTAAAGTCTGCAAACTGATAAATATGAATATTTTCAGAGAAAGAAATTTGGGTTATAAAGTTCCATGGTGATTCAACTCACCTCACTTTAACAATTCTGGCTGTTACAAGCAGTCCTTGCGCCCCCCAAAAGCCAAAGTTTTGAGACTTTTCAGGAGCTGGGACCATCCAATCGGCATCCAATCGATATCGGCATCCAACAGCTGGTCTAGCGAACACTTTTAATAGCGCGCGCATGATATGACGGCGCGGCGTGAGTCGTGCGACCACCACGTGTGTACTGTGTACTATCATGGAGTGTTCTATACTGTACATGGCTAATGCGCAACGCCGCCGCGCACCATCTCTTTAGTAGTACGTACAGTACACGTACGTACGTAGGCCTACTCACGATACTAGGGACTTTTAGATTTGCACGTCGACGTAGTGGACTGCAACGTGTGCCATTCTTTCAAGGCACTGGCCCGTGCACGGCAGTGCCTTAAAAGGACGTCACATTACCTTAAAAGGATGTCACCGTGGCAGTCCACGTTCTCGTCGTGTAAAATCGAAAAGTCCCTACTTTGCTCGTTCGAGATAACTGAGCTAGCTGCGCTGCGCTGCGCTGCGCTGAGCGACGTGGGCCTGGGATCGTGAGCTGGAGCGAGGGAAAAATATCATAGTCTAAAATCACAGACTTTGTTTCGTTTTGAAAGGTGACACGGCCTGTGCAAGACCTAGTATCAGTAAATGTGTGATTAGCTTATTCCAAAGCTCACACCGTACCCCTACGGAGCTCATGAGATTCCCAACCGGGTTTCCCAGCAAATCTGTCAGGGTCGATCGTTCATGCATGCCCCCAATCTTGCCAATTTAATTCCCTAGCTCTTTACGCGTGCATGGTACATTAAGCAACATACTTTGCAGTTGGGTACGTGCGATGGTCTAAATATTAATATTTGAGCGAGTGATTAAGCTAGCGAGCAAAAATTTTAAGATTTGTGAGGTGGCAGTGCGAAAAATTACATCTTAAAGCCCCACTGTACTACTTATAGCTACTTGCGCCCTCTATAGGCCTACATCCAACAATGCCTAAGCGGTACCGTCTATCCCCCCATGATGCCCTTTTCTATGCTAATTGAGAGCTGATTTGACGAGATAACCACCTGCCATGTGACCTTGCAGGGAGGTATAATCCCTCCATGCCAAACTAGTGCAGAGGAGCTTTAAGAAGGGGAGAAAAAACAACCTCTGATGAGTTTTAAGCATAATTTATTATGCTAATCGAATGAAGAAAAAATGAAAAGTTCTTTAATTATAAGTAACATAATTAACTAAGAAAATTAAAGAAAGGGGGGCTCTAAGTCGCTTTGAATTAGGGGTGCATGCTTTGGAGAAAGGAAAAGTAGGCACTTATCAGAACTGGAGAAAAGGACACTTAGTAGAATAGAAAAGGTACAGGTGTCAGAGTAAAAAGGGCAATTATCAGAGGTGAAAATGGGGCACATCTTGCACCTGAAAAGGGACACTAAAGAGAGATGAAAAACGGCAATTGTGAGAATGACAATGGAGCATCTGTTGAAGGAAAAGGGCACCTACCAGATTTTAATGGGAGCATTTCTCGGATGTACAAAGGGGCATTTTGAAAAGGGAAGGGCTCATATATAAAATGTAAAGGGGCACTTATCCAAAGGAAATATGGTACTTGTTAGAAAGGAAAAGGGGCACGTGTCAAAATAAAGGGGCGCTTATCAGAAGGAAAACGCGCACTTATTAAAAAGTAAAAGGGGCCCGAGTCAAAGTAAAAACGGGCAAAAATATCAAAGGTGAATTTCTCGCACCTGAAAAGAGGCACTCACCAGAGATGAAAAGGGGCACTTATGAGAAAGGAAAAGGGGCACTTATTATAAAGTAAAAGGGGCACCTGTCAGATTTTGATAGTGGCAATTATTGGGGGTGAAAAAGGCCGGCCGGGGTATTTACAAAAGGAGGAAAAGGGGCACTTATCAGAAGGAAAAGTGCACTTTTTAGAAAGGAAAAAGGGCACGTATCAAAATAAAAGAGGCACTCATCAAAGAAGAAAGCGAGCACACTTATCAGAAGGGGAAGGTAGCAATTATTACATATAGGAGAAGGGGCACTTGTCAAAGTAAAATGTGTACCTGTCAGATTTGAATAGGGGCAATTATCAGAGGCGAAGGAGGCACTATTCAGAGGTGGTAAGGGGTACTTCTCTAACTTAAAAAGGGCACTTATGAGAATGGAAAATGAACACTTATTGCAAAGGAAAGAGGGGGCAGCTGTCGAAGGAAAATGGGAACTCATCAGATTTGAATACGGGCATCTATCAGAGGTGAAAAGAGACATTTATGAGAAAGTGAAGGGGGACCTTATGGAAAAAATGGGGGTGCACTTATCAAAAGGCAAAGGAGCACTTATTAGAAGGGGAAGGGGCAGTTTCTGGGTACCTGAAAAACATGGATGTTGTAGACACTACAGCCAATTTCTCTGTTGGCCTACATAGACTCGAATTGTCGTCCTCTCTCTCTCTCTCTTCCTACCCACCTACACCAAAATACAAGTACATCTTCTTCTTCTTCTATTTCTCTCTCTCCCTCTGTCTCCACTATATATACTTTTGCACCACATGTTCTTACCTCTCTGAAGTTCTCTCATAAATCTCCCTCGGATATGTTTCTCTCTCTCTCTGCCACCCCCACTCTTTATTTTCCTCTTATCCTTTTGTACTTCTTCTTCCTCATCTAACCCACGTTTCTTTCTTTCTTCTTCCCTCTTTCTCACCACTTTTCTAACAATGCAAGCCTTTCTCTTTTCCAGTCTTGGGTTTTGATTTTGATTTGTAGATGCTTTATAAATGGGTCATAACAAAGTAAAACTACATCATATTATTGAATTTGGTCACATCTAGATGTCCACAAAATATTATTTATTACATTAAAAACAAGAAATAACAATTTTTAATAAATGTAATGCTTCCTGGGAGCCTGAAATATTGAGATTGGTACCAAAAAGAAAGTGGGGGGATCGATGAATGCGACCAGGGCAAGGGACTACAGAGCATCTTTTACCTGACCCGAGAAAACATTAAATTTCACCAGTAAAGGCTCATTCAGATATGATGCGATGCAGGACAAGCGCCGTAGCTTGGATTTACAGAGCGCGTAAAGCGCGCTCCCTAGGGGGGTGGGTGCAGGGAGGGGGGAGTTTTTAAGCGCAGAAGCTTTGACGTTTCATCAAATTATTAGAGAAAGATTACGATTCATTGTACCGTTCTCGACTCTTACTTCTTGTCTGAATTCAGTATCCCCCCTCCCGCGCGAAAGCTTTGACGTTTCATTAAATTTATCGAAAGAAGACGTTTGGTTGTAACGTCTTCTACTCATAATCCTTGTCTGAATTCAGGTTCCCCCCTCCCGCGCGAAAGCTTTGAAGTTTCATTAAATGTATTATTAGAGAAAGAAAACAATCCGTTGGACCGTTCTCGACTCTTAATCCTTGTCTGGATTTAGTTTCCCGCGCGCGGAAGCTTTGACGTTTCATTACATTATTAGAGAAAGAAGACGATTCGTCAACTCTTGTCTTTGTCTAGCTGCTCCTTTTTCTTCCTACGTCCTCTCCCTTTATTCTCTCTCTCTCTCTCTCTCTTTTTTTTTTTTTGGGGGGGGGGTGTTTCACAAAGAGTAAGATCGAGTGTAAGTTGGACTATTTACAATCTTTAGAAAATATTTTTTCCTTCAATAATGATCTATCAAAAAAGGTAAATTCTGTAGATTTGTGACCACGATTTGTACGTCCCTTGAGAGACCAATGCCAGAAAATGGTGAGAGCAAACAGTGGCATGAAGGGCCGGCCTGCCATAGTTAAGTCCAACTTAAAGTCAATCTTAGTCTTTGGGAAACATCGCCCCTGGTCTGTGTTATACAGGAATAAATGATGCATTTTATACTTTACGGCACCTTAAATAAACAGCCTTGGTTTTCAAAATATCTGAACAAGGCTTAAGAATAAAATTGGATGATTCATTTCTGCAAGCTCTCCTGTCTGAAGTATCCGCAACGTTGAGGCCAGATACTCTCACATCCTCCTCTCACATTTTAAAAGTTAAGATTTTACAATTTACGATAAATAAACAACATCGATAAGGTAAGGTAAGGTAAGGTATTTATTCATCATCATATCGCAGCCAAAGGCTGAATTGCATGCATGATTTACAAATATTTGATTAAAAACATCATATTTACAATTCATTATTTAACAATAATTAAAGATCACAAACTAGATGGATCTTCGACTGCGAGTCGAAAATGATGTCTCTGCCATAGAGTGAATTTACAAACCAAAACAGAAACAATTTTTAAAATTCAAGTTTGATTGTAATCCATTAACAGGTTCTCAGAATATTGTGATTACAAGCTATTTTTCATATACATGTATGCCCCTTTGATCTTTGACCTCATGACCCCAAAATCCAACCAGTTCATTAGCTCATCAAGATACATACATGTCTTGAGTTTGATGGTAATCTGTCCATTGGTTCTAATGATAATGCAATCACAAGCTATTTTTGCATACATAATAAGCCACATGACCTTTGACCTCATGACCCCAAAATCTAATCAGTTCATTCGCTCTGCAAGATACATACATGACCCAAGTTTGGCGGGAATCCATCAATCAAACAGGCAAAAGTTAAATGCAGGAAGGGAAGGAAGAAGTACACGTAAAGGAAAAATGGGAGCAGGAAAAAAAGAAAAGGGAAGGAACGTTGAGGAGAGAGAGTGGAGACAGAAGGGGGAGAGAGTGTGAGAGAGAGAGAGAGATAGTGAGAGAGAGAGGGATAGTGAGAGAAAGAGTGAGAGTGAGAGAGGAACACAAACACAGAGCTGATATTACATGATACAAATTAACAAGTGAAACGCTCTCGGCGGTCTCGCCTGCATTACGCAATTCGGCATTACGCAATTCGATATGATGAAAAATTGAGGTTGGGACATTTTTTTTATAGGCAGGGTGGTATTTGCAGACCCCCGAAAATGAAATCCTCTGAATATAATAAGCATTTTGAAGTGAATATTGATTATCAATCATCAGAATAATTATTTACTGTATCATAAAACTAGATGGAACTTCAACTGCGCGCAGTCGAAAATGATGCCTCCGCCATAGAGCAATTTTACAAACCAAAATGGAAGCAATTTTTAAAATTCAAGTTTGATTGTAATCCATCTGTTGGTTCTAATGATAACGCGATCACAAGCTATTTTGAGATACATAATGAGCCCTGTGACCTTTGACCTCGTGACCCCAAATCTAATCAGTTCATTGACTCTGCAAGATACATACATGACCCAAGTTTGGCGGTAATCCATCAATCGGTTCTTGAGATAACGTGATCACAAGCTATTTTGCATACATAATGAGCCCTGTGACCTTTGACCTCGTGACCCCAAAATCTAATCAGTTCATTGACTCTGCAAGATACATACATGACCCAAGTTTGGCGGTAATCCATCAATCGGTTCTTGAGATAAAGTGATCACGAGCTATTTTTGCATACATAATGAGCCCTGTGACCTTTGACCTCGTGACCCCAAAATCTAATCAGTTCATTAGCTCTGCAAGATACATACATGACCCAAGTTTGGCGGTAATCCATCAATCGGTTCTTGAGATAACGCGATCACGAGCTATTTTTGCATACATAATGAGCCCTGTGACCTTTGACCTTTGACCTCGTGACCCCAAAATCTAATCAGTTCATTAGCTCTGCAAGATACATACATGACCCAAGTTTGGCGGTAATCCATCAATCGGTTCTTGAGATAACGCGATCACGAGCTATTTTTGCATACATAATGGGCCCTGTGACCTTTGACCTTGGACCTCGTGACCCCAAAATCTAATCACTTCATTAGCTCTGCAAGATACATACATGACCCGAGTTTGGCGGTAATCCATCAATTGGTTCTTGAGATAACGCGATCACGAGCTATTTTTGCATACATAATGGGCCCTGTGACCTTTGACCTTGGACCTCGTGACCCCAAAATCTAATCACTTCATTAGCTCTGCAAGATACATACATGACCCGAGTTTGGCGGTAATCCATCAATTGGTTCTTGAGATAACGCGATCACGAGAACGGGGCGTGCGTGCGTGCGTGCGCACGGTCGTGCGTGCGCACGTACGGACGGACGGACAACCAGAAAACATAATGCCTCCGGCTACGTTGTAGCGGAGGCATAAATACAATATAATGAGATTTAGTGTATGGGTAAGACTATAAATGTTTCAATGCTTGTCAGTAATTTACAAAATAAAGTTATCTAATAAACTTTTAAAGAAAAGAGGATTTTTCAGCATTTTGTGTAAAAACAATTGGAAGGTAGAGCCCATCTACATCACATCACGTCTCATTAGCATAATGAGAACATTATTATGAGATATACTCCAATATATATTATCGAAACATCAATATTGTCACCTAGCTGTAACTGATCATGTACATACTAGGCCTGGGATCGAATACTAAAATTACTATTAGAATATTCATGGAAAGTACTTGAATGATTCGAATATTTACTTTCATGAAATATGAACAAATAACAACAATTTATTTATTAATTCTCATATTAAATTTTGAGAACATAATCCAAGTCTACTGACCTAAAATGACCTTTGACCTTGACTTTGTGACCTGGAATTTGTGTCACATGATTTGTGATACTTGATAGCCCTTGGGTACAAGTTTCATGGAATTTGAACAAACACTTTTGAAATTATGCTAAAATTTCAAAATCTTGATGTTGATGCCACAACAAAGTCTAAGTTTCCAGACCTGAAATGACATTTGACCTTTACTTTGTCACCTAAAAGACTAATAACATGATTGGTGATACTTGATAACCCTTATGTTCAAGTTTCATGGAATAGGAATGTATACTTTCAAAATTATGATAACAATTAAAAAATCTTAGCCTGATGCCACAACATAGTTAAGTTTGTTGACCTGAAATGACCTTTGACCTTGACCTAGTGGGCTGAAATTCTACTCACATGATTGGGGATACTTGATAACCCTTTAGTCTAAGTTTCATTGAATAAGAACTTATACTTTCAAAATTATGATAAAAATTCAAAAACTTAACCTCAGGTTAAGTTTTTGATGAAGATGCCACAACATAGTCTAAGTTTGTTGACCTGAAATGACTTTTGACCTTGACTTTGAGACTTGAATTTCTCCTCACATGTTCGGGGATACTTGATAAACCTTTAGTCCAAGTTTCATTTAATAGGACCTTATACTTTCAAAATTATATTAACAATTAAAAAACTTAACCTTATGTTAAGTTTTGATGTTGACGCCGCCGCTGCCACCGGAAAAGCGGCACCTATGTCTCGCTTTTTGCTACGCAGGCGAGACAAAAATGTCATTGAAAAGAGTTAATTTGTCCAAGTTAGTGGAAATTCATCTCAAAGGAATTGAATTATAAAAAAGTAATTTTGAGAAGAAAAAAAATCCTTTTCCACATGGCACATTTATAGGCAGCAATCTCCTCAAACAATAAGCAATTACAACAAACACAATCACAAAAAAGAATTATTACAACAATCAAGCAACAATTACATCAATATGAAATTAATATAGAGATAGTAATTTGCAACAAACAAATTCAAATAATATTAAGAAGAAAAAAAACAGAAAGGGTAAAACAAGATGGAAATATTAATGAATAGATGAAATAGATGCTTAAGTGAGTATAAGATAACATAAATTTGAAAGGAAACACTGAAAATTAACTTTGATGAACAAATAAGTCTGACCTCCTCCCACATGTCGCTCAGGGCCTTGCTGCACTGAGCTGATTTTGCTTGCTCCAGGTTGGCAGCATAGTACTTTCCCTGTACCTGGCTGGAATGCCGCATGAACTGTGCCATCTCCCTGGCCTCAGGCTCTGTCATATTTTCGCGGGCCTTTAGTAATTAAGATGTGAAAAAAAAATCAATGTTTTTAATACAGAATGTATGTATAGCAATGGGATACTTTAATTCATTCATATTAGGTCTGTCAAATGTACTTTAAAAACATGTAGCTGTTCGAGAAATTTCAATTCAATTCAATTCAAATTTTCCACTTCAATGTGTATGCAGTAATTCAATTCATACACGAGCCGATGCATTACAGCTAATATCCCTCATTCTCTCCTCTCAAATGTGTCCTGTGGAGAAAAGTAGAATAGTAAATTAGATGTTGTGGTACTCCGTCTTCGGAATCATGGTTGGAAGAAGTCTCCCGGCCTACCATCTTCCACCCACATGGCATTTAGGTTTTGGCCCGGGTTGTGCAGGGGACCGCCCCGTTTCTCAAGGAACACCTCCTCCTCTTGGTCATTTGGTTTTTTTACAAACCCAGGGGTACACTCCCGGAGGCAGCTGATGTAATATCTGAATATTTCGGCCGTGCCTTTGTTGAGGCAGACATCTGCCGGGCCATGAGTCCTCATTGTTTTGCTGTTTGCAACCTATAATTAAAGTTAGAATTCGTGAAAGTATATAGAACACTAGAAATGTAATTCGTCATGAGGACGAATTAGGTGGTCTGTTATGTAATCTGAATAATTGATCTTGTAGAAAATTGACTTAGCTACAACATAGCAAAATTTGGAAGAAAATCGATCCATATTTACAGATACAATCAATTTTCCATAAATATGCTGACGTCATAATATGCAAATTCGTATTTTGAGTTCCAAGGCCAAAGGGCAAAGGGCAGAGCTATAGAAAATTAAGGAACATTACAAGACATAATAGAAGGAGAACGAGAACCAGAGCAGGCGGGAGAGGTAGAGGGTGAGAGAGAAGAAAAAGAGAAGGGCAGAGGCAGAGGCAGAGGGAGACAGAGCAAGAGAATAAGAGGGAGGCAAGGCAAGAGGTCGAGGTAGAGGGAGGCAGAGAGAGAGGGAGAGGGTAAAAGAGTAGAGAGATATATATGCAGAGACAGAGCAAGAGAAGGAGAGGGGCAAAATAAGAGAGGAGAAGGGAAACAGAGCAAGAGAGAGGAGAAAGAGAGAGATGCAATGGAGAACGATGCATTCAATATATCCAGCATAAATAGAATTTAATATAGAGAAAGAGAGAAGTATAGACAAGTAAACAATTCTATGTCCACGGGAGAGACGTAAACATGCATATACCTGGGCTGAATAACTGGAAAAAGTAAAAACGTCTGGGAAGGAGACTAGCAAGGTGATTTGGCGTGCGCCTGTAATCCAGCTAACAGTGGAAGTTACAAACTGATTCAGCCGAGGATTAGGTTCAAACTGAGTCTTTCGGATGGTGACGTTAAAGTTCGGTCCCCAGACGTAAATAATCATATCTGATTGATACACGTCTGTAAAAACCCAATAACACACACACACACACACACACTATTGTAGCAGAGTTGGGAGATAAACCCTATATTATGTTTAATACACGACAAGGAACCAGATTTCCCATAGGGTTGTACTCAAACGATTGACATTCCTCTCCCATAGCTATAACAAGCAAAATTAGGCATTTTAATACATTGTTTGTGATTGTATATGATAATATGTTATAATAGTCGAAGAAGATCATAAAATCAAATTTAAACGACGGCAAAAAAAAAAAATGACCCACCAGGAATCGAACGTGGGTCGTCGGAATGGGAGGCAAGTGCTATGACCACTATACCAAAATAATAATGTGATAGCTTATTGTCTCAGCTACAACATACTCGAAGCTCAGGGAACGCGAAGCTAAAACGACGGAGATATTGCTCGCGATACACGGGAATGTAGAGTCTAGTTTTGAGAAAAAGTCATGTCCCATAGAGAATACACGCAAAATGTGAAAAATTGACATGCCTCCTTTAATCGCAAAAATACGCCATGATGCCTTTGTCAAAATGAAAATCGTGTGACTGCATTTGTAGAGAATTGTCTCAGCTAGAACATATCAAAATTTGGAAGAAAATCGATCAATATTTACAGAGATACAATCAATTTTCCAAAAATATGCTGACGTCATAATATGCAAATTGAAATTTTGAGTTCGGAGGCCATTATGATGACGTCATGAGTTAATTGAGGGTCAAATGAGACATGAAATCATATCTCCGACTCATAATCTATCCAAATATGAAAAAAATTGGGAGTTCCATCCATTCTGAAGAGTTACAATGAATTTTGTATAGGCATGTTTTTGCCCATGTATTGTGGATAAAGATAGCGCGGTCCAGCGTGCTGTCAACTTTGACGGACGCTCATTGCGTTATTACTGGTCAGAAAAAGGTGAACAAGGTATCAAAATGCTTGGAAAAATGTGCCAAATATGATGACAGAGAAAATTGGCGATTCTATGTTGCAAAATGCCAGTACGCGCAAACGCGCGCGCATGCGCGCGTTTTTTGCAAATGCTTAAAATGGCCTGAAACGTACTCTCATTTGAACAAAAGTGATTTAGAACAGTTTGAAATTTTGCGCGCTCACGCGCGGACGTACGCATGCGCGCGTTTTTGACCTGAAATTGACCGGACGGATATTGACCTTAATCATGATAAATATGAATGAGAAATGACTTTCCGTTATGAAGATATGATCATGAGTTGAAAGTACCAAAAAAAAACACAAAATGGCGCCT
The DNA here is from genome assembly GCA_037976565.1 of Mesocentrotus franciscanus. Lineage (NCBI taxonomy): Eukaryota > Metazoa > Echinodermata > Echinoidea > Camarodonta > Strongylocentrotidae > Mesocentrotus > Mesocentrotus franciscanus. The sequence continues at coordinate 25,016,441 of CP137685.1, forward strand.
GGATGACGTCATGAAGACCTGATGACCTTGAAAATGTTCCTGTCACGTCTTATGACAATGACCCATGACTGTGCCAAAATTGAAAGAAATTGACTGAACCGATCTTGAGTTATCGTCGGAACAAAAAAGAGGGGAGAAATAAATAAAAATAAATAAATAAATATATAAATAAAGAAGAAAGAAAATGCTGACGAAAACAATAGGTGATCTGTCGATACCGACAGATCACCTAATTAATGCATAAAAAAATCCATCATAAATCTAAGGAAATGGTTTTAAAGATGACTTAATTTGAGTTCTACTCAATTTGTAAGGCTGTGAGAATAAATAGAATTATCATAAATTGACTCAAAGAAATGCATATATGGGACTATACACAATACAATACAATAAAGTCATTTATATAGCGCTCTTAAAAACTAGCTGTTGTTTCACAGCGCTTTACATAAAAAGTTATAAAAGAATCTATTGTTGATCATGGACAAAGAGGAGAGTTTTGAGACACTTTCGGAAGACATCCAGAGAAGGAGATGAACGAATAAAACGTGGAAGCTCATTCCAGAGTCGAGGAGCGCATGCCTGGAAAGCATTGTCGCCAGCTTTGGTGTATGTTCGAGGAACCTGCAGCAGGGTGCTGTCCGTACAAGAGCGAAGGCCAGGACGATCAGATTGGTAGGGTGCGATGAGAGAGTGGAGCTTTGTTTTGAATGCACTTGTAGACTACCGTCAGGATCTTGAAAACAATGCGTTGCTTGATTGGAAGCCAATGTAGTTCTTTTAGCAACGGGGTGACATGATCATGCTTATGGGCCAAGTAGATCAGCTTTGCTGCACGATTCTGGACCTTCTGGAGACGCTGCATTTGTGATGACCTGATCCCATACAATAATGAATTGGCATAGTCGAGACGAGACAACACTATAGCTCGTACAGCATGGTCACATGCTTTCGCATTCTGAAAGGTCTAATACGAGCTATATTTGATAGGTGGTAGTGAAGTCCACGACAGAGGGATGACACATGACGATCGATCTTGAGTGCTGAATCAAACTCCACACCAAGACTTTTTGCAGCAAATGTTGGATTTATCGAGATGTCACAAATCGCCAGTTTGACATCAGACACATACTGCCGTGCTTGTGGGGTAGATACTACAAGAAACTCAGTTTTGTCACAATTTAGCTTCAACATATTACACGCCATCCACTTCTGGAGATACTCAACACAGCTTGATAAAGATGAAAGAGCAAGGTTCACTGATTCTGTACTCCTAGGATCAGCAAAAACATACAATGAGATATCGTCTGCATATGAGTGATAGCGCACACCTTCATACTGTCCAATTATGTCCGATAGTGGCTGTGTGTACATGCTGAAGAGTCGCGGTCCGATTACTGATCCTTGCGGTACGCCGTAAAGAAAGTTTGGTCCAAACTTTTCAGCTATTGTAACTGAAATATGAGGGCACTTGAAGAGCTATCTTCTTTCAGTAGACCTTTCTTCAAGTATATTCTTCTAAACTGACATAGGAAGTGTAAACTCATATTTACCTTTTTAACTGTAGAGGAATTTAACATTCTCTTTCAAAGGGAAATCAAACCATGATTGCAAACTACTCTAGAGGAAAGCAGAAAAATCAGAGAAGCAGACTGGTGAAAGTTTTAATGAGATTGGACAAAAAAAATAAGAAAGTTATGGAGTATTGAAAGTTGTAATCCCTATACATGTAGGTATGGGCTGTTCAAATTGGCACAATTGGTAATGTCTCTGCAATGTAGTGGCAGACTACTTTCCCATTTGTTCCAATTAATACACAAATCGACTAAAATTGTGTTTTTTTTCTTCAAAACAGTATGATTCAGGAGGAACACTTCTCTTTGGAGGACCTATAATGATCTGCTATCCATGATATATTTGAGTAGTGCCTCAAGAGAGAAGGCACTTGGGAGAATAACAGAAATCAACAATATGTGTACATGATAAATGGAAGAGTTATCCATGACTACATCACAATCCACTGACCAGACGTATGGACTTACAGCGACTCATATTTCAAACATTCATAACTTTCTTATTAGTCCTGTCTTTGTCAACTTTTGCCATTTTTTTCCTTATTTTTCTGCTTTCATATAATGATCTCATTGTACAAGGGTTGGATTGCCTCTTAAGTTATTCATTATAATGCATATTTACATCTCTTTGAAGATGAAAATTGAAGCAGAGTGTGTACACTTTGGGATAAGGTGGATGTAAATGTAGGGATTCATGTCCAGACTCTCAATCTCAGCTCAGGAATAAAGATGAATAAGGAGTTTTCTAATGATAGTATACATGTTGCAAGAAAATCCTGGGTTCAATAAGGAAAATACATTACCCTTCGGGTTTAGTTTGTGGGTAGACCACATACATGTACATGAGTTAAAATGCACAAGGATACAGAAGGGTATAATGCGCAATTTAACATTTTAACCCCCCCCCCCCTCCAAAAAAATAAAAAATAAATAAATAATAATAGTAATAATAACTAGATTTGTAATACTTGTTTAGAACAAGTATAGGTGGGCTGGTCCAACTAAAATTTAAGACAAAATCAAGGGCACATTTGAGATAGCTTATTATCTCAACTACAACATACTCAAAGCTCAGCGAAAACAAAGCTGAAACGACGGAGATATTGCTTGCGAAAGACGGGAATGTAGAATCCAGTTTTGAGAAAAAGTCATGTCCCGTAGAGAATACACGCAAAATGTGAAAAATTGACATGCCTCCTTTAATCGCAAAAATACGCCATGATGCCTTTGTCAAAATGAAAAATCGTTGTAACTGCATTTGTAGAAAATTGTCTCAGCTAGAACATATCAAAATTTGGAAGAAAATCGATCAATATTTACAGAGATACAATCAAATTGCCAAAAATATGCTGACGTCATAATATGCAAATTGAAATTTTGAGTTCAGAGGCCATTATGATGACGTCATGAGTTAATTGAGGGTCAAATGAGACATGAAATCATATTTCCGACTCATAATCTATCCAAATATGAAAAAAATTTGGGAGTTCCCATCCATTCTGAAGAGTTACAATGAATTTTGTATAGGCATGTTTTTGCCCATATATGCTATGTATTACAAGAGCTCGCGCACGGACATTTATATTGAATGGACGCTCATCTTGTTATTAATGGTCATTAAGAGATAAAAATGGTATCAAATTGTTCGAAAAAATATGGGAAATATCATGAAAGAAAAAAATATGGCGATTTTATGTTGTATAATCGTGTTACGCGCGAAAACGCGCGCATGTGCGTGTGCGATTTTATAAAATGCTTAAAATGGCCTGAAACGTATCCAAAATGAATTTGAGACGATTTGGAGCATTTTGAAATTTTGCGCGCGCTGACGCGCGGACGTACGCATGCGCGCGTTTTTTGACCTGAAATTGACCGGACGGATATTGACCTTGATCATGATAAATATGAATGAAAAACGACTTTTCGTTATGAAGATATGATCATGAGTAGATTTTCAGAAAATTTTACAAAATGGCGCCTAGATGACGTCATCAGTCAAGGTCAATGTTGAAAACCTTATTGTGCTTTGTTTATATGCCAATACATATGTGTGCCAAATTTCAAGGTATTTGATTTAACCATTTTCAAGTTATCTTGCTAACAAAAAAGTGGGTCGAAATAAGAAAAATAAATAAATAATAAATAATAAAGGCAATTTTAACAAAATTATAAGGTGGTCTGTATGATATACAGCCCACCTAATAATAATAATAATAATGATAATGATAACAGATAAATAAATAAAAATGAAATCAAATGAATTTGAAAGCAATTAGTTACTTCGACAACAAGCTTCATCTCCCCTTGGAAAAAAACCTCACCTGAATAACCAGCATCCCACTGACTATCCTCCCTGCTCTAGCCTCTGCCACCATCATCTTTTTGGGGGATTCCCCCCTTGATGCATTGTGTATTTCAGACAGCAGGAAATTCCTAACTTGGACTACTTCTGCCCAATAGGTCTTCCCTCCTTTTGCTGTTTCTAGAGGTATGAAGAATGCCACAAAGGTCAAACAAGTAGGGTTCGGTTTTATCATATTAAACAAAAAATACCAGCAAACACGTCAGTTTAGTACTTTTGATTGTTATAACTAGCATCAAACTAACATTAGCTCAAGGCTCGTTTAGATACAAGTCTGGTTTTTTTTCACCTCGTATCAGGTGTTAAGAGCTGACATTGTGATGACTCCAAAACTAAGAATTGCATTGACAAAAACCTCAGAACAAATCTTCTCTTTGTTTCAAAATAGATTGTATTATTGACCCACTTTCTAAAATCTAATTTTCTTTATAAGAGTGTACTCTAAGGGTGAGTTCAAGCGACACTTTTTCACCCTAGAAACGCAGTTTTCAAAGATGTTTAGTTTAAAACACGGTTGCGTTCAAGCAATTTCAAGCAATTTTTCATCGGTCGTAAAAAAAACATGAAACGCTGAAAAAGATGCATTTTGTAACGTGATTCTGCAGAATCATGGTTGCTAAAAATCGCTTGAATGCAACAGAGATCTCAATCATGTTTCTATGACGTCGTTATCTATTATATATATTATCGCTATTTATATCTATTCTTCCTGGGTGGGCTTGAAATGAGCGGGAATCAGCGTTAATGGAAAATCGCTCAAACGATCTTCCTCAGTAACCATGTTTTGTAACAGCGTTTTGATTTGTGATTCTAGCTTCAAAAAATCGCTTGAATGGACTCGTATGTTGGCACACATTTCTTATCCAGAAAACTTTTCAGTCAAGATAACAACGCAGGATGAGAATTTCACAAAATGTGTACCGGTAGGCATGTAGTGGTGTGGTGTTTGGAACCAATTTTTATGCAGAATTTGTGTTATGGGATCAAAGTAAAATATCATTGATTCTGCTATGGTACAATGAGCATGCAGAGCTGCCAATCTCCAGAACAGAAAATCAGTAATCACAAGGCTCAAAATCAGTAATTTCTTATGTGGCTCTAGGAATCTAAAAACCAGCACTACAACACTGCCCCAGACCCAGAAAAAAAAAAATGTTGTAAAACTAATACCTAGCCCTTTTTTGTGGTGATTTTACTCACAAAAAGTTGCTAAATATTGAATTTCAAGTCATCACAACACATCAGTTTTCCATGAAAAATTGGCTTCTATTGAGAGAATAATTGATACTTTTCCGTCTTTCTTAGCAAGTGTTGGATAGCCGCCATACTGCACAGAGATGGCGCTGCTTTTATTTTTTTTTTGGTGGTCGTGTAATCCGTAATTTTAGACAACATTCCGTACTTCCATAATGATTGTTAATTTCTGTACCAATTACAGGAAATCCGTACTAGTTGGCAGCTCTGAGCATGTATTGCTAATTAAGTCTACACTTTCCAGAAACTACCACTTAATTGTGGATATTTCTGTTTTCTCTTCATCATCCATACCAATTAATGGCTCTGTTAGTGCTGGCTTGCATGTGCCTCCTGGAGAGAGCCACTTCAGCAGGATCCACTATCTCTTCTGCTTGATGAAAAGGAAACAATCTTGAGTGTTGGTTATCCATACTTAAATCTCAACGGGAGTTTTGAGGGCATATGTTCATCGAGAGAGGGAGTAATAGTTTGCTTTCCCAATCTTCTATGTGCAAGTTCTAATACATACCTTTAACAAAATTATTCTTGTTATTTTGTTTTCTTTTTGCTGAGATAATTATATCTATGTAAAGAGTATCACTGTTTAATTCATAATCAATTAAATGTTGAATGCATAGTTAAAGGTCAATCTTTTCTGGACGGTTTCTGAGAATCATAGTCAGGAATATAACATTTACATACTTCCAAATGGAATACTTTGTCTCATATTTCTTCCTTAGGGTGGGGGGCATATACCCCACTTGAACAACTTCAGTTCTCCCTTTCCTGCAGGTGATTCCTACAAATTTTGGTCAGATATCAGCCATGGGTATTCAAGAAGAAGAAACTGTGCAATTACTGCCAATGAGGAACTTTGATGGCACAGCACCCAGCCCCCAACCACCTTGGGGGTAACACTGTAGATCTCCCTGGCCCAAGGATGATTCCCATTCAGTTTGGTTAAATCTGGCCATGCATTTTTTAGAAGAAGTTAAAAATGTAAACAAAGTTTAAGGATGCTGGACATGCAACTGACAAAAAGCAATCGCAATAGATCACTTGACCCTTTGGCTCAGTAGAGCTAAAAATAAATAACCTTATTTTTAATCAGAATTTGCTCAAAATTTCACAGACCCGTTACTCCTATTTTTCTGCTTCTATTAAAACCAACTTGATATCAGGGTGGACTTCCCATTTTGAGCCTTTTACTTTGAAGACGTAAGTGTCAATAAATGACAACGTTTAAGAGCGCTGGTCTGATGATTACCAATCTTTGTTTGACCATGATTCACTCTATCACAACAACTTCTGAGAGGGGAGGGGGGTGTCTGAAGTTGAACTATATATTTTTTCTCAAGCTTGTGTGATATGTTACGCATATCCGGCAGACGTGTTTCCACCTTCAACTTCGTCTGTAATGCATTGTCTGTTAAGAACTATTAACAAAACTAAGCTTCCCTATCAATCTATTTTTGATCAGTCCTTTAAATTATAATAACACAGTACTCCATTAAAAAAATGTAGACAATTAAGTGTTCTCACTTTTGTTGCCAGCCTTTTGATAGTAATAATAATAATAGTAATAACAATGATCATAATGAAAGTAATAACATTAATAATAATACAAATATTAATACTAACAATAACGATAACAATAATAATAATGATATTATTTCCATTATAATTATAATTGCTATTATCAATAAAAATAAAAAAGATAATGATGGAGCACCAGGAGTGGCAATGTAGTTGTAATATTAGTAATATATAGTAAAGTTCATATTAATATCATTATTTAAATTATGGGAATCCCTGTGTTTTCAGTATTTTGTTAAAATACATGTACTTATATTTTCATACAATTCATAATACATACAAAACTAGTACTGCCACTAAATTGTGAACATAAAACATTTATAATGAGCACTTACTTTTTCTTATGTTGGACTTAAGGAGGTTTTCCCTGATCTTGATGGGACCTGCCAGACTTCTCATAAACTCCTCAGTCCTCATCAGACATTTTTGGAGCTGGTCCATTGGCAATGTTTCGTTGCTGTCCAGCTCCGTCATCAATCCTAGTCATCATGTTTTTGATGAATTTTTTGAGTGCACTCAAGTATTTGTGGAAGGTCCTAGGCGCCTTTTTCCACAGTTGCGAAACCAGTCTATACCCACAAAAATGGAGGAACATTTATGACAAATTAATGCAGAATTCCAGACAATTCCAGACATTTCCAGACACAACTTAAATGAATATACCAAGCACTCTCCATTGATGACGTTCATCAAGCACTTACAAATATGAAAAATAACAAATCCCCAGGTCTAGATGGATACACCACTGAATTTTTCAAACATTTTTGGAAAGAATTACACATATTTTTAGTGAGGTATTTGAACTCTGCATATTTATCCGGAATGTCCTATACAGAGTGAGTCAGAAAAAATGTCCCACTTTTTAACAGTTGTATTGTTTGAAGTATGAATATTTAATCATGGGTTTCATGATATGTCCTTTGATAGAGTTATCCTCCCAGTACATTTAGGTACCATTTTCATTTGAATCTCTGCATGCATGACTGAACATCAGACAATCTTGACAAGACTGCCAGATTTCACTTGCGCCAAGTTACTGGGTGAGGAATAAAACAGTGCATTGAACAAAGACATACAGACACACACACACACTTTTTTTCGAATAGTTTTTTTTTTATTAGAGATTTCATTCAAAATAAATCATGACATAAAAATCAATGCAAATAATTCCATACAAATACAGATCTTCATTTCGTTTTCATAACATAATAAAACAGTGAGCAAAGAAGGGGAATAATGGAATGAAATCACTAAAGTTTTCTAAAAATAATCATCACATACTGAACTTAGTTATTACCCAAAAAAATAACATAATACATATTTGTATACAATGCACCCTAAGCCCACCACCCCTTTGTGCGTGTGCGTGTGTGTGTGTTTGTCTGTATGGCTGTTTTTGTTCAAAACACTATTTTATTCCTCACCCAGCAACTTGGCGCAAGTGAGATCTGGCAGTCTTGTAAAGATTGTCTGATGTTCAGTCATGCATGCAGAGATTCAAATGAAAATGGTACCTAAATGTACTGGGAGGATAACTCTATCAAGACATATCATGAAACCCATGATTAAATATTCATAAGTACTTCAAACAATACAACTGTTAAAAAGTGGGACATTTTTTCTGACTCACTCTGTACAGAGAAGTTGGGAGTCATCTCTTTAATTCCAAAAGGAAATAAAGATAGACCTGATTTGAAAAATTGGAGAACCATATCTTTATTGAACGTGGTGTATAAATTAGGTTCCACTTGTACAGTGTAAGTCAAAAAAAAGTTTACACTTAGAAAATTTCGAATTATTTTATAAATCATCTATGATCAGTAAATTATTATACATCTTATGAAAGAGTGTTTTATCCCGAATCATTTAGTATCATTTTTGTGTGGTATGTGTTGACGCTTGGATGAACAGGAGGCATTGTTTGCGAGAGTGCAACTGACCCTACTCACGTTTTGGTCATTTTTGCCACTTTGTGGCCTAAGGTGACCATTATGGTCACTTTTGGTGAGGGGTAATTTCTCTGATCAATATTATCAGCAAAGGAGATTTGATGGGCCCATTCTATGTAAAAATGTGCTCTTATGCTAGAACATATTATGGTCAAATTGATCCCCATCAACAACAATATTTTAATTTTGGTCACTTTTTGGTCAAAATGACCATTTGTATTGATTGTTTTTACAAAATCAGGCCAAACTTTCAGTCCGAGTCAATTGATGGTGGGCTTTGACATCCAAATTCAATATAAAAATGTGCTCTGATATCAGAACAATCTATGTCATTGAAAGGAGTTTCTCAGTTCGAACGACTTCGATCATTTCGATCAGTTGCTAGCGTTTAGCTGCGCTGCACTGGTTGAAAGATGTGGACCCGCGAGCTGAAAAATTGTCATGTCACGGCTGGCCAGTAGGGGTGCTGTTAAATGTCAATCGACCCTATTGAAAACTCAATTAATCAACATCATTGCTGACACATGGAAACTAAAAGACACTTCTCTGTACCATTCTCCTCTCTTGCATCTGTAATATTTGGAAAGGATTAAATAACACAATCACAATCAAATATCATTTCAGTGGCTGCTCCTCAATGGCATGTACGTTTCATTTGCTTGTTCTTGGTTAACAACATAACTGTCTCTGTATGCTGTAGGTGTGTGTGTGTGTGTTCACAACTATGGTGAGCAAATGAGCAAAATGGCGACAATACATTCCTCCCTTTTAACCGGTACCTTTGGTTTAACTATTCTACCCAAAATGCATTTGACCTTTTTTTCTGGATTCACAAAGAGCAAGAGGTCATTGAAGATATTAGCTGTTCCCTCATTAGGAAAACATCTGCCTAACCATGGGTGCTGTTTGACATCAAAACAATGAATTTTTAAAGGAGAATGAAATCCAACAAACAGCTGATAATCTTATTCAAAAAGCAAGTTAAAAACATTGGTGACTATTATATATGGTGAGCAAATGACAATATTATACATTCCTCCCTCGTAAATGGTACCTTTGGTCAAACTAAAAAAAAAAGAAGAGGTCCACGGAACTTACGCTTACCTGTGCCAATGAAAGTATGGGTCTCACAATAAGAGACCTACATGCATGATGTGTAGCCCCCATCGTCTTTGTACCAGGAGCACAGGATTTATTGAAACAATAGGACAATTTAGGGGTGCTACTCCCAAGTAGGGACAGGTATCCCATTCAACAAATTTAGGTCTTGTTCACATACAAATAATTCCTACAATGTTTAGCTAGAATCCATACCAACATTTTGTGATGAAATCATATCGTCACTTCATGATCTATCAGAATACGAAATAAAAAATGAGGGTAACCAGGCATTTTGAAGAGATATCCTCGATTCAAATGGAACAATATTCAAAACCTTTTTTTAAATAGTTTTCAAGATTAGCGTGTGAGGAACATAGTAATGAGGATAAATGCTGTACCAAAGACCACTAGCACATCGATTTGGTTTCCAACTTGGGATCTCTCGATTACGAGACCACTAGGCCATCACGTCTCCTCAAATGGTATAGTGGCATCTTGATGACAGGGTATTTTTGGATTGAAAACATTTAGGCCTTGAATACAGATGATTATCAAGTAAAATTTCATTCAAATTCTCATATATTTTTGTGGTAATGATTTAGGTGAAAGATACAGTATGGCATCAAGACGAGAGACTTCATTTAATCATGAAAAAGTTTTAATATCTCACTCAAACGACACATTTTTTTGGAGTTAAGATACATGTACATAATTATTCAAAATATAGAAAAAAACTTACCTTTGGCTTTGGCGAGTAGACTTTTCATTTCTGGAGATCCTCTTTTTATAAAGTGGGACTTCGCCAGATGGGTATCCATCCGAATTGCGAGGGTACCGCACAGAGGGCATTTCAGGAAGGGAATTCTCTTCTTAGCATCCTTAGCATTGCGCTGGATAGGTGTCCTAAGACAGGAAAAAATCAAACTATATAGTATAAATACAGTTAATACACGAAATTAAATGTCATGAAATGTCTTCTCAAGTTCACAGGCAGTTCTATATTCTCTTCCAGTTCTATGATGTGTGTGTGAACAAATAACATTTATCTCATTTTAATTATAGGTAGGGAGTTAAACCATTATAAGGCCCTAAAAAAGACAGATGTTGTATTGCCCTTTGCAACCGACCAACAATTTTAGAAATCTACGGTCAGCTTTAAAAAAAATTTTTTTTTTTTTTTAACCGTTTTTTAGAGAAAAAAATGTTCAATGAATAACAAAATATTCAAAACTGAGAAATATCAGCCCAAAGAGGGGGAAAAAAAATTCTGACCGACCGGCCCATGTTTTGGCACCTAAAGGGCAATACAACATCTTTTTTGTTTAGACTTAAGAGCATGGTAATGATAAGTGATTGTATAATTTGTAAAAGAAAAACATGACCTGCTAAATAAACAGAGTGATAGAAGATCAAGAAAATAAGTTGTCAATTGGTGCCCTAGGACTAGGGTTACGTCAGAACAGTTTTGAGAAACACTGACAAAAGTCTGACAAGAAGAGGACAGCATTGAGATGTGGGTGATCTTGTGCTTCTGGCAGTTTCAAACAATGCCAAGGCCCCAGTTTATGAAGCGAAAGTTTAATTAAAGGGATGTATGGGCAACACCACTAGGAAAATTCTCTACTAAATCACAAACCCTTAAAAAAACAGAGAAGCACGCTTTAAGATTTGGATAGCTATGAACTAGAGCAGAAATTTGAGATATGATCCACGTTTACAACTACCGCCATGGCCTTTACACCACTCAAACAGACCTACTACATTTATGCAAGGAAGACAGAACACGAGGCCATATACCTGAAACCAGAGAAGAAATTTGCACACCTTGACATCAGGAAATTCTTTTTCTCAAATAGAGTATATAGTGGACAAATGGAATAGCTTATCTGAAGAAGTGGTTAATGCCCCATCCGTAAATGCCTTCAAAAACAAACTGGATAACAATTGGAAAAAATCACCTTCAGTATGACCCTGAAAGTAACTAGAAGTAGAATGCAGAACTATTCCACCTTCCACACACACACACCTCAACACGAAATCACAACAAACTGAAGTATTGATGTAAAGGAACTCAATTGATCGATGAACAGGCCCTGCCCTACCAACATCGATGGATTAAAGTAAAGTAAACTACATGTATATTTACAAAGATATTATAGATATGAGTTAGTGAAACAGACACAATTACATACATGTATTGCACAGTGACAGTTAAAAATACGGCTGCAAGAATTTCAACATAGAGCTCAATTTCAACGAAGAAAATCAGGAAAAAAGACATTCATACAGTCAATCAGGTAAGTGGAACCGATGTAGTTTAGCCTAGGCCTAATAGTAATATTGGAGTATAAATGCATTGGATATGCATCCGCTAAAATTGAGTATTTTGGGCAAAGATCTGGCCACAACGTTTGCACAGGAGACCCTATGGTCTCTAAAGAGAGGAGCCGACCCTACCCAACCCAAATAAGAGGCTACCCCGGTATACGAACGAAAGAGACAAAAAGTTTCGGTTTAGACAACCAGTAGACAGAAATAACCGTCTGGTAATGGTACGGCGGCCATAGACCGAAAATTCTGTCTCTTTCGTTTTAGAAAGTGAAGAGCGACCCTACCCAAATTAAATAAGAGGCTAACAAACGAAAGAGACAGAATTTTCGGTCCAACTCTATAGCTCTAAGAAGACTTGAGTCTAAATACGGAGTAAGTTATCCAGTGGAGTCAGCTGCAATCTCAGTGGAACAACCGTTGATATCAGAGACTGAATCTTACTAATGCTTACTTGGGTATACTCACACATAGCTGCATTACTATCCTGGCTGTGCTATTGATTCTCAACATTTCAAACACCACTGTACAGAACTCAACTGACTTCACTCAAAATCGGTACTTTAGTGACAGTTGATGACACCTAAATAGCAGTAAAATACAATTTTTTTAACTAACCGATATGTTAGAAAGAATAATTTAAAAATTCAAATTGTAAGTCTACTGTCAAACTTGCCGATCAGCCACATCGGCATGATTATGTGCATTTAATTGTGTATTATAAGTGTATTGACTATTCATGTGTACAAATGCTGCGCTAGAGGTCAATACGCATTGACTCTCTATCTATGCTTTGCTGGAATGGGTATACTTGGGTCACTTGGGTGTACCGGTAGACCGAAAATATCTGTCTCTTTCGTTCGTTAGCCTCTTTTTTGGGTAGGGTCGGCTCCTCTCGGCTCCTCTCTAAAAAGAGAGGAGCCGACCCTACCCAAAAAAGAGATATAGTAAAAGCTTACTACGGGTTACTCACCAATAGCGTCACTGCAACGGTGTGCTGATCGTCGTGGCGGTTCTGTGGTGATGCTCTGGTTATCTGGTTCTGTTACTGGTCTGTATCTGATTCTGTCTCTGACTCTGTCTGCTTGGTGGCGGGTTTCGGCCTTTTTATATACCCGCACGCATGCGCGTACGTGCGACCTTAAAACGCAACCCAACGTACGCCCATGCGTGCGGCCCGTATAATCGGGGTTCTCCATAGAGAGAAGGCTACCCAAATCAGAGGCTAACGAACGAAAGAGACAGAAATTTTCGGTCTAACTTGGGTGTAGAGACTGGAAGCTTAGCTTATATTTGTCCCTCTTTATACAGTCAAACCTGCTTTAGTGACCACCTGTCTACAAAGACCACATTTTTTGTTTCCCTTGAAAATGGTTTCTCATTGAAACATGTACTAAAGGAACTTGTCTACAAAGACCACCTGTCTACAAAGACCACTTTTTGTGTTTCCCTTGGGCGGTCGCTATAGACAGGTTTGAATGTATTACTGTTCCATCCCGTCTCAAGTATGGTTCAAACTTAATAAATAATTGGATTGTTTCTCCAGTGCCTTTCTAAGGATGACTTGAATTGGTTAAAAATAATGGCATAATGGTGGCAGCATTGAGATTGACTCCTTAGGCAGGGCATGGCATTCCAATTGTTTACACGTCTCCTTGTTAACTTAAAGCTTAAACTGTCTAGACAGAAATAACCGTCTGGTATGGGTCATTCTTTAATAAAACTGACATTTGTTGACATTCCCCATACACAGACGGTACCCCATACGGCTCGCACCACGGGGAGAGATTGAGCCGATTTTGGCCTGCTTTTAGGTCAAAAACTTTCTCCCACGATTTTCTTTATTTAGATCTAATTTTCTGATTTATAAATCAGATACAAAAATACTATGTCTATTTTTCTCCTATGTACAGTTATCAATTTTTAATGACTTATTTCTAAATGCGAAATTTACAGACTTACGTATATGAGTTATCCAATTTTTATCTCAGAACCAAGGAAACGGTACGTTCATGCATTCGAACTGGTAATCTATGACATGACCCGCCCGATATATTTCCGGGTCAACCGACCAAAACAAGCCCAATGGCCAATCAGAGCACGTGTTTGATATTGGGCTTATGAATATTCAAACATCACCGGCTCAAGCCGGGCTGACTCATACGTAGCTATTGGACGTTCGAAAAGAAAAAATGAATATTCATCAACTTAAACCAAGATGGCTGACAACAAATCTTGTTGACTACAAGACTTTCTCGGATTAATCATTAATATAGGATCTAAATGAGCAAGCTATCGTAAGTCAAAGTAGATATTTCTGTGTTATTTTTAATTTTCAAAAGTTTCAGTGTAAAATTGCAGCCAAAGTGGATATATGAAGACGTAAAGAGTGAAAAACTCGTTGCATATCTCATTCATCGCGGTCCGGCCGAACTGAACCATTCGTTCCCCACACTACCCCATTGACGTACTTCAGTCTATGTATAGAGGCGGTCAGAGGAGCCAGATGCAATCTCAGCGGAACAACCGTCGATATCAGAGACTGAAGCTTTCGGTCTAAAACTGTCTAGTCTATACTATAGACTATATTATAGGCCTAGACTCTTGTATTGTATTGTATTGTATTATAGACTCTTGACTTGTATTGTATTGTCTTGTATCGAAACGTTATTTGTCTATCTTGAAAGTTGAAATCATGGTCTATGGAGTATGGCCCTATGGGGAAGGTTTACGTTGACAAATGTACAATGTATATCCAGGAAGTCAATTCCGACACCCTGGTATATCCATGTATATCTAGGCCTACAGCTACAGAGTGTACCGGTTCTTACAATAACACACAACACAGAGACTTCCAACTATCACGAGACGCGGAATTGCAGAAATCATATCTAGACTGCATGCTCACACGTAGACCGAAAGCTTCAGTCTCTGATATCGACGGTTGTTACGCTGAGATTGCATCTGGCTTCTCTGACCGCCTCTATACATATGGGGAATGTCAACAAATGTCAGTTTTATTAAAGAATGACCCATACCAGACGGTTATTTCTGTCGAGCTCACACGGCGACCGCTTCGGACCGGGCGCGGGCCTGGACTTGTGTACCGGTAGATCCACGGCCTGAGCGAGCCACTCACTGATCGACTCGGTCTCTGATCAGCATCTGGCCTGGACTTTTGATTCATCCTTCAACTTGATTCAAAATCAAATCAGGGCATTGGTCAATCTTATATATACATTACATTAATAATACTCACAGACAAATGAAGTAGAGAAGACGAAGCTGAAAATACAATTGATCCTGTCTAATGTTAGAATAAATCTTTCACTCTATCTTTCTGTCTGCACATTTCGTTTTTAGAAAAGATCGACGAGACGTGCCTAAATTGCATATAATTAATTACGTACTATACGTTGATCGAGTTGATTGATAGTAGCTGACGTCACAGGTCTACGCTCTGACAGTAAACAATGGAGATCGCTCATTGGTCAAAATTTATAACGATCCTACGCCGCTGATTGGTCATACAGCGAAAGAAATTCTCTTTCCATGGCTATAACACAATCTTCTCTGTTCGCAAAAAGAATTGGAACACGAACAATAGGCGTGGCTAAGAAAATAGAAAGGAGGAGTTTTTGCTGCAGTCTTTATAGAATGGGGATGATAACGTGGTAAACTAAAAGTCAATGTTAATACATGTAATTAAAGTAAGTAAAATTAATGAATGAATAAATTGAACTCAAAATACGTATTTGTTTACTGTTAGGAATAAACAATTAAGTGGCATGAAATGAAATAAATCAATCACGTCCCTTATTGATCTTTCGGTAACTGATTTTTCTCTCTGAAATCTTATTAAACTGAAATTAAAGGGGAAAAATAACAGGATTCCAAAAGCCTCGGAATAAAACTCCCATTATTTGATGGATTGGGAAGCATTTTCGTCGATTTCATTAGTTTTTGTGGGTGTCAATTATAATGTGTAGCTGTGACAATTCAATCAACTTAGGTGATTCTTTTAATTCAATTCATACGAGGGGTCATGATGACTTTAAAAAAAAAACTAAAAAAAAACAATCGATCAATGTTTCTTTTGCATTTTGATAGGAAAGATTTTCGCCTATCTAGCCATTAGATGACTATGTAATGTCAGAAGCAAGTGTCTGTAATAATTATAAACTGTTAAATTCACTGCAATAATCAAATATATGAACGGATGAAAGAGCAAGTTAATAGAAAATATCAAATGTTCAAAAATCTTACAGCCAGTATACATGCACATGTCTAATTCCTTCGCTGAAACTGTACGCCTAAAATGTTTGATAATCCTAATACATTGTGTTAAAAGAAAATGGACAGAAATTACAGAAGACTGTAATTAGAAGGAGATGAAAATCCCGGCTCAAAAAGTCCAAAAGATATAAGCTTTCTTCGGGATGATGTTTGAAAATACAAGATAAAATTGATTAGAGTCTTGATTTTATGAAAATAGATGTAATTAAATGAAATTTGCATTTTGATAAGGACTATCAATTAAAATTCAAAAATTTCTTGTCTGACGGGGTATATTTGGATGTTGTATACCCGTTAGCCACTCAGTCTCTGTATACTTTAATTGTTGTTCTCTCTATCTCTCTCCTTCTGTCTCTCTTTCGGGTTATCTCTCTCCCTGTCCAGTCTCTCTCTCTCTCTCTCTCTCCCTCCCCCGCCTACAATAATATACATAAGTACACGTATACATCTTATATTTCTCTCTCTCCCTCTGTCTCATCTATATACTTTTGCATCCGAGCCCCCAGGCTCTCCAAGAAAAGTAAGAAAAGGCGAGACAAACAAAATATTTGTTCTCCCTCTCTCTCTCTCTCTCTCTCTCTCTATCTACCACCCCCACACACACACACCGCACACTATTTGGCCCTTTTCTCCTATCCTCTTCTACCCCTTCCTCTTCCTCATCTAGCCTACTTTTCTTTCTCCTTCCGTCTTTGTCACCTCTTTTCTCCCAATGCATGTATTTTTCCTTTTTTATTCAGTCTTCCACCCTACTGCCCTAAATAGCTTGTCAAGTCTTTGTCTCTTTCTCTCTCATCTCTCTCCATATTGCTCTATATTACTTTTAACTGTTTGTGATAATCACATCACATTTTACTTCGTGAATCTCGTTGAAGAGGCTAAATGAGATCCCGCTCTTCGCGCATGCGCACATAGTCGTTCTTCGTAGCTATAGGCTATACAATGGAAAGTAACTTCTGATCGCGCGATTTATACTTCAAATTTCATCGAAAATCTTCAATCTTATTGTCAACGAAGTTTTCCTTGACTACTTAAACGTTTATTGGACGTTTTGATCAGGTTAGATACTGTCTAAGCCTTTCCACTATCGTTTTATAGCGATTTAGGAAAATTTAGTTCGTACATATTTCACGAACGGATTTCCATGGCTTGGCTATAACACAATCTTCTCTGTTCGCAAAAAGAATTGGAACATGAACAATAGGCGTGGCTAAGAAAATAAGAAGGAGGAGCTTATCGTGCCCCTATTTTGCTGTAGTCTTCATAGAATTGGGATGATAACGTGGTTAAAGACTAAAAGTCAATGTTAATACATGTAATTAAATTAAGTAAATGAATGAATGAATAGAACTCAAAATACGTATCTGTCTACTGTTAGGAGTAAACAATAAAGTGGCATAAAATGAAATAAATCAATGATTACAAACATCCCTTATTGATTTTTCGGTAACTGACTTTTCTCTCAGAAATCTTTTCAAACTGAAATTAAAGGGGAAAATAACAGGATTCTAAATGCCTCGGAATTAAACTACCATTTTTGATGGATTGGGAAGCGTTTTCGTCGATTACATTAGTTTGTGTGCGTGTCAATAATAATGTGTAGCTGTGACAATTCAATCAACTTAGGTGATTCTTTTAATTCAATTCATACGAGGGGTCATGATGACTTTAAAAAAAAAAAAAAAAACAATCGATCAATGTTTCTTTTGCATTTTGATAGGAAAGATTTTCGCCTATCTAGCCATTAGATGACTATGTAATGTCAGAAGCAAGTGTCTGTAATAATTATAAACTGTTAAATTCACTGCAATAATCAAATATATGAACGGATGAAAGAGCAAGTTAATAGAAAATATCAAATGTTCAAAAATCTTACAGCCAGTATACATGCACATGTCTAATTCCTTCGCTGAAACTGTACGCCTAAAATGTTTGATAATCCTAATACATTGTGTTAAAAGAAAATGGACAGAAATTACAGAAGACTGTAATTAGAAGGAGATGAAAATCCCGGCTCAAAAAGTCCAAAAGATATAAGCTTTCTTCGGGATGATGTTTGAAAATACAAGATAAAATTGATTAGAGTCTTGATTTTATGAAAATAGATGTAATTAAATGAAATTTGCATTTTGATAAGGACTATCAATTAAAATTCAAAAATTTCTTGTCTGACGGGGGTATATTTGGATGTTGTATACCCGTTAGCCACTCAGTCTCTGTATACTTTAATTGTTGTTCTCTCTATCTCTCTCCTTCTGTCTCTCTTTCGGGTTATCTCTCTCCCTGTCCAGTCTCTCTCTCTCTCGCTCCCCGCCTACAATAATATACATAAGTACACGTATACATCTTATATTTCTCTCTCTCCCTCTGTCTCATCTATATACTTTTGCATCCGAGCCCCCAGCGGCTCTCCAAGAAAAGTAAGAAAAGGCGAGACAAACAAAATATTTGTTCTCCCTCTCTCTTTCTCTCTCTCTCTCTCTATCTACCACCCCCCCCCCACACACACACACACATAAACACACACACACCGCACACTATTTGGCCCTTTTCTCCTATCCTCTTCAACCCCTTCCTCTTCCTCACCTATAGCCTACTTTTCTTTCTCCTTCCGTCTTTGTCACCTCTTTTCTCCCAATGCATGTATTTTTCCTTTTTTATTCAGTCTTCCACCCTACTGCCCTAAATAGCTTGTCAAGTCT
The DNA here is from genome assembly GCA_037976565.1 of Mesocentrotus franciscanus. NCBI lineage: Eukaryota > Metazoa > Echinodermata > Echinoidea > Camarodonta > Strongylocentrotidae > Mesocentrotus > Mesocentrotus franciscanus. The sequence continues at coordinate 25,035,582 of CP137685.1, forward strand.
TTGTCTCTTTCTCTCTCATCTCTCTCCATATTGCTCTATATTACTTTTAACTGTTTGTGATAATCACATCACATTTTACTTCGTGAATCTCGTTGAAGAGACTACATGAGATCCCGCTCTTCGCGCATGCGCACAAAGTCGTTCTTCGTAGCTATAGGCTATACAATGGAAAGTAACTTCTGATCGCGCGATTTATACTTCAAATTTCATCGAAAATCTTCAATCTTATTGTCAACGAAGTTTTCCTTGACTACTTAAACGTTTATTGGACGTTTTGATCAGGTTAGACGCTGTCTAAGCCTTTCCACTATCGTTTTAGAGCGATTTAGGAAAATTTAGTTCGTACATGAGTAAGTTCACGAACGGATTTCCATGGCTTGGCTATAACACAATCTTCTCTGTTCGCAAAAAGAATTGGAACAAGAACAATAGGCGTGGCTAAGAAAATAAGAAGGAGGAGCTTATCGTGCCCCTATTTTGCTGTAGTCTTCATAGAATTGGGATGATAACGTGGTTAAAGACTAAAAGTCAATGTTAATACATGTAAATAAATTAAGTAAATGAATGAATGAATAGAACTCAAAATACGTATCTGTCTACTGTTAGGAGTAAACAATAAAGTGGCATAAAATGAAATAAATCAATGATTACAAACATCCCTTATTGATTTTTCGGTAACTGACTTTTCTCTCAGAAATCTTTTCAAACTGAAATTAAAGGGAAAATAACAGGATTCTAAATGCCTCGGAATAAAACTACCATTTTTGATGGATTGGGAAGCGTTTTCGTCGATTACATTAGTTCGTGTGCGTGTCAATTATAATGTGTAGCTGTGACAATTCAATCAACTTAGGTGATTCTTTTAATTCAATTCATACGAGGGGTCATGATGACTTCAAAAAAAATAATAAAAAAAATAATCGATCAATGTTTCTTTTGCATTTTGATAGGAAAGATTTTCGCCTATCTAGCCATTAGATGACTATGTAATGTCAGAAGCAAGTGTCTGTAATAATTATGAACTGTTTAATTCACTGCAATAATCAAATATATAAACGGATGAAAGAGCAAGTTAATAGAAAATATCAAATGTCCAAAAATCTTACAGGTACATGCACATGTCTAGTTCCTTCGCTGAAACTGTACGCCTAAAATGTTTGATAATCCTAATACATTGTGTTAAAAGAAAATGGACAGAAATTACAGAAGACTGTAATTAGAAGGAGATGAAAATCCCGGCTTAGAAAGTCCAAAAGATATAAGCTTTCTTCGGGATGATGTTAAAACAATAAAAGATACAATTGATTAGAGTCTTGATTTTATGAAGATAGATATAATTAAATGAAATTTGCATTTTGATAAGGACTATCAAATAAAATTCAACTATGTCTTGTCGGACGGGGGTATATTTGGATGTTGCCCTTTCGCCACTTCTCTGTATACTTTTATTGTTGTTCTCTCTATCTCTCTCCTTCTGTCTATCTTTCGGGTTATCTCTCTCTCCCTGTCCAGTCTCTCTCTCTCACTCTCTTTCTCTCCCTACCCGCCTACAATAATATACATACGTACACGTATACATTATTATGTATCTTATATTTCTATCTCTCCCTCTGTCTCATCTCTATACTTTTGCATGCGCCCCCGGCATGCTCTCCAAGAAAAGTAAGAAAAGGCGAGACAAACAAAACTTTTTTCTCCCTTCTCTCTCTATCTGCCACCCCTCACACACACACACACGCACACACACACACACACACACTAATATGCCCTTTTCTCTTATCCTTTTCTACCCCTTCCTCTTCCTCATCTAGCCTACTTTTCTTTCTCCTCCCGTCTTTGTCACCTCTTTTCTCCCAATGCATGCCTTTCTTCGGTTTTATTCAGTCTTCCACCCTACTGCCCTAAATAGCTTCTCAAGTCTCGGTCTCTTTCTCCCCCATCTCTCTCCATATTGATCTATATTACTTTCAACTGTTTGTGATAATCACATCACATTTTACTTCGTGAATCTCGTTGAAGAGACTACGTGAGATCCCGATCTTCGCGCATGCGCACATAGTCGTTCTTCGCAGCTAAGGCTATAATGGAAATTATACTTCTCATCGCGCGATTTATACTTCAAATTTCATCGAAAATCTTCAGTGTTATTGTCAACGAAGTTTTCATTGACTACTTGAACGTTTTGTTGACGTTTTGATCAGGTTAGATGCTGTCTAAGACTTGGCCACTATCGTTTTAGAGCGATTTAGGAAAATTTGGTTCGTACGTGAGTTCACGAACGGATTTCCATGGCTTGGCTAAAATAACACAATCTTCTCTGTTCGCAAAAAGAATTGGAACACGAACAATAGGCGTGGCTAAGAAAATAAGAAAGAGGAGCTTATCGTGCCCCTATTTTGCTGTAGTCTTCATAGAATTGGGATGATAACGTGGTAGAAGACTAAAAGTCAATGTTAATACTGTACATGTAATTAAATTAAGTAAATGAATGAATGAATATAACTCAAAATACGTATCTGTCTACTGTTAGGAGTAAACAATAAAGTGGCATAAAATGAAATAAATCAATGATTACAAACATCCCTCTCAGAAATCTTTTCAAACTGAAATTAAAGGGGTAAATAACAGGATTCCAAATGCCTCGGAATAAAACTCCCATTTTTAATGGATTGGGAAGCATTTTCGCCGATTACATTAATTTGTGTGTGTCAATTAAACTAAATTTGCATTTGATAAGGACTGTCATTTCCAATAATTTCTTGTCGGACGGGGGTATATTTGGATGTTGTATGCCCTTTAGCCACTTCTCTGTATTGTTGTTTTCTCTATATATCTATCTCCTTCTGTCTCTCTTTCGGGTTATCTCTCATATACTCGTATACATTATTATGTATCTTATATTTCTATCTCTCCCTCTGTCTCATCTCTATACTTTTGCATCCGCCCCCCATGCTCTCCAAGAAAAGTAAGAAAAGGCGAGACAAACAAAACTTGTTTTCTCCCTTCTCTCTCTATCTGCCACCCCTCCCCACTCACACACACACACACACACACACATACACACACACACGCGTGCGCGCACACTACTTGGCTTGTTGTTGTTGTTGAGATTAATGGCGTTTCCATCGTCATTGGATGATTTTCGCCAAATTGGCATTTTTCTCCTATCCTTTTCTACCCCTTCCTCTTCCTCATCTAGCCTTCTTTTCTTTTTCCTTCCGTCTTTGTCACCTCTTTTCTCCCAATGCATACTTTTCTTCTGTTTTATTCAGTCTTTCACACTAGTGCCCTAAATAGCTTCTCAAGTCTTTGTCTCTTTCTCCCCCATCTCTCCACATTGATCTATATTACTTTCAACTGTTTGTGGTAATCACATCACATTTTACTTTGTGAGTCTCGTTGAAGAGACTACAGGAGATCCCGCTCTTCGCGCATGCGCACATAGTCGTTCTTCGCAGCTAGCTAGCTCGGGCTAAATGGAAAGTAACTTGTCATCGCGCGATTTATACTTCAATTTTCATCGAAAATCTTCAGTTTTTTTGTCAACGAACTTTTCCTTGACTTAAATAAACGTTTTTTGGACGTGTTGATCAGGTTAGACGCTGCCTAAGCCTTTCCACTATCGTTTTAGAGCGATTCTGGACAATTTGGTTCGTTTTCCATGGCTATTAACACAATTTTCTCTGTTCGCAAAAAGAATTGGAAAACGAACAATAGGCTAAGAAAATTAGAAGGTGGAGCTTATCGTGCCCCTATTTTGCTGCAATCTTCATAGAATTTGGATGATAACGTGGTAAAAGTCAATATAATTAAATAAAGTAAATGAATGAATAAATTGAACTCAAAATACGTATTGTTTTGTTTATTGTTAGGAATAAACAATAACGTGACATAAAATGAAATAAATCAATGATTACAAACGTCCCTTATTGATATTTCGGTAACTGATTTTGCTCTCTGAAATCTTGTTAAACTGAAATTAAAGGTACTATGTCCCATTTTCAGGCCAAAAAAAAATGAAAAGGTTAAATTCCAACGGCATTTGAAAGACAATACTAATTTCGAACTTCCCTAAAAAAAAGGGGGGCTTGAAAATGTCTTATAAGTGGAAAAATAACTACGATTAGTTGTCGAATCGAGCTATAGAGCCAGTAAGTAATAGTCGGATTTTTCAGACCATTGTACCGAATGGTTGTACGTTTTATGCTGCGCAAAGATTCAATCAGTTTAATTTTGGCCATTACAAGAAGTGGGTTATTGATGTAGACAAAATAATGCTCATGTACCCTTTACAGCTCATTTTATGTATGTTATTACCAAAGATGAAAAAAGCCAGTCAGTTATCTGTTACTCAATAGTGACTTGACAGTGAAGTCTAGCAAGTAAACGGATTTCCTTGCATAATTTGAATATTAGGAAAGTGCTATAACGTTTAAATTTCACAGATATGACATACATGACATATTCATAATTCCTGCAAAGTTATAGAGAATGTGATGTTGGCTGCAAAAGGGACAAAGTATCTTTAATACTGAATAAACTCATAACACTTCCTAAACTATTTATTCCAATATTCATCTGCATCACTTTGATCCAGTACTTAATTTTCAGCGAGATTACTGAGCTTGAAAAGGTACTACAATACATCTCCAACAACTTATATTCTATCTAATTTACAAACAAAAGTTTACTAAATACATGTATATTCATTTCATGATTACATACAAAGCAATTTGGGAGTGAACGAGAAGGGGTACGTAAACCATACAGAGAGAGAGAGAGAGAGAGGGGGGAGAGGGGGGATATAAAGAGAGGGGGAGAGAGAGAGAGAGAAAGAGAAATTCACAAGAACATTTAGCCTGAATTATCATTTCCAACAACAATTTAATAATAACATTATGAATTTCACACTGTGATCATGTGTGGAGCTGCTGCATGTGATTATGCATGCAAGTCTTCTATTACGATATTTCATCAACCAATCCAACACTATAGCTAACAAGTGTGACAATTCAATTCTCATCAAGCGCGTTCTCCAACAGAACTTCCTTGTCTTGTAATTTTGTGATCAGGCCCCGACTATACTCTAGACTAAACGAACTTTCATTCCCACCCAAAATACCACATTCCAGCTAGGGTCAAAAGGGCAAACAGTTTCTACAGAACCTTCTAAGATCATCCCTGAATCAAGGGGATACTAGTTCATAATATACCAGTATCTAATCAGAAGCACAAAGCAATACACAAAATAATCTTCCCTTGGTTCACTGTCCGGCCTTCATGCTTCATAGACGGTCCCTTCATGATAAATGTAGTTTATCTTTCACTTGCAAACACATAGCATATTGTGTGCGGCATGCACTTTCTCCACCGAGGGGGTTAGGGCATGGACATGGTTAGGGCATGCTTTATTTAGGTCCATGGTTAGGGCTAGGGTGGGCTAGGGCTTTTTAGGGTTAGGGCTAGGGTTAGGGTTAGGGTTAAGAAGTTGTGTTCACACTGTACGCACTGCCACATCCTGATAACACACTAGTACTGTACACATGGTGTGTCCACACTCATTCCTACCATGATCTTTACTGGAAGTTAAAGTTTATTTGGACTTGAACAACTAATTTCGCTATTCAAACTGTACTAGTGTAACTGACTAAAACTAGAATATGTAACAATGTGCTTCAAATGGCATAATTTATACATAGTATGTACAGAGCTGCCAACATTGGAGAACAGTTGAGAGTGAGATTATACGAGAAGCGTTAGCGCGAGGGAGCGAAGCGACCAAGCCCGACCGAGCGGAGCGAGGGAGTGGGGGTGGGTGTGGAAGGGGGCGTCCCCCCTCCCACAGTGTAGACCTAGCGCTTTTTATGCCTCCGCCACCGAAGGTGGTGCCGGAGGCATCATGTTTTTGGGTTGTCCGTCCGTACGTCCGTCCCGTTTGACCGTTATCACAATATCTCAAGAACCATTTAAGATTTAAACTTAAGACTCGGGAATAGTATTTATCACCATAGGAAGACGATCTGATTAGATTTTGGAGTACGTAGGTCAAAGGTCACAGGTCACAGAGGTCAACTTATGAAATTCCTTGTATTGAGTTTGTTAGCGCGATATCTCAAGAACCATTTGAGATTTAAACTTCAAACTTAAGGATAGTGTATCACCATAGGAAGACGATCTGATTAGATTTTGAAGCACGTATGTCAAAGGTCAAGGGTCACAGAGGTCAACTTATGAAATTCCATACATTGAGATTGTTATCATGATATCTCAAGAACCACTGGAGATTTAAACTTCAAACTTAGTGATAGTGTGTATCACTATAGGAAAACAATCTGATTATATTTTGGAGCACGTAGGTCAAAGGTCAAGGGTCATAGAGGTCAACTTATGAAATTCCATACATTGAGATTGTTATCATGATATCTCAAGAACCACTGGAGATGTAAAACTTCAAACTTAAGGATAGTATGTATCACCATAGGAAGACGATCTGATTAGATTTTGGAGCACGTAGGCCAAAGGTCAAGGGTCACAGAGGTCAACTTATGAAATTCCATACATTGAGATTGTTATCATGATATCTCAAGAACCACTGGAGATTTAAACTTCAAACTTAGTGATAGTGTGTATCACCATAGGAAGACAATCTGATTAGATTTTGGAGCACGTAGGTCAAAGGTCAAGGGTCACAGAGGTCAACTTATGAAATTCCATACATTGAGATCGTTATCGCGATATCTCAAGAACCACTGGAGAATTTTCACTTCAAACTTAATGATAGTATGTATCACCATAGGAAGACGATCTGTTTAGATTTTGGAGCATGTAGGTCAAGGGTCACAGAGGTCAACTTGTGAAATTCCATGTCTTCAGCTCGTTTAATATGACTTTACATTTGATATTCGATATGATGTAATTTTAATGGAATTTCTGAAAGGATTATGCTTTTATTGCAAAACTTTTCGCCTGTAGAGTATGACGTCACTCGGTGTTTTTTTTTGTTGTTGTAATATTCTTTATTGTATTCACTCAATAAATAATATTAATTCATACAAATTGTAATATATAACATATTGAAACCAATTACAGAGTACAAAATACAGTAATCTCAATTATATTGAATGAATTAATATTGTTATAACCCCCCTCTATATTTTGTTCTGCAGTACTAGTATCCCTATTACATATTATAATTTATAACATATTGGAACAAAATACAGACTACAATCAACTTAGTTATATCGAATGAATAAAGTTTGTTATATCCCCTACCCCCGTTAAAAACAAAACCAACAACAACAAACACAAAACAAAAACAGAAAACAAAACAAACAACAAAAACAAAAAAAACAAACAAACAAACAAACAAACAAACAAAAAAAAAAAAAAAAAAAAAACGATACAAGAAGACGTGGGCAGTCTATGGCAGTCGAGACCGGTCAATCACACACAGCTGTGAACCGGGCAGCCCCCTTTCCTCATCCCTTGCATTTTCTTGCATATTATCCATGTTTACCTTGAGATGTTCCCATTTTTATAGTGGAGCGTCAACGTATTTCGTTCAGTAGCACTCTTTCTTTCTTCCTGTTTACTTTTGAATATTTTCTCTCTTATTTCTTCAATACTTGGAGGCTTCTTTTTCCCTACTAATAAATATCAAATATTTAATTAATAAAACCACGTGATTAATCATTTGCCTATCTTCGGTTATTTCGTCTAATCCAATGTGAACTTCCTTCCAGCTCATATCTTTAAGGATTGGAATATCCAAACTATCACTACATTGATCCCATAATTTTCTCACCATTTCGCATTCAAAAAATATGTGCCTATATGTTTCCTCTTCTTTTCCACAAAATGAGCATTTATCACTTAATATGAATTGAAACCTGTATAAATAACGATTGACATAAACAATTTTATAAAGCAATTTGAATTGAAATTCTCTTAGTTTATTATCTAAAGTACTAATTCTTGGTCGGACAAAAACCTTTTCAATTTCTTTAACCGACAGATTGTATGATGAATGTAAATTCTGAAAACTGACAGGGACGTCTTGCATTTTTGTATGCATGCCCTGTACAGATTTTTCGAACAAACCGATTCAAATTGGAATGTTTTTTTTGTGAACATAAATTCTATTTTTAGATCATGAAATGAAATTTGCCTCTTTGTTAATTCGATTTTCCATTCCTTAGGTATATTACCATAGATTTCTTTAAGCATTGATATTTCCTCTTCCTCTAGTCCCATACATCTGAAATAAGTTTCCGACTTTAATGTTCCTTTTCCATCTATAATATGGTACAATCTATAAGTATTTTTAAGAAAAGATTTTCATTGAAGTATGTTTTTCCACTATTGTGTATAAACCTATTATTTAAAAAAATTTCATTCCCTTTGTGAGTTGTATCTTTTTTAATAAAATCATTCATATCTAACCAAATGTTTATTAAATCCCGATAGTATTTTGGTAATTGTATATCGATCTTGTTAGGTAAATAGTTACAGTAAAAAATAAGATTTCCTCCGAAAGGTCTCATTAAAAATTTGAAATAATTTTTCCATTTAACTCTCTGGTTTCCTGTTACAAGTCTTTTAATCCACATCACTTTTTGTACTTTCACAAAAAGTTGAAAGTTGAGCATTTTTAATCCTCCTTGCTTGTAATCAAAATACATCGTACTTTTTTTAATTTTGTCTTTACCTCGCCATAGAAAATTAAAACAGATCTCATCAATTTCTTTTATAACCCATTCAGGCACTGGAGTCAAAGAGCTTACATAGATTAGTTTTGAATATGCGTATGTTTTCAGTAAATGAATTTTTCCTATCAAAGTTAGATCTCTTTGTTTCCACCAATTTAACAATTTCTTTATTTTGCTTAATATTTCTTTGTAATTCATCTCTTCCGCCACATTGGGATCTAATGTAAAATATATACCGAGTATTTTTAAAATGTGTGCCTCCTTTCCAAAAGGATACACATTCGCAGAGCCAACAGAAGATCCTAAGGGTAAAATGAATGTTTTATTTCCATTAATCTTTAGTCCTGATATTTTCCTAAAATTTTCCATGATTACCTCTATTCTATTAATCGAGTTTATGTCTCGTACAAAAATTGACATGTCATCTGCATATAAGATCATCTTTATTTCTGTTTCTCCAAAACAAATACCTTTTACCAACTTATCATTTCTAATGCAGTGAGTTAAGCATTCTATGCATAAAATAAATAAATATGGAGATAACGGATCTCCTTGTCTTACACCCCTTTGAACTTTAAAATATCCGGTTGATTTACCCCCATTAAAAACACAACTTTGAGCATTGGTAAGTAAAATTGTAACCCATTCACAAAACATTGGCCCAAACCCGAAAGAAATGAGCACTTTCTGAAGAAAACTATGTGAAATCGAGTCGAAAGCTTTTTCATAATCTATTGCCAATAGGTACCCTGGTTTGTTAAAACAAGAAGTATGAAAAATCATATCATTGATTAATCTGATTGCATCACCGATGTTTCTATCTTTTAAATAACCTACTTGATCGACCGACACAATTTCATTCAAAGCTTTTTTTATTCTTTTAGAAAGTATTTTGGTAATAATCTTATAGTCTACGTTGAGTAAGGAGATAGGTCTATAATTACTAATGAATTTGGGGTCTTTACCATCCTTATGTATAAGCGTTATGATTGCTTGTTTTTGAGAAGGCGACAATTCCTTGAATTTCATGGTATCGTTAAATGCCTTAAGAACTAAGTCACCAACTACATGCCAGAATGTAATATAAAATTCTACATTTAATCCGTCATTTCCTGGGGATTTATTTAACTGCATTTCTTTTAAGATTTCAATATATTTCCATCTACTTGTAATTCTTTAATAGCACTTTTTTTCTCTTTGAAATCTATTAGTTGCTTAAAATATGCCGTTTCTCTTTCTCCACTTTCAAACCATTGGGCTCGAGATCTGATTTTTACCCCTTCACTTATATAACCGTAAAGACTTTTCAATTCCCTTCTTTTCTTTTCCAAATCGTTAATCAAAGAATTGTCATTCACCTTCGCTGGTATTTGTAATTCTTCCTCTAACTTTGAAATTTCTTTTCCAAACCAACAATCTTATCCTTTCTTTCTTTGGCTTTTTTCTTACAGTATTTTCTTGTAAAACTTCGTATCTCCATTTTAACATAATCCCATAATATTCTATTATCTATTATCTCTTTGGATAGATTGAGTTTCAACCGTGTTATTTCTTCTTTCATACTTTTCACATAATCTGCATCGTTACATAAACTGTTATTAAATTTCCAATATCCTGCTTTTATTACAGGATTAGTAGAAGAATGTAGTTTAATAATCAGTTCTACTGCTGAGTGGTCCGGTGAAATTGAAGTTAATATTTTGCAGCTAAATACCATCTTCTATGCTCTCCGAAATAACCCAGTAGTCCAATCTACTATGCATTTTAGGATTCTGTTGGTGATATGTAAATTGTTTCTTTAAATTATTTTTGACACGCCATATGTCTGTGGCATTATAGTCAATTAAAACCTTTTCAAATTCATAGCTAAGCTTAGACTGTTTTTTATTAACATTATGTCCACTGTAATCTAAATGTACATCTCTAACCATATTAAATCCCTCCAATAATGAGAGGTTTATTTTTGAATTCATCTTTTCCAAAATATTTCTAACTTTGCCCAGAAACTCCAATTGTTCCAACTCTTTGCTCCCAACAGGGAAGTAAACATTTCGAATATTACCTCCTTATTCTGCAGAAAACCAACTGCAAAAATGTATCTGCCATTTTCATCGATAACTGTGTGTCGTATCTTAATATTTACTCTACTATCAAATAGTATCATAACCCCTTTACCATGATTAGTACCGTGGCTGTATATACATTCGCCTTCCCACATCGAATTCCAAGTATTAACTATATCTTGTGTGCTAAAGGTTTCCTGTAAAAAATAATATTCCCACCTTTTCTTTGCACCATTTGAAAATGCTTCTTCTTTTATTTTTCTCCCGAATACCTTTTACATTTAAGGATATCAAATTGCAGACGGAATTTTAGTGTTACTCATCATGTGCGTGTTGAGTATATAATATAGGTGGATGAGAGATGGAAAGGTTGTTGCCCACATTCAAGCCATATAAAACTAACCAGATCAAAGGCTGCCACAAACTGTCCCCATTGAAAAAAAAAGAAGAATACATTAAACATTTACATAACATATAACACACACAATAAAACCTATGTAGAAAAGACATGTCTACAAATAAAGTTGCACCTATTTCTCCTCCGCTCACAACCCCCGAGCCTATCCTTTCTAATACCTTCTTTATACAATCATTCCAATACCGGCTACATGCATGCGCTTCATTAAACCTAAACATCTTTGTATGCAGTAACCACTTCTGTAAATGAATGTCAATGAGCATCTCGGCCCGAATTCACAAAGCAAGGCCCGAGCTCAGACCAAGGTCGAGCCCAAACCCCCTTCTGCCAAACCTCCCCGCTATTCACAAACCAGGTTTGTAAACAACAAAGGGAGGCCCGGCGAAACAAAAGGAGGTCCGAGGTCAAACCTCGGTCCGAGCCCAAACC
>CP137685.1:25047699-25178524 GCA_037976565.1 Mesocentrotus franciscanus
AATTTATACATAGTATATCTTCAAAGACCACATTTTTTGTTCCCCTTGAAAATGGTTTATCATTGAAACATGAACTAAAGTAACCTGTCTTCAAAGACCACTTTCTGTTTTTCCCTTGGGCTGTCGCTATAGACAGGTTTGACTATATACACAAATGTCTGTATGTAAGCAAAATACAAATGTACTGACAACAATAAAGTATTCTCTTGTCAAAACTTACTCAAATGTTTTGTAATTTTGTGATCATGCCCTGACTCTACTCTAGACTTATCTAGATTATTAAACGAACTTTCATTCCCACCCAAAATACCATTTTCCAGCTAGGTTAAAAAAGGCAAACAGTTTCTACATGCAGAACCTTCTAAGATCATCCCTGAATCAAGGGGATACTAGTACTAGTACATGCATGTACCAGTACCAGAAGCACAAAGCAATACACAAATCTCCCCTTGGTTCACTGTCCGGCTTTCATGCTTCATAGACGGTCCCTTCATGATAGTTTATCTACCTCCCTGCAAACACATAGCATTTGTGTGCGGCATGCACTTTCTCCACTGAGGTGGTTAGGGTTAGGGTTAGGGTTAAGAAGTTGTGTTCACACTGTACGCACTGCCACATCCTGATAACACACTAGTACTGTACACATGGTGTGTCCACACTCATTCCTACCATGATACTGGAAGTTAACGTTAATCTGGACTTGAACAAGACAAATCTTCCCTTGGTTCACAGTCCGGCCGCCTTCATGATTCACAGACGGTCCCTTCGTGATAGTTTATCTTTCACTTGCAAACACATAGCATTTGTGTGCGGCATGCACTTTCTCCACTGAGGGGGTTAGGGCATGCTTAGTATAGTATAGGTCCATGGTTAGGGCTAGGGTTAGGGTTAGGGTTAAGAAGTTGTGTTCACACTGTACGCACTGCCACATCCTGATAACACACTAGTACTGTACACATGGTGTATCCACACTCATTCCTACCATGATCTTTACTGGAAGTTAAAGTTTATTTGGACTTGAACAACTAATTTCGCTATTCAAACTGTAAGTGTAACTGACTAAAACTAGAATATGTAACAATGTGCTTCAAATGGCATAATTTATACATAGTATATCTTCAACGACCACATTTTTTGCTCCCCTTGAAAATGGTTTATTATTGAAACATGCACTAAAGTAACCTGTCTACAAAGACCACTTTTTGTGTTTCCCTTGGGCTGTCGCTATAGACAGGTTTGACTATATACACAAATGTCTTTATTAAGCAAAATACAAATGTACTGACAGCAATAAAGTATTCTCTTTTCAAAACTTACTCAAATGTTGTCTAAGTCCCCCAGGGGCGGATCCAGCCGGCGACAACGGAGGGGCCTAAAAGTGGCCCACTTGCGAAAATTTGAAAATCGTACCGGTCGATTTTTTGCTCAGTGAGGGGCGGGGGGGGTAGTGAGCACAATTTTTTTGGCTCCCTCCAGGTAGGGTAATTTATTTTTCCACCGCCACTCCCCTGGGCGCCAGGGTAGTGAGTCCAATTTTTTGGGGGCACCCAAAAAAAATTCATACGGGAAGGGTGTTTTTCCACCGCCACCACCCCTTGGGGGTGTTTTTACCTGGTTTTTTGCTAGGGAGGATCCGCCACTGCCCCCCATTATCAAATTAAATGTCAAAACTTATTTGCCTAAATAATACCAGGTACTAGGTAGTATACCGTTCATTTCTTATGAACAGAAATTAGAAATAAGGGAGAGATAGCTGCATGGCCCTATTACATTTGTATAGGAAGCCGCAACTTTGATACCCAGACACGTCAGCAATTATAGTAAACATGAGAATTGGGTAGCCGAAAAATTTTACTAGGTACAAACCCTGGTCAAGGAGGTAGGATTTTAAACTGATATAAGTATGTACTGGCATGGTATCAGGCAGGGGCGGCGATCCCGGGGGACGGGGGGACGTCCCCTCAATTTATTTAGGGGGTATCTCCCCCAAGGAAAATTTGAAAAAGTGCAAAAAAATGTATAGCAAATACTGACTAAAGACTGCAACACACTTTTAGGCTCTGGAGGGCCCAAGAGTTCAGCGTTTAGACAAATAAAAATGCAAAAATCTTCTCACTCGGTAGCTACGCTCCCTTGCATATATAATATCCTTCAAAATGTACAAGTAAATATTGTAGAAAAGTGAAGTGTGAAAAAAGTATATACTAAAGTTCTTTAATACAACAAAACTTCAAAAACCTGTGAGGGGGTAATCACTTCCACTACCGTCACCTTCACCCCTCTCGTTCACTATGCTCCCTCGCACTGGCGTACTGATGGGGGGTGGGGGCTTTATTAAAATTAAAATTCAAACGTAGTTTATTTCTAATTCGATACCAGTGATTTACAAAATGATGCTGAAATGGCATGATTTTTTTCCTGAGCTTCCGGGGGCTCTGCCCCCTGGACCCCACCAAGGGCCCTAAGGCGGGCCTCTTGTTGCTCATCTGACCATAATTAAATGCCTAAAACCCCTGAGCTTCCGGGGGCTCGACCCCTGGATCCCACCACGGGCCATAAGGCGGCCCCTGGATGCCCATCTGATCGTAATTTAATGCCTAAAACCCCTGAGCTTCTGGGGTCGGGCTCCGCCCCCCTGACCTGCATGCCTGTGTCACAAATAAGATATCAAAAATATGCTCATCTGACCGTAATTAAATGCCTAAAACCCCTGATCATGGGGCTCCGCCTCTTGACCCCCGCTGGGCCTTTGCCCCTGGACCCCACGCCAATTTACGCTCCACTTGCTTCGCTCGCTTTGCTCTACCTAATCGTTAATACTTTAGCCCCCCTCGGTCATGAAAAGAAATCAGCGCCCCTGGTATCAGAGGTGCTGTTTGTCCGTTCTTTCGTATATAAACATGAAAGAGGTCCCTCGGCCCAGTTTTATCAAAAGTGGCTCTAGCAAAGGCATTACGTCAGAATATTATTAATATTAGCGCGAACTTTTGACCCCTGCCATACTGGACGTTATTTTTAGACGCGTGAATTTTCGGGGAAAACAAAAAGTGTGTGTGTATTGATGTGTGTATGGAAAAAAATAACCCTTTCCGTAGGGAAAAAAAATAATTTCGGGTACCAAAAAAAAAATTGTGCTCACTACCCCTGGCGCAAAGGGGGTGGCGGTAGAAAAAAAACCCTTCCCGTAGGGGGGAAAAAATTTCGGGTGACAAAAAAAAAAAATTGTGCTCACTACGCTTCGAAAAAAAAAATATGAAACGATCTACAAATGACGTTTTTCAGATAGGCATGCAGTGATCATTATTTTCCGCGCAGCACACTGTCATCACCCCCTCCCCTCTCTCTCCCTCTCTCTCTCTCTTTCTCTCTCTCTCTCTCTCTCTCTTTCTGTCTCTCTCCAGTTTCGTTTTGAGCGTAAGGCCTATGCACTGTGAACTTGACGGACAAAGAAAGAGGACAAAATATACGGTTCCTCATTCTACCATCAACAATTGCTGTGGTAGACAAAGGAACATCCCTTCACTGCTATTATGTAGAATAAGTAGAACAGGTGAATATGCATGTGACACCTGTTCTACACATTTTTACATAATAGCAGTGAAGGGATGTTCCTTTGTCTACCACAGCAATTGTTGAGGGCAGAATGAGGAACCGAATATTTTGTCCTCCTTCTTTGTCCGTCATGTTCACAGTGATGGTTGGGGTTGTTTCGATAGGAGCATTGGGAGAATTTGCTAGTCCATTACAGTGGAAATACCACTGCCGATCGAGTGCCGAGTGTTTATGTATACATACCATAGATATGGAGGTATAGTCTCACCTCCCTGTACAGTCAGATGCAAACATGATTGTGAACACCTTTCCTTTCTTCTTTTTTTCTATACTAAATGAAATTACTGATTAGGACCCCATCGGAAACAAGCTAATTACATGATGCACAAATGCACATACATGAATTAAATCAATCAATCTTTGTACATACAAATGAATTTTATTACTACATAAAACTAAGGCACTCCGAATGACCTGAAATATATTTAATACTGTTTTCAAAAAACCAACAACACCATAATTATCCCACACGACAGTCTCATTCATATTACCGAGAATGAGAACGGTGTCAGCATTAAATTCTTTTCTCTACACTGGACCCAAGTTTTGGAATTCTCTCGAACAAACCTTGGCAAATGCTCCCACTCTGTGCTCTTTTAAACGGTACCTGGAAAGTTTTTTTTTTTTGCAAACTTATCACGGTGCAAAATAACTTGTTGATGAACGTGTTAAATGATTAAAGGTGTCATTACACGCACGTAATTTCTTCACTATTGTGTTGTACTCTACAATATAGTACTCATGGTTACGATCATTTTGTGGATGCAGGACTTGGCAACCCCAACCCTATATATTAAAATCTTGTACAATTACTATCTTCAGTGTGGTCTCAAAATGATTAATCCATGGGCATTTGCTTTTGCTCAAAAAATGACATGGGTCAAGTATTTATTTGATGAAAATTATGATTCTGTTTGGAAGACAATTGAACTATCAGCCTTGGAAAAATTTCATAGAGATCCCCATGTTCTTTGGAATTCATATGGCCCAGAATCAGTCTGTAATTAAGAATAATTATATTTTCTATAATTTGATGATAATGATGCAATGTATAAGTTCACTTAAGAAGTATGTACATCATTTAATGATTGCAACATTATTATTGTACCGATTTCGGTAATGCACTGCTTTGTTTTGTTTATGTTTTATTATACATGTAATATGAGGAAGTGGAAATAAATTTGACTCAATCTCCAAAATAAGGTCAAATTTATTACTAGAATAAAAATCTTTAACACTAAAATGATAAATACACTACGAGTTCATGAAATATTGCCGTCACATTGCTTAGTATAAGACGCACCTAGCTGAGTTAGTGTCTGTTTTAAGACTGCGGATCTCGACACGCGAGCTTTTGATTGGTTCGCCGTCCCAATTATTGGACAAAATCCGAAACTTTTTCGGAACTAGATGGCGCTCTTCCATAGAGAGATGCTCTAGAGAGATGCAGTGTCTCCTTGGGACCGTAGACATGCGAGCTTTTGATTGGTTCGCTGTCCCAATCGTTGGACAAAATCCGACACTTTTTCGGCACTAGATGGCGCTATTCCATATAGAGATGCAGTGTCTCGGTTGGGACAGAGTCAATCAAGTTTCAATCCTTATAATTCAGGGTGTCTGCTTTAAGTTTACAAACATTATCTTTCTCACAGTATTCCAAGTCAACATTTCACACATCTCAAAATCACATTCAAATTATATACCTCTCATGATATTTTATGATAATGATATTCCGTATTCCGTATTCTCTCATTTTTTAATCATGACTTAGAAGAGTGATGTAGGTCTATCTATTAATATATCTTGATTAAAAAGTCAAATAGGAGCTTGAGATCTCCATGTTTTCATCCAAAGACTCTTTAATACAGCCTGAAACTAAAATTGAGAAACCTTTGTTTTCGAAAAATGTTTTTAAAACATATAAAACTATGGAAACGCTTCACGATTTAATGCCACTTAAAGGGCGCGTTTAAGGTTTGTGTTGTGACCCAGGATCTCCTTAAATCTTAAAGGACCCCTCCTCTTAATCATCATATATAATTAGGTTGGATTAGCCTTTCCATCAGACCCTCTCTTTGTAAAAGATCTTATTGAGACGTTTGGGGGCTTAAAACATTGGTTTTTGGCCGTTTTAAGTCGGGTTTTCGGTAAATTATGAAAATAATATGATTCTAAAGTGCAAAAATATGGAACGCTTCACGATTTTGCGTGTCATCCTTGCGCAGGGGCCATGCTAATCTTCTCTGTATCGTTCCAATTTTAATAGATGTGTTGCCGAAGCGAACACATTAGTGCCCTAGAGCCCCCCTTAATAAGTAGCCCCATTTTTCCAGAATTCAAATATTTTATGGTTGACTCTCTCAAACATTCTTAATGAAGATCATGGTGTACATACCCCAAAGGATGGTGATGTTAACCCTTAAAAGCTTATTGAAGGTTTTAATACATGCTAAATTGATTACAAAGTCATTTTGAATGATGTTTTGAAAAAATAGAAATAATAAGACATGATAGGAAATATGGTCTTTTTCCAGGAAATATGTATTATTTTCGATAGTCAGCATTCGATGATGATCGATTACAAGTATTTATTTAAAAAATGACGGTTTTTTAATTGATTAATTGATAAATTGACCCTTTTCTGATATTCTTGTGATCAATTAATGCTGATCTGCCCCTTTAAATTTCCTTAAAATTTCCTTTTTGATTCAAAGCTACCTTCTCGAAGAAGAAGGAGGAGTTCCGGGAATTGACCAATCATGGGCCAGGATTTTGCTCGCTCGTAACCATAATACAGATCAGCTGAACTGATGCGATGCGGCCTGCGGTGATGCAAAATCTACAGAATTTGAGAGCAACATGGCAATTGGTATTCCTTTTTCTCGTTAATGAAGCATTTAAGAACATCACGACAGTAAAATTTCTTATATGGGACTCATATCTAATACATAGATAGCGTTTAATTCGTGAATGATGTGATATATGCCGAGAAAAATGATAGTTTTGCATCTCATGTTTTGCACCGAGAAGAGGATTTCCGTCCGGATACATATACAATGTTTGTGCGATACCTGTGGTGACACTGCGTGAAATCCTTTAGAAATTGAGAACAATCAGCAGTAGACCTACGGCAAGTATTATTCGTTTTTCATATTTGCGAGGCTGATGTGACGTGACATGTATCATCTTCAAATCTTTAGTGTTTAACCTATATTCAATTCGTCCATCGTGTCTAAGTAGTGAGCTAGAGATGACATATTAAAAAAAGAGATGTTGCATCCCATGTCTTTTACCTGTTACGGTGATGCATAATCCGTGATACCCCAGGTCCAGCGGGGTAGGGCAAGCTGGGGCGCATGCCTAAAACTTGAGCTGGAGCTTTCCGACGAAATACAGCTCAGTCGGTCCAAAACACCTCTTCTCTCTCCCTTCCTGTTGTCACTGGAGATGGAGGTAGATTAGTTCACATTCATAAGCCAAAATGGCCCTGGACCTGGACCTGAGGGCTCATATCAGTATCACTTCATATAAGTATCGCACAGATTAAACTTGTCTATGTGCTGCTGTAGCTAGTACAGTGTAGGGCTGGGTCAGGTCTGGGTAACATCAGGGTTATGGTTGAAATTTGCAACCTGAAAGTAATTTGCCCCCACCCCCTCCCCAGTGGCAGTGCACATCTGCCTTTTCTGGGTGATTGCACTGCAAAGTGTTAGTGTTGCAAACATCATATCATACACAAAATATCTTTCTGATTATTTAAAGTTGGAGACTGAAAAATCAGAATATCAGAATATCAGAATATCATTCATTTCATGGACATGTTTTGTTGAGATTATATGTCTGGCCCCACTTTGAGTAGGGAGGAAAGGGGAAGGGGGAGGAGAGAGAGAGAGAGAGAGAAGAAATTTGATGATGTACATGTACATGTATATCTTTTTTTGTTGTTGGTGGGGGGATCCTTGGTCTTATCATAGACCTACTCCTATGGTTTTTTTAAGGGGTTTAGTCACTCCCTTCATGATGCCTTGATGGGAAATTTTACCAGTTTTAATATTTCTGTAATGTACATCAAAACTTCTCCCTTCTGACAAAATTGGATCATGGGCTATAAAAGGGGAAAAGTTGAACCCAACTTTTAGGGGTGTCTGAGAACCCTTTCCAGCCAGAAATGTTTGTAATTTTTTTTTCAGTTTCATGTAATGCATGATCATATTACTTCATACTGACAGAGTTTGGTGCATGGTTAAGATGAGTTAAAATTGACCTGACATGGGATCTGTTTAGGGGGCTCTGGGCGCTAAATTTGGTGACTAAAGTCAGACTGACAACAATTTTGTTGCAATTACTTAGATGGTATTGCCTATTGGTAATAATTTGGTAACACTGGCGTACTGATGGGGGGCAGTTGACCCCAAATAAAATCAAACATGGTTTGTTTCTAATTCGATAACACTTTAGCAGTGATTTACAAATGTTGCTGAATTGGCATGATTTTTTGCTGAGCTTCCAGGGGCTCTGCCACAAGGACCCCTCTAAGGGCTGTAAGACGGGCCCCTTCCCTTGTTGCCCATCTAACCATACTTAAATGCCTAAAACCCCTGAGCTTCCGGGGGCTCGACCCCTGGATCCCACCACGGGCCATAAGGCGGCCCCTAGCTGGATGCTCATTATATTATATTATATTCCCTACACTTGATTCAAGCCACCGAAGATGGGATTATCGATATGCTCACCAGCCCTATGGCCCAGCCTAAGAACCTAAGATTTTTTTCCCCGGGCGTCCTAATTTAATGATCACGCCATCTTCGGCTGGCTGCAAGTAAGTAGAGGATTGCGTTGGTGTGGTGGAGATCAAAATTGAATAGGCCAGATTCTGGACTACTAACAATGGCATGCACAAGCCAATTTCTTTTTCCTTTTTTTTTGGGGGGGGGTAGCCTTGGCCCCATTTTGTTGTCTGAAAAGGGTAAAATGAAAGAAGAAATTTGTGGTAGGAAGGGAAAGGGAGAATGAATAGGAGAGGAAGAAAGAGAGGGAAAAGGGGGCAAACAGCAAGACTCTAAAAGAGAGGGAGAAGGAGAGAAAGAGTGATCAAGAGTGAGATAGAAGTGAGAGTAAGAAAAAGTGGAAAAATAGATGCCTGCATGGTCACACAACATTCCAAGTAGTCCCAACTCTTTTCATAATTGTCTAATGACCCTTTCTTCATACAGTAAAAGTACTATAGAAAACACCATTTTCACATTATATCTAAAGAATATATTCACAGTGGGAGGGGTTCCCACTTCACCTTCCAAAGACCAGTCTTGGGGTATATTATGTAATGCCTTATCCATCAACACCTCTCACAGCTGTGCATCATAACAGCCCAGAGAGGACTCAGAATTATATGGAACCAGGTCCCTGATGGGACTGACCACCCATCCCCTTAGGTCATCAACACCTCATTCTTTCTCAGATGTGCTATCATTAGCTATGTTCACATGGGGACTGTTGTAGTTTTAAACGTTAAGTTTACAAAACTTCAAAGTTATAAACAATAAACCACTATAAACAACGATGAGGGTTCACACAGGCCCGAAACAATGAGAATTCAAAGTTAAGTAAAAGCTGGGGGAAAGCATTCATTTTTAACTACAAGTACAAGCGTTAAGATGGTATAACCTCCAATCTAATTGTGCCCATGCATCACATAACTTTGAATGAGGACCTCCCACTGCTCATAGCTTAAGCTATCCTGCTAATCTTAAAGGGCAAGTCCACTCCAAAAGTAACTTACTTTCAATAAAAGCAGAAAAATCAGACAAACCAATCAAAAAAAGTTTGAGCAAAATCGGATAACTAATAAGAAAGTTATGAATTTTTAAAAAAGTATGTAAAACTATGGAACAGTGATAATCACGACACAAATTGCCAAGATGGTTATCAGTTTGTGACGTCATGTCCTCACAACTTATCTATCAATTGCTTTATATAGTTTAATCACATTCATTTCCCTTTTTTATCCCCCAAAACTTGATTTCCCCATGCCTTTGCCCAGGCTATATGATTTGTATCATATTGCGTCATGACATTTCCCAAAACTTTTATGAATTTTGAAGAATTGATACTATTTTCTGAATATTGTATTTCAATTTTATTGATTTATATATAAATAGTTTATCAAAATTCAATTTTTCATGATTTAACTTGACAAAAATTACTCTTTATTTGTGCATCCACACAAAAACATATTACTAACAATCTAACTTGGATGCTGGTGTGAAGAAATAAGATTCTTAGGGTGAAAATAGGAAATTTATATTATCAATATAAAGAAAATAGTGAGGACCATACGTCACAGACTCATGAGTGAGTTGCCAATTTGTGTAGTGATTTTAAAAGTTTTTCATGTCATTAAAAATTCATAACTTTCTTATTAGTTAAAGGTAATGCAAAGTTTTGGGAAATTTTGAAATGGGATGGATAGTAATTCTTTAAATTTTTGATATATTTGGATGCCCCTGTGGATGTATTATAAGCACTAACAAATTTAGCCCTTGAAACACTTCTGCTTTCGAACAAATTAAATAATCAAAATTTACCGGTGCTCCCAGTAAATTTCAAATATTTCAAATAGCGCCTAAGGCCATTCCATGATAGCTGCGACCATGAAAATCTCAGAATATGCAGTTCCGATATATAACTTCCAAACGGGAATAGCAAATCAGTCGATTGTAGTCAAGAAACATAGTTTTAAAGCTAAAGTAATATCAGTCTTGAGAGGGCTATGCAACATAACGAGTTTATTTTTTACAATTTCATCACTTTAGACTCGATTTCAACCGCGACAACGATCATTGAATATTGTAAAATCGCATGTGCTTCCAATATGTTCATTTGAACCAAATTCATGACCCCATACCAAAACTTTGTAATACCTTTAATAGTTATCCGATTTTGCTCAAACTTTTTTGATTGGTTTGTCTGATTTTTCTGATTCTATTGAAAGTAAGTTATTTTTGGAGTGGACTTGGGCTTTAAGATCTGTCAGGTTTAAATCACACCCTAATCTTTAAATTAATGGACTGCAGTGTGAACCTCACTATTAATTATAAAGAGATGCTGATCTTAGTTAATACCAGCAGCTTGTGTATGGTCATTCAAGTGGTCAGCAGCTTGACCTTTAATCTTTTTTCAAGGTCATTTTGTTTAAGTTTAGATAGTGAAATCAGAGTATGGTTGGTGGCAATCCAACCCTTGTAATAAGTTGATTGTATGAAAGCAGAAAAATAACAGAAACAGAATGGCAAGGAATCTCAAATTGGTAGTTTGGTCAGTGGATTGTGACGTAGGACACGGATAACTCTCCCACAAAAATATCATTAATTTCTGCTTTTCTTGTAAGTTCCTTCTCCCTTGGAGCACTACTCAAAATATATTATAGAAAGCATGTCATTAATTATAAGTCCTCTAAAAAGAATAGACCCTCCCCATAAACATCTTTCGTATATTTAGTCAGATTTAACCCGTTGCCTACTGGAACCGGGTAGTCCCTGTACAAAGCCTATAGGAAGGAAAGAATTCAGTAATCAACAGGTTAATTAAAACTTTCATCAGTTTGCTTTTCTGATTATTCTGCTTTCTTTTAGAGTACCGGTAGTTGTCTATTTGGGTTAGATTTCCCTTTAAAGAGTTTTTCAATCCAAACTCTTTGGTGAAATGCTGTTGCTTATTTGCAAATTACAGTTTGTATCAAAGGTTCTTGATTTTAGATCATAAAAGAAAACAGCTCTAAATGATGCAGTAGAGTGTCCTCTTTTATATGCATGTCATTTTTTATTTTTTGTTTTGTTTATTTTGTAGCAATTGTGATGTTATTGAACTTCCCCTGACTTTCACAGAAGGAAGCAGCAACAACGTGCCATGAGACACTAGCAGTTTCCAGTGGGCCAGCCCTGGGGATTTTTGGTGAGCGATACCCAAGGACTAGCAAATTCTGCAATATTGGCCTGGTTACATTGTGTACACACTACATTGACTGTGTATAGCCTGGAGATGGGAGAGATGACCTTACCGGCAAGTTAAACTGAGACACAAGTGTCAATTGATACTAATGATAGTGTATGGTATTTAGGTCTAATGTCATAGGTGGGAGGTCATCGGAGTGTTGATATCTTTTTTTTTTTTTCTTCTTCTTTTCTTTTCTCTTTTCTCTTGTGACTCACTCTTTGTAAGTGTAACCCTTGGGAAGACAATTTTCTCTCACTCTCTCTCTCTGTCTCTCTCCCTCTCTCTCCGTCTCTCTCCCCTCTCACTCTCACTCTCTCGTTCTCTCTCTCTCTCTCTCTTCTTTAGGGAATGATTGTTGTAAAAGGTTTAGGGTCATGTAATTTGATTACAAATTATACATTTTTTCTTTAAAAGCTGATATCAATCATGAGAAGTTATAATGAGCACAAACATAGCATTTTGTAAATATTTTGTAAATACCTTGATAGCAAACTTGTCTAGAATAAAGCAGAAAAATCAGAGGAGCATACTGATGAAAGTTTGAATGAAATCCGACAAAAAATTAGAAAGCTACAAATTTTTGAAAGTTGCAATTACTATAGGTATGGGCTCTTCAAATTGGCTGAATTGATAATGTCTATGTGATGTAGTGGCGGACAACTTTCCCATTTGCTCCCATACACAAAAGGACTAAAATTTCAACTCTTCATTAATGTATGACTCGAGATGGTCTTTTCTTTTTAGAGGATCTAAATAATGTACTCTCCATGATATATTTTGAGTAGTGCCCCGAGGGTGAAGGCACTTGGAAGAAAAACAGAAATAAGTGATATTTTTGTATGCGACAAACTGGAGAGTAATCCGTCACTACGTCACAATCCACTGACAAAATTGCCGATTTGAGAGTCGCACAGCTGTAGTGATCTCATATTTTATATACTCATAACTTTCTTAATAGGCCTATTGGTCCGATTTATTTCAAACTTTCGCCATTCTGTTTCTCTGATTTTCCTGCTTTCATTCAAATGAACTTATTACTAAGAAGGGTTGGATTGCCCTTTAATGTTGTTGTGAGATGGTAATTTGCTTGACACCCTACCTGCCAGGCCACCCCCCTCCCACTCTCTATCTTAACTCTGTACAACCAACTAAACCTGGATAACACTGATTTATGTGTCTTGATTTATATTATTTATGTACCATTATATGTATTGACTTCATATACCTGTATATATTTTCTTTTGATATAAATGTAACATTACTGGACTATTTCATTTTTGCCTTGATTCCTGGTATTCTATAGTACAGAGCAGTGAGAGGAGAGTTTCCAGATAAGTTGATAATTCTCCTTATCAGCTTGTGTTTACACCCTGGTCAGCAACTTCATAATCCCCCAAACAGTACCAGGTAGGCCCTATGACCTTGTGCAGCTGTAATATAAACAGTGACCATGGGGTTTCCCCCATTCACCCCTGTTAGGAAAAAGGGTAAAAACAAGATACTCATTTCAACTTTTTGTCCCTGTACTACTGTAGAGCTGCTTTAGCTGAATGTTACAAGGAAGTGCTGGATATCAATCATTTTGTCGAATAATAATCATGTATTTTATGTATGTTCGGTGACGTATATTTTGGATGCTGTTATATAGTTATGAGATGTTGTATAAATATGTTGATGAGGCTGATCTTTCATTTGTATTCATAAAGGTTGCGTGTCTCTCATGAAATTGTATTGTAGAGTCATTTGAGTTTATCGATACACTGTTGGTTATAAAGGTGGAATAATTTTTTTTTACCCCAATTTATGGAATGATTTTGACAATGATTTATTCCTCAAAGACCCAGATAATAGTATACATTCTCAGATTTTGTTGAATAATAATTTGCGAGTGTTTGTTTTGCTTAAATGCTAAAATTAAAAAGCATGTGTATGCTACTATGCTTATCAACTAGGGGACCTACGGCCTTATGTTATAACTGACAGTAATGAGGATTAATGCCTCACAAAAGAGCACTAATAATAATACACAGGGATGCCAGCTTTCAGTCAATAGCCTGAATTCAGGCCCTGGCGATTTATTTTCAGGCCATAGTTTAACTTTAGGCTTTTTTGTGTACAAAATAGCTCATTCTAGGTGATTTTCAGGCCCTCTGATCGATTCTAACTGGCATCCCTGAATACAGCACATCGACACGGATTTGATCCTGGGGCCTCACAGTTATGAGGCCATTGCTTTGTCACTGAATTATGACTGTACGTAGAGGGGGGTAGGGGGCAGCCCCCACAAATAAAAACAAATAAAAAAGAAAAGTGCAATAAATTATCAATAATTCATTGCATTTCCCCCCGGTCCCCAACAGAAAAAAATCCTCTGTGTGGCCATGCCTTGAACCATAATGCATAGCCATACAGAGGATTTTTTTCTGTTGGGGACGGGGAAAAAAATGCAATTAATTATTGATATTTTTTCTTTGTTTTTTATTTATTTGTGGGGCTGCTCCCTACCCTAGCCCCTCACTGCGTACAGTCATGATTCAGTGACAAAGCAATGGCCTCGTAACTGTGAGGCCCCAGGATCAAAACCATGTCAATGTGCTATATTATAGTGCCCTTTTGTGAGGCATTAATCCTCATTACTGTCAGTTATGACTTAAGGACGTAGGTCCCCTATGGTAGTTTATAAGCATAGTAGCATACACATGCTTTAGCAGTCACGCAAAACAAACACTCGCAAATTATTGTTCAATTAAATCTGAGAACGTATACTATTATCCAGATCTAATAGGAATAAATCATTGTC
Source organism: Mesocentrotus franciscanus (assembly GCA_037976565.1). Lineage (NCBI taxonomy): Eukaryota > Metazoa > Echinodermata > Echinoidea > Camarodonta > Strongylocentrotidae > Mesocentrotus > Mesocentrotus franciscanus. The sequence goes on from CP137685.1 coordinate 25,062,104, forward strand.
AAAATCATTCCATAAATTGGGGTAAAAAAAAATTATTCCACCTTTATGACCAACAGTGTATATCTTGTGTAGTTTTGTATTGCATTTGTGTATGATATTTTGTCAATCCATCTGAATCATTATGATGGTACATTTGTTTGGGTTGTGTTCATAGGTGATGAAATCTACTAGTTTTGCGACTACTTTGTAAGCTCCGAAAACCGGACCCCGTCTGTTGCAGTTCCATATTGGAGGTGATTAGCCTTTTTCTTTTATTGTATGTAGAATTTGTTTATCCCACTAGGTTTGTTTGAGTCTCTCTATCAGATTTTTGTTATATATTATGTTAGCTTTACGCCTTTAGTTGTAGTATCTTAAACATAAGAAATATCTTACATGTCACATTTATTCTCATATCAAGACTACCACCAGTATGCATTTGTATTCTTAATTTCTTATCCAGTTTGTTTTTAATGTAAATAAATAGGCATGCTTTGCAGGTATTTTGACTTGTATAAAACCACCTTCATAGATTGATTGTGAATACAGATAACATGGTATTGGTAGTTATTGCCTGTAGGATATTGCTAGAGTCACTTTGTTTATGACTGCTGTTTCTTTTGTGCTCACGAGTCATGACTTTGTTTTATTTTTGTTTAGTACCAAAGTAGATTGTAGTGTAGATGCAGAGTAGTCACCCTCAATGCTGTGTTGGTTTTCTTTGATCACACCATATTTTATTTTATAGCATTGTTTTGTATTCATATACTTTTGTCTCTTTTGCTAGTTTTGTAACATTCTATTAATAAAAGAACTTTTGTTCAGTTGAAAGGTAAAAGCTAAAGATTACAGACTCTCCCTTTATTACATCCTTCTTGTAGAACCTTGTTAATCAATTAGTTAATTTCAGTCGTAATAATTATATTTCAAACACGTACTGTACACATATAGGAGGTCACATTGTCAAAATAATCAGACCAGAAAGTTCAAGATATAAGGAAATTGCAAAATGCTTATAGAAATATGGGATGAAATATCACAGGTCTATATATTACTTAAACTACAAGTGCAACACTGCAAATTGATTTTGTTCAGGGCAAAATAAATTAATGAATTAATGAATGTATAAAGAAGTGAATAAATAAATCATAAATAGATGAACAAACAATGAATAGTTAAAGAAATAGAAACAAATTAAATTTTGATATTTGTAATAATTTTTAGTAAGATTTCTTTTTGACAAAATGCAAAACTTGTTGTTTAAAAAAAAAAAAAAAAAACTGTTTGGTAACTTTTGTGAAAACTTCACTTTTGGTTTCATGTAAAATTGTTGTATACAGCATCATCACCTGGGCAGCAGTGAACCAATTTGATTGGGATAATTCCACAAAATATGAATAAATAAAATTAAATAATTTAAACAAATGACAAGGGTATTGCTATGATCGATCATTATTTGTGTATATATATATATTTATTTATCTTTTGTTTATAATTAATTTATGTATTTATATAAATCTATTTGTTATATTAAATTTATATTTATTTATTTCTTACTTATTTATATATATAAATCTTTTGGGGGGCTAAGCAATTGATGATATTATTTCATTTATTTTTACTTACAATGAAAAATATATTTAAGATGAAATTAATTTCAGTTTTAGGGGTAAAAAGTTACAATTTCCACTTTAAAAAAAATTCTTTAAGACTTCTTGCGAATTTCTATTGCAAAGCTAGAAAGAACACACACAGAAAATATCTTAGAGTTTGATTCATATCAAAATGTCAATAAAGTCTGACCAGTGTATTTGATGTATAAGCTATAAAGATATTGCAAGTTATTCATGGTAAAGTAGTTTAAAACACAACAGTACTTTAAAAAAAATAATGATAATAATACTGTCAATTTTTTTCGTAAATAGATGAACAAATTATTAACATTAAGAAAAATGAGAGAAACATATCAGTGAAAGTTTGAGCAAAATCCGATAAAAAATAAGTAAGTTATGATTTTTTTAATTTGCGATAAATCAAACACAGATTGGCAACTCTGATCTCTGTGACACATCTTGGGAACTCCTCTGCAATGTGCTCTGTACAGAAAATGTCATAAACTCCCATTTTCTAAGTTATTGATGACGGAATAGATTCGCTTTACACAGGGGTTGCACAAAAGAATATTTGCAACAATTATATCTAGTGTGAAAAACTGTGAATGGATGGTTGAAAAAATTTCTTACGGGAAAATATAATTTTTAAAAGTTTTTTCGTACAAGGCAAATGGGACGGGAGGAGGCAGATACGTCACAGAGTTTCTCTAGTCTCTCCTAGCCTCCTCCTGTTGAAAGTGCACCAACAGGTTCCATTGTTAATCGGAATACACTCAAACATTCACTGACCTGTTCTTCTCATTTTTCTGCTTTTATAAAAAAAACCAACCTAAAATCAGGGTGGACGTCCCCTTTGAAAGGAAATAGATATTTAAAAAGATAATGATTGTAGATAAAAATGGCAAGGAAAAATCAATAGAAAATTAAATGGACAAAATAATATAACATAATGAAATATGTAAAGATTTTTATTATTTCTAGAAAATTTTCTCTTTATTGGCGAAATGCGAGAACTACTATTTTCCGCCATCAATAATGCACTTTCTTCTTTGCAAGTGTGTCGTTATGATCGATCACTTGTAATCGATCCTCAATTTTCCAGAGTTTTTTTTCTTTAATTTTGTTGACAATTCTTCTGTTTGCAATAATATTTACTTTGATAATAGCAGTACAATAGAGAGTAATTGAACTTGATTTTGGGTCATAAAGTTGATAACGTCGCACCCAACAATATGTAAATTAAGTTCGGAATAATTAATAAAAGACTAACCATTTTTTCCAAAGCCAGCGGTAGCCTTGCGCATGTCAAAAATTGCCATTTCAAGAAACGATGTTGTCGCAGATTTTTCCAAATGCATGTAAATCGCACATCTCCGTTGATTCGATCTTCATAAAGTATAAGTTTTACTTAAATCTACACTTTTCATTTCTAAACCTTCGGCCATGTTATGTTAAAAATGTGATTGAAATACAATACTTCTTGAAACGCGCTGATGTGTATTGAAGAAAGGCTAGCTTTAAGCCGCATTGTTTTTGCATGCATTGCACATTTGTAGAGCTAGAGAGAGCTCATACGCGACGCGACGTCACTGCACTGCACTGCGACAGCTAACTAGCGGAGGATACAGGGAGTGACAGGTAAGAAATGTTTTTCCATTCTTACACTTACAGTTTTCGTGTGTATTTCTTCAGTATTTGTATGATAAGGGATGTTGTGTTACTTAACATTTTATAGCTTTAATTGTAATATTTAAATCTAGCACGGGACAATGTCGTATGCACTTCGCATGTCCTTCGTCAAGTGCTCCGGAGACAGCGGGACTGCATCTCTCGTCGTGCCGTAAGCTAAGGCAGTGGGTGCGCATTGCCTAGCCTTTTGGCTTACGTATGACACCTAGCTATAGCTCTTGCTCTCGTTTCTTGAAAATTTGTCGTATCTTTTTGCGATAAAAATCTTCCGTAACGCCGTTTAGCTATTCATTTGTTTTTGTCTTTTTACAATTTTTAGGATACAGATCATCCCAGTCGTTGAGTTTTCCTTACTTATTGACCGAGTTTAAAAGTCTAGCGATGAAAGTGTAACTGTGTGTGTATGTGACTGATGTTTTGATTTTGAATCTGCTGGTATTCGAGATGCGGATGTGATGAGGCCGGTGTGGATGTTGCAGGCATTTTGTACTCGTGGCACCCAGCCGACCCGCCAGTGAGAGGGCTAGCGGGCGGAAGGTGTCTGATTACAGTGACATCTGTAATTGAACTTTCTACCATGCACATAACTGCCACATGTGTATCAACTATACCCTGTGACACTGTAACTGTGTCTAGCTAGTAGTAGACGTGTAGTCTAGTCTGTATCCATTGAACATCTACAAGGGCTCACGTAGGCCCCTTGAGTAGCCTCTTGGGAGTTGAGTGTTCAACTTGGACTTGGAAGTTGGCCTTTTCTTTGCAATTAAATGAAGGGCCTAGGCTCGAGCCATGCAGCTGAAACAAATCTCAGGAGTAGTCTAGGCTCATTTATTTGAACGTTTACTTTCTGTACTTGATTTTGGGCTTCAAAACTTCAAAACTTCAAAACTCTTTGGTAACAAAACAAAATAAAAAATGAAAAAAGAAGAAAAAAAACTTAAGAAATTGTGATGTCACTGATGGTGATGATGGTGACATATATATAATGATATTGATAATAATAGCAGTAATTTGAGTAGTAATAATACACAAACAAAACAACAACCAAATATAAACTTGGTAGATCAGCTTTCATTGGTGGTCCAACTAAAGGCACCTCTAATTAATATATTTTTTTTTTACATGCAAAATGACAGTTTTTAAAGAGTAATCAAATTTTAGCTATCCTGTTTGACTTTTTTTTTGTTAATCAATTTTTATTTGTAAGATTGATATCATATTTAATTTCTTAAGTTATTCATGGCATCCCAACATGTAAATGGCAATTTTTGCCACATACCGTACTCCAATATAAATATAGGCCTATGCAGAGATAAGACATGAGTCCATGGAAGCTGATTGAGACTTGCTGATGACACATATTTGAAATGTATCATTTCTGTTCCAAACCTTCTTGGTCTGGTTTCGTCCCTTAGCCTGCTTCTTCTTCGGTATACTCCTCATCGTCCCGTTAGGAACCAAACAAGGAGGATGAGGGGGTGCGCACTGTTGCTTATTTAGTCCTTGTTGCTTGGGTCTTGCTTGTGGAAAAAGTTGGTTTAGTTGCCTGAGATGTCAGTGACACTGCAGACATTTTCTTTTACATTTGGGTGTTTCTAGGTTAAGAGGTTAAGGCATTCAGCAGAGATTGAAGGGTTGTTACTTTTTGACATCTTGGTTTTGAGTTTTTTGTTTTTTGTTATTTCTTGATTTGCAAATTTTGTTCCTGTGAGCATGTGTATCGAAGTGGCATCATACATGTACAGATGTGTACATTGCACTTTTTCATACATTTATTGTTATTTCTTGACTCTTCTTTTTTTTCTTTCCTTCTCTTTACAGAAAATGTGCTAAATGCTAATAATGTTTTGTCTTCTGCTCTTTACATATTCTTTTTAGTCTTATTAATAATTTGCAAACTAAAATTTTGATATTTCATCCAATTCAATAATGATAATAATGATGTCCTGTACATACATGTGCAATTCTGGTATCTGCCAACTCAGGCAAGCATGGTGCTTGCTCCAATTCAGTGTACAAATAAGGGCAGTTGCATGTATGTAAATTGCTGAATTGCTTTTATTGCCAATCAAAGCTGAAATGATGTCACTGATAATCAGTTCAACACTTTTGGTGTAGTCATGTTTTAGTTGATGACCATACAGGAGGTTAAGTACATGTACAGGTATTTGTTTACCAAATTGCATGGGAATCCATTTTCATTTTTGGCAAAATAAATATTTGTTTTAACATGTACATGTACATGTACCTGTCTTATAGATACATTTTTCTTTTAAAGATGTTACTAATGCAAGCATAAGGTCAACATAAATAATCCATTTTCTGTTGCTCTTCATAAGATGATAAACATTTTCATTTTGTATGAATTAACCATTGTTGAATTGATTTATTGCTTATTGTTGCAGATTGTTCTGGAGAAAACCTTAGATATACACCATCATGTGGAAGTTACTGGTACTGCTGAGTTTAGGCTTATGCCAGGTCAAAGGTGAAGTATTTACTGCCCTTGTAGACCTGGAGAATGTCATATACACTGAGGGAAACCTGTTAGGTGCACTGGATGAGTATATTCAACAGGAGGAGGAGAGATTAGAGAAAGTCAAAAGGTAACCAGACAAATAATGAGATGCGATGCTATACCTATAGAAAACCAGGCAGTGTTTCATGAGACCCTCCTAAGTGCAAGTATCGCCTACAACTCGTTGAAATGCGTGTATTAAATTGAACACTCGTTTCGATGGGATGTCAGCAAAGCTGTACTTACTATGGTTTTGTGAAACATTGTAGGGCTATGCAGAGTAAAGATGTTACAAAAATTGGTGTTGTCATTGATTATACAGTGCGTCCCAAAAAAAACTATACACTTTTGAAATGGCTGCCGAATAAAAAAATATATGATTCTGGGGGAAGAGTTTAATATGTATGGAAAGCTCATAACCTCAACTTTTATATGACACCAAAAAGTCCGAAAATAATTCATGCTTGGGTGAGCACTGCTCACTTTTGTAAAGGGTATGAAAATTAGGTTGCGCAGGAATTAGCCTTCCAATTTGTGAGAGGTAAATCCTTTGGAGCTTAAAAAATTGAGGGTGATATGATTCATTCATGATTTGCTGAGTGAATCTCATGGTTTATTAAACCAAACTTGTATGCATGAGTGAACAGGAATTGCATTGTTTATTGTAGCATTGTAACTTTCCCTGGTAAACTCGGTGAGTTTATGGGAGTCAGGATGGGGTGATGGTACATGTTGTAATTTCCATATTACAAACTGTTATTTTTTACATCTGTGACTTTGAATAAAAGCCTTCACCCCACATTTCAGTTATTGTAAGATTAGTTGAACATCTCATTGATTTACTTAATAACCAGATTGGGATTATGTAAATTGATTATTCAAATATGGTTTGTTGAAAAAGGAATGTCACAGATGTTGGCTACTTATTATTCAGGTAAATGGGTAACCCTATGTAAAAAATAACAGTTTGTAACATGGAAATTACAACATGTACCATCACTCCATCTTAACTCCCATGAACACACCACTGAGTCTACCAGGGAAAGTTACAATGCTACAATAAACAATGCAATTCCTGTTCACTCATGCATAAAAGTTTGGTTTAATTAACCATGAAATTCACTCAGCAAATCATGAATGTATCATATCACCCTCAATGGTGTAAGCTCCAAAGGAGTTACCTCTCACAAATTGGAAGGCTGATTCCTGCGCAACCTAATTTTCATACCCTTTACAAAAGTGAGCAGTGCTCACCCAAGCATGAATTATTTTCGGACTTTTGGTGTCATATGAAAGTTGAGTTTATGAGCTTTCCATACATATAAAACTTTCCCCCCAGAATTATATATTTTTTTATTCGGCAGCCATTTCAAAAATGTATAGTTTTTTTTGGGACGCACTGTATACATGTAGTTGTACATGTAGGCCTGCACTGAAGTTTGCATCTTTTGTATGTTTGGTAGGATCTTTGAAAACTACTATTCAAATTCTGATACTTTTTAAACTAGGGTATTCAGTTTCTTTATTAAGATCATACAGGTGTAGAAACAATATTCTGTAAAATGAACATGTAGACTACATGTACATCTAAATTCAATGTTAAACTATGAACTGTAGCATGGAATTCCAGTGAATTATTACTGACAGCTGCTTTTGCATCATGAAACTTGACATCTCAGGAAAAAATATACTGGTACTCGTAGGTTTCTAGTCTTTTAGTAGCATACATATAAGATTTGTTACTGGCAAAACAAAGAAAGCGATACCCATCAGTTTGCAATTTGTTTTTGTTTTTTTCTCTTTAACAAAGAGGTTGTATTATTTGTGTATACTGTACTTAAGTTCATACAATGTTGGTCACTCTGAATTTCATTTATTGCTAGTGTGAATGTCTGAGAACAATCCAGAAATCAGCATGATGTCTGGTTTGTCTTTAAATGTAGAGTGAACACTTGACACCTCAGATTCAGAGTGGAAGTCTCAATGAAAGGTCAAATAAGGTCAAAGGGTAGTGGTGGCACTAAAGGTCATCCATTGAAGTGAAGAACAGAGTGGGAAACTTGTTGGCATGGTAAAAAAATTACTAATGCTGAAACCAAACAGGTCATGACGTCACAATGCCAATTTGAGGAATAACACCACATGTTTGAATGAACATTTACAGTATCATGTATAGCCTAATCATGTACATGTAGATACTTCAAGTTGGGTCATGCCAAAGAAATGGTCCCAGTTCCAATGATCCTTGGATGAAAGTAACGACAAGTGGCTCGTGTACGTGTACATGTACATGTATGTGTAGGCCTGCATAGTACATTTTGATTGTCTTCACAGATATACAAATGTACTGTACATCTTAGTACATGTACCTCTAGAGGCCTACCTTTGCCCTTACAAACGCTCGTTGATGATGTTGAAAAGAATTTATTACCATGACCATGTACAATTGTCAAAACAGTGAATAAATTGGCATGTCAAAGTTTCAAGCCATTTATATTTATAGTGCTTTGCACTTGCAGTCATCACTGTAGAATTTCAGTATTAAATTTACTCTTCCTTAAAAAAAAAATTGTAAAAAAAATAATTTGTAAGGAACATAATCCTAAACATAAACCTGGGCTGTAGGTCTCTCATCCTACATTATTTCCAAGTTCTAGGTCAGTGTTTCACGAAACCCTTGCAAGTACAATTTCACCGACATCACATTGACATTTGAAACGTATCTATTGTAATAACAGCGTCTCAGTGGGATGTTGGTGAACTTGTACTAGGAGTTAGGACGGTTTCATGATACAATGTCATGGGGTATATATAGATCTGTAGACAAGTTTCACAAAGCCATCATCAGGTGGAGACTTTAAGTCATATCCTCAATAATATAAGCTAGACAGGAAACTCATAAGAGACAGCTTGATGTATGTGGACGGTGCAGTATCTGTCAATTCCAAATATACCACTTCCTGTGAACATACATTGTTACCTTACATACCAATGTAATTATTCCCTGAGTTGCGAAAAATAGAAAGGGGAAGGAAAAAAAAAATAGTCAACCTAACACCAGCAGGTATAAACTATTTTCAAGTTACATGTTGATGTATATTACTTTCTTTTAGATGATCATATAGATTATAGAATATTCTAAATGCAGATCAGAGAATTTTTGAATTAAAGATGGCCTTTATTCTAACGTGAGATACAACTTGAGATACAAAACATTCAAACAACTTAGCCCTTCAATATGTAGGCTACATGTTAGAGGCCCTGACAAGCAATTAGTCCCTACATGGTTATTGTAAGAAATTTGTGAAAGATTACCAATGTAGAGTTTACATGTATGTGATGAAGTACCGGTACACTGTTATTGACTGTGTTCAAAAGGCTGTACATGACTTAGTTTATGGGGATTAAATTTTGATAAAAACATGTTGAATACCAGACTCCATGATATACAGACTACAGTGGGCTGCATTGCAGGCCTTCAGTGTATATTAGATTGCATGCACAAACTGAGCATGTGAAAGGTTCTTGTTATGATCAGCGTGGAATATGAGTCAATTATGTATGGTCCCAAGCATTCCTTGTTTACTACTGCCATAAGTTCATGTACAGTATGCACAGACAGTACTCCTTGTGTGTTAAGTTCTTCAACAGACTTATAAGTTATACATGTAGTTATGATGCTAAAATGCTATCATGATAAGCAGAGCTACCAAGTGTCACGCATTGTGCATGACTGCCACACATCAAGGGTCTGAAAAACGCTATCACGCATGCTCACGCATGACGCGCGTGCGCGATTTCTAAACGTATGCCATACGCTTTACGTACACTATACCCTCGCATAGCTGATCTTTGAACTTGGCATCTCTGGATAAGCCTTCATGTGCTTCTTTGCAATGCTATGCATTATGGTCATAAGCACTGCCATTTTACATTAAATGCATTGATATTTTGGTTTGTAAACCTGCAATGTAGCCCGGCCATGACATTGGAGTATGGATTAATTACCGATTTCTTTTCCTTTTCAAACCTGACTTAACAGGTTGGAGTGGGTGAATACTCTAAAAATTTCACTATTAAGAGGCTTTTGAAAATGGGAATCTATGACCCCTGTAACACATGCGTCGGCTTTTAAAGCCGGCCCCGTAGGCGGCCTCACGCCTGCAATTTGAAGTCGCTTCGAGATCATCAAACCCCTGTTACACATATCTCGGGCCCGCAATTTTGCGTCTACACATAGGCCGGCCTCATGTCGCCTTTTCACGAGCTGACATTGGGGCGCACTCCAGGAAGACAGAAAGAGAAATTGATAGAATGATAAAACTAAGAATAACATAAGGAAAGACAGAAAGAGAAAGTGATAGAATGATAAAAACAAAGAATAACATAAGAGAAGGTGGCAAAGCGCGCCCGATGTATTATGTTGATATATGATGACAGGTCACGTCACTTCCGCTTATAAGCCGGCCCGAGTCCACTTTGGTGTTACACCTACTGATTGCGGGACTGAGTCGGACTCGGGCCGCCTCAAACCACATCCAGAGGTGGACTGAGTCCACCTGGCCTCAGTCCGGCCTCAGTCCGGCTTTTAAAAAAAAGTTGATGTTACACATACGTCGAGCCGCCTCCGGGGCCGGCCTCGGTCCACTTTGAGACGTATGTGTAACAGGGGTCTACATGTACATGTATCATTATTGATAGATAAACTTAGATGATCTTAGATGAAAGAGCATTTAAAGTGTTTTTGTTTTTGTTTTTTCCCTAGAATTAATTTTCACCTAGTGTAAAAAAGGAAATTCTAGTGATCTTTCTGCTCTGCACAAGCCAATTTTTAGACGTGCACAAAGTCATTGCAAATCCGAATGTCCAGTTGTCCCACATGTAGAAATTTATCAAAGCTTTGGAGCAGGAGCAGTTTTCATCAGTTGGGCTCCGGTTAAAAAAATGTAACTCTTGACGTATTGCCTGTACACCAGATCCTACTGTACCCCATGTTATCCTATACTGTTTTCACACTGGCAACATTTTGCTTAACCCCGTACTATAGGTGGGGCTAAAGGGGGGTCTTAGCCCCACCTATAGTCCGGGGTTAAGCTTATTCCACTTTCTTTTCACACTGGCAAAATGTTGCTTAACCCCGTACTATAGGTGGGGTTAAAGGGGGTTTAGCCCCACCTATAGTCCGAGGTTAAGCTTATTCCACTTTCTTTTCACACTGGCAAAATGTTGCTTAACCCGGACTATAGGTGGGGTTAAAGGGGGGTCTTAGCCCTACCTATAGTCCGGGGTTAAGCTTATTCCACTTTCTGTTCAGACACGTTTTTACCAAAGTGGGCTAGCCCCACCTATAGTACGGGGTTAGCTGGCCCTGCAAAATAGCAAGGCTAACCCCGCAATTGTGGTGCTAACTCCGCAATTGCGGTGCCAAGCAAAATGAATGAGAACAGAAACGAAAAATAGTCCGGGACTACGCAATGGAGCGAATTAATGAATATTCACGCTATGGCTAGTACGGGGCTAACGAATTGCAGTGAGAAAAGCCAAAAAAGTTAGTACGGGGTTAAGGATAGTACGGGGCTAAGCAAAGTACGGGGTTAAGCAAAACAAGTGTGAAAAGAGTATAAGAAGCCCATCAGTTCACACCACTGTCCCTTCAAGGAAGGAAATTAGATAAAGACATTAAAGATATGCCAGGATTAGATTATCTAGCGTAAGATGACTGATTGATTCTGTGCAGGAAATAGACAAATAGATCACAGTGTGCAAGTTACTGAAGTAGGCCTACTGTGCATGTACATGGACATGCTGGCTTGCTGTACATGTATGTGTACTGTACTATCTCATACTTGTAGAGACATTTTTCAATTTTGACATACACATCCATACTTAAAGAAGGACCCCCACCCCCTTGTTCAGACTTCTAAAATGTATCTCTAATTCTCTATGGCTATTTGAAAACTGTATACATGTAGAGCTCTATACGATATGTAATGAAGTTTTTCTAGTCTGAAAGTTGTATAACGAAAAATCTTATTAATTATGAAACATCTTGTGGAAAAACACATGTTTGAGCTTCTTATGAATGTCGATAAAGAATGAGGGTCCGTTCTAGTCGGAACATCGTACTGTGGTATAAGTGGTACAACTGGCTGGGGCTTATCTTGAGCTTACACTACTGTAGGTACATGTATGTCTTCATCAGCTCGAGATTGCCAAATAGCCCGCTATTTCTGATTTGTGAAATAAGCCAGAAGGCCGAAGTTACAAATCGCGTCTTCATTTTGCTCAGCGTTCGCGCATAGTGCAAGTCTTCGGGCTGGTGAAGACGCGCAGGACAAATAGCGAGATATTTTGCAAACTAGCCCAAGATATCTTGAGATGATTATCTCGACCAAATATCCCGCTAATTGCAACTGCGGGCTGATGAAGACGCAAATTAGCTGGATAATTTGCGATCAGGATAGTTAAAATAGCGGGTTATTTGGCAATCACGAGCTGATGAAGCCAGGCCTACTGATAATTGGCCATTTGTCATGTCAACTGACCTATTCAAAAATAGTTCCTATAGTTCTAGGATGTTTCTTTATATGAACCTGTAGTTATTTTCTCAGTCTGTACTCTGTACGCCCCCTTTGCTGTACAGTATTCTTTGACTTTATACAACATTTATCTATGTGTTTCATATAGTTTTGTCTAGTCTGAAGCCTGTAAATTGTATGCAATGAATAGCCCTAGTGTGGTTTTTGTGTTCCATTGTTGTAAAGTTAGCACACCAGTGTTGTAAGGTGCACAAAAGACATTCACACCTGAAGGCTGAAACCTCACTTTGACCTTGTTATTACACATCCTGGCAATTCCATTTGTGGAGATGTCAGCAAGTTTCTATTGCTAGGGTGTCACATGAAATACCAATACTGCTTTTTAATTCATATTTATTGTCAATATGGATTTTGGTGACCCTGGTGGTTTTTCACATGCAAAAAAAATATCAATTTGTCAATTTTCTCTATATTATTATGGTATTTCCTAGAAAACTAGACTATTCTTCCTCTATTTTCTTATGCCCCTCTCATTGGCCTTGGAGATTTTTTGTGCCCTTTCCAATTCTTCCTATTTGTGCTGTAATATAGGAATGTGCCCTACAGAAAAGTGGCCTTGCCCTAAAAATATTGAAATTTAAGGCCTGCGACTATTTGGAAAGATTGACTGAGTGGGAAGTAAGCCCATGTTGAATTTCAACCTGAAAGTGGGTTATCCTAATTATGACTTGTGTAAGCCTACGTGTTTATGTATCACTTACATGTAGTCTAGACTGATACAATACACATGTCTTTCCTGAATGACTTGTTTGTTGACCTTTTCTGGTAACATTATGAGGGTGGAAACAAATCTGTTAACATGAGAATGACCACCAAACAGGTGAGTTTTATTGTAATGTATAGTGAGAAAAACAAACAAACACATATTGGTGAAGAGCATTTGAAAACTTTAGAATACAGGCGCAGCGGAGCACCCCAATTACCGAGCGATCGACTCTCGTCCAGTAAACATCATTTGCATAAAATAAACAATTGTGTACCGATTGATGCGAAAAAAAGTAAACAAATTTCGAAGGCAAATTCTTCATTAATTTGATGAATATCAGAAATCAAAGCTACTAAATCGATTATTTAAAAAAATTGCAAGACACTCATGTGTATAACAAAAGTTATTGATGCACCGAAAATGTGAAATGTAAGGGATAATTTTGACGAACAAAACGAAAAATGAGATACGAAATCACCGTAAAATTCACCATTTTTTCGAGACCGCCAAGAATTGCCTCATATGAACAGAAAAGAAATTTAATAATCTCAATCCTTCTGAAATATCTCTTTTTATAGTTGCTGGATAGGGTAGAGTCAGAGAAAACATACCCCAACGTCCGAATCTCATCGAACAAAAACAAGCCTTCGTGTGCGCAATATGTTATGACCAGTCCTATTCATTCAAATGTATGTTATGTCAGGGAAACCTCGCGTGTGCCTGGGTTATACATGTGTTGCCTGCCGGCCGAATGCACTGAGCCCGAAGACGCATGCGCAGAGAATAGGGACTTTTAGATTTGCACGACGAGAACGTGCACCTGCTGCGTGGACATCCTTTTAAGGCAATGTTACATCCTTTTAAGGCACTGCCGGGCAGACTGCCAGTGCTCGACAGTGCCTTAAAAGGACGTCACATTGCCTTAAAAGGATGTCCACGCAGCAGTCCACGCTCGTTGCAAATCTAAAAGTCCCTGAAGCCCCATGAAACAGAACTTATAACTATAAAAATACTCCATCGGCCAAGCGAAAATTTCGCCCATATATGGATTCAACCCTCATAAACATTCATACTAAGTCTCTACTTCCTGCATTGCTGGATAGGGGAGAGTCAGAAAAAATAGACGGCGTGTTTATCGAGGGGTGAAGCTCATATCTCGAGTTTTATTCCATGGAATTTCATATTTATTTCACTGATATCAAGTTCATAATAATTGTAGTTAGTATGGAAAGTTTCATAGCGATATTGGCAGTAATAAAGGCGCGAATTTTAAGATTTTACATTCTAGCAAACACATGTTCGGATTCACGTAGATGTCCGTTGGTTATTCAAATAGAACGGGCCGTTAATGATATGCTAATTGGGGTGCTCCGCTGGGCCTGAATAAATGCTAGGGAATCTTGATTTCACAACTTGCAAATTGTAAAAGAGCTGTATGCGATCAGGGAGGTATGTTTTACATGAAGATAGCATCTCTAATAGCATCCCAGAGAGTTCAGACCTCATGCAGATTCCTTAAAAGTCCAATCACACCGAGGAAAACCGACACAAGACCGACAACAGAGTAACACTAACAGACTGAACAAAACATTGCATCAACTCAGGTGGACGAGAATGTCAAGAATCAGTCAGTTAGGATTAGGGTTTTTGTTTTGACTACAGTAAGGTATTACATGTAGATTGCCTAAAACCCAAATTGGTTTTGACCCCACGTTCACACTACCAGCATTTATCGTATATAGTTGGGTTTACGTTTTGTCTAAGGTATTATACATGTAGATTGCTCTGAACCCAAATTGGCTATAACCCTGCGTTCACACTGCCAGCATTTATTGCATAGCTATACGAGCAATATACACTGTACAAGTCTCGTATAATTAAGTAAATTAAAATTTGGTATGCTTGAGCAACGTTTCAAATGAAAATTTGATAAAGATTTAGGGTCTTGCTCTAGTCTGTATGCTCCTTTCGCTTTACCACGATTCTTTATACAAGTTTCATATAAATTTCCAACAATCTGTACAGGGCCACAGGCTATAAGTATTAAATGAGTATTGCCCTTGGACTATGGCTGCGTGGGAAGACGGTCTAGATAAAGTAAGTGTCTGACAGTGCAGGAAGTATTTACAGGGTGTACTTCCTATTAGCAAGAAGATTCCTTTCACAAGCTCATGTCACAGATCTCTGTATTAAAAACTTTGTCAGCTGATAAACAGAGACTCATTGAGGATTGCATCACATACACAGGGATTAAAAAGAAATCCATTTAGATAAGAATTGATATCTGTGGGATGTGAGCTGGAGAGCCTGATTATTCAATTGTAATCATAGAAAATCTTAAATGTAGGTTGATGTGTAGAAAGAGTTATTGCAATGCAGGAAACATGAGGGATGTTTATCAACATATAGGATGAAATTTATTTTCTCATTCATTGGTTACCATTGTACATGTGTATGTCCATGATTATGTTGATAGAGGTACCATAGTTAGATATGTAAGTTTAAATGTTTTATAGTATTGTACTTCAACTTTTTAAAGAGTTTATTGTATCGTTTACATGTTTGACTGGCTGCATTTAATGCAAGGCTGTCATAATAGACAAAAGCTCCTTTTTTTTAAGGCCTGACAACTGAAAATTCAACGACCTTTTCTTAGATGTTGAATATAATTCTAGGATATAAGGAAAAGTCTAGTCGGGTTATGTAATAATACACTGTAGGCCAACATATACCGGTAATATTTATAATGTAAAGATAAAGAGTTACATACATGTACTAGACATTGGTTGTAAAAGTTCTCTATATGTTCATGTACAATTTCAGGGTTACTGTTACATGCATAAGGTTTTATAGACATAACAAGTTCCTAACCCCTGTCCTTGCCTTACTGCTATTTTTTCTTGACTGCTGTTTTTGTTTTCATGGAATAGGATCTGTCTTTTATTAAGTAACCAGTCAATCAGCTGTTCATACTACTGGTTCCAAAATACAATGTACCGGTACTTGATTATCGTCATTATGTTATGAGAAGGATTAGCTCCCCATTCATGTCTGTTGTGTAAACATTGTTGTATGACATGCTTGTTATTTCATGTTGCATCCGTATGTGTATTGACTTAGTTTCTTATCATTGGTTCAGTTTAAAGCTTTATTTCCTGACATGTGCAGTTTCAAATGTTATTTCCTGACATGTTCAGTTTCAAATGTTATTGAATGGCTTAGTTTCTGTAATGGATAAAAAGAAGGATATCTATAGGTGTGTTTGAAATAATGCTGTAATTTTGAAGTGACCTGGACCTGACTTACAGTATGGTAGGTGTGATAGTCAAGGTGGATTTTTTTTCCCCTTTTGTCAGATAGGTGTGTACCGTATGCAATGACAGACCTCTATGGCTATATAGTTCAAGGTCTCCAATAATTATGGGAGTACACTGTACATCATTGGTACCAATAGGAAAACAGAGACAACAGAGGGACAGTGAGATAGGAGGGGACACAGGGAAATGAGGAAGAACGTGAGCGGGATTGAGTTAGATTAAGATAGAAATAGAAAGGAGAGGGGGAGAGAATAAGAAAGAAGAGAGTAGGGAAGAGAGACAGAGGGAAAAAGATGGGGGTGAGGCAGAGAGAGAGAGAGAGAAAGAGGGGGTGGGGGAGGGAGAGAGAAATAGTAACATATGGAGAAATAGAGAGATGGTAATTGACAGACAAGCAATCTGAGACTACACGTACACGCACGTAGAGAAAACCTAACGAGAGAAAGTGACACATGTACCGAAATATGGTAACCTTTGAGTGGGGGGTTTGAAACGGGTTATTATCTAAGCTCTTGAGAGTCATCAAAATAACACTCGCCGAAACTGCTTGTTACAGCACTTTTGTAGACATGTTCTGGTACAGCAATTCTTATGAGAAAAAAACAATACTTGGGAATTAATGTTGGTATGACCTTTGGAGAGAAGGTTGGTTTCTGGTAAAGATGAAAAAATGATTGGTGAGCTTAGCAGTTTGAAAGAACATCATAGTAGAAATTTCAGCATGTCCCTTAAAAATGATTGCTCTTCGGATAAGAAATAGCTGCAAAGTTTGGACCAACTTTCATGCCACATGGGAGTGTCTAGTCCCACATACCTACAGTATATCTGTGTACAATGCATGTGATTTAAGCAAAATCAAGTCAATTTATTTACATTTTGATAGTTCCAAAACCTCACAGTATACATTTTGTTCTCAATGTAATCGCATGACTTTATCTTTTTAAAACTCTCATCGTCTTTTCTTCTATAGCAAAGCTGGGATATTGAGGAAGCATATGAACCGGGAAGCATTATCTGACACGGACCATGGCTTTGGTCATCCTGTCAATGCTTTTCTTCTTTACCCATTGATGTACATGTATGACCCATAACCTTTCTTTCACCATCTTTCGTCCCGTAGTTCAGGCTGCACATGGTCTTGATGTGCATGAACCAGAAGCAATACAGTATAGCATCTCCCTGTTTGTTGAATATTTCCCTTGCCATCCGCTTTCCAGTGAATGCCTTCCTTCATTATCAGTTATATATAACAATAACCCGTCATCTCTTTTCCTCCTATAGCAAAGCTGAGGTCCTGAGGCGCATGAACCGGGAAGCGGTGTCCGACACGGAACATTACCTGGGTCATCCGGTGAATGCTTTCCTCCTGGTCAAACGGTTCCTTTGGGAATGGGTGGACCTGGAGAACTGGATCAAGTATGATGGACCAAAGACAGGTAGGTCATCTTGAATTGAGGAGGATGCTCGGAGCAAATTTTCCCTTTTTCAAAAACCTCAGAACCTTACATAATGCAAATAAAGAATAGGATCTACTATTTTAAGTTAAACTACGTTCCTAATTTGAAGGGAAGAGAGTTTTTTTTTTTTTTCAGTCTCGATAAATAATGCCCCTTCACAAAGCACTTTGCCGGCCGAAGCTCTGCCGTGTCTCCAGCTCACTCACCTGTATCCTGCAGCTCACTTACACTGGGGATATCGACTCACCACCCGAAATCTAGCCTGTTCAAATTTCTTTTTGGACTCGGGAGGAAAATTTCTCTGTCATCTTTAGTTTTAAAACCAACATTGTTACTATTCTTTTTGACAATTTCACAAGCAACTTCAACTGCATGCTCCTCGTAAAGTCGTAAAAAATAAAAGTCCTTCCCAATTCCCTGCATCATGGCTTGGGTTTCCGAACGGGACCGCATGCTGAAATAAGAGACTAATCTGAGATGGTGTCGGCAAAAAAGCAAACCCAAAAGGAAAAAAAACAAAAGATTTTGTAATTTTTTTTTTTTTAATCTAAAAAAATAGGGGTGCGCCTTATAGACAGGTGCGCCTTATACACAGAGATTTACGCTAGTCCACTTTGTGCCACTTAAATAACTAATTAGTAGTTCATGCACTTGCCACATCCCTCAACATTTCCTTCTGAGAGGTAAACAGAAGGGGACTATTGGTTGGTCATAGAAACTACTACACATTCCATCCTTTAGTTCAAGCTAATATTTACATCACTTTTCAGAGACTAGTTCTCTGCATAAACTTCACAATACGGGGAATCAATTAGCAATGTAAGTATCTTCTATTTTACAGCCTATCTGAGGAACAGTACCCAGTTCAAGGAGCACACCCCAGGACAAGATGACCTGAAGGGTGCCACAGCTGCTCTTCTCCGTCTTCAAGATACCTACAAGCTTCAAACCAAAAAGCTTGCTAGTGGAGAGATTGAAGGGACTAAAACGTCAGTCGCCCTCACAGGTCAGTTGTTTTCAAAACATATATTATTGTTTTGCATCATAGCTCAAGCCATGAAACATGTAGATTACATTCAAGTAGTCATGAGGTAACCATCAAACCTCATGAATCAGATCTTATTGCACTTAAGATATTCTGTATGTTATATTTGTGATATCAATGTTAAAGATGCACATAAATTTCTCATTTGTGTGTTTTACATTTGTATTTTTTCTTTCTGTTGATGATGTAGTCCCCATGTACTGTTGTCTTTTGTAAACTTAAAGGGATATGATTATCAGTTTCCAGGTGTAGAATGTCATAATTCGCTGACACCAGACTTGGTTGAAATACCGTTAATGGGTGTACATCTCTGCACCCAGCAAACCCATTTTCCATCAACTCCACCCTCCTAGTCTCTCAGAGAGTCTTGGAAGAGGGAGATGTATGATAATGACTTCAACCATCAGGGGAATGGGTGGAAAAATGCAGAGCATTGCATAAAAGGCTAATCCTGGTGATTGGCAAGACCAGTTTTCGGGTTAACACCCGATTGGTGTCAAATTCCCCATTAGAGCCCACTACTATACGTCTTTAATTCTCTCCTCCATGCAGCCCTTGAATGCTTTGAGCTTGGCAGGGTAGCTTACAACCAAGACGACCAGTACCATGCCCGTCTATGGATCACAGAAGCCTACAGACGTTACCAGAATGAATCAAAGCTGGGCAAGGTTCCTGATCTTGATGAACCACTCCTCCTGGACTATCTGGCATTCTCTTCATTTAAGGTGAGTGTGAAGGGGGAAAAGAGAAAATTGCATTACACCCCTTAAAGCCCCACTGCACTACTTGTAGCTACTTGCTCCCTCTATATAGAAAAAATGCCTAAGCGGTGCCCGTTGGTCCCCCATGATCCTGTATTTCTTATGTTAATTGAGAGCTGAGTTGATGAGATAACCACCTGTCAGTGACCACGCTGAAAGGTCTAATCCTTCCTGGCCAAACTAGTGCAGACAGGCTTTAAGGTAAAATAAAGAAGCTATTATCTGAAAGAAATGCCTTGCTTTGTCCAAATGATAGGATCGGGCAAGATTAGTAGCAGGGCAAATAAAAAAGCAGACCAACCAACTGCATAAAAAAAGACAAACAAAACAACCCTCTAAAAAGGTAGATCGTGCCCTTTTTTTAGCAAAAATATAAAGGCAATATTGTAGAAGTTATATAAATATTGTACATGTTTATAGAATTAAGGATTATGTAATGTTTACCTTTGTCCTTGTGTTGCCAATTTGTACAAATACTTCAAAAGTCTATTTTCTTTTCCTTGATAGTGTTTAATTTGTTTTCTTCAAAGTTTTGAAATAATCCTTTTTTATTTAATGTAAGGATGTTTTAGTGCTCGCATAAAATGCTAGTGTATGATCTATCAGGTCCCTATTTCATGATTAAGCTTTTATGAACAACAATTGTCACATCTTAATGAAATTTGTTCAGACAGCCAATCGAATGTAGTGATTTCAGTAGGTTAATTACAATTTAATAAATTAAATGCAAGTATCATTGTCATCAAAATTAAGTTTTATGAAATGGTTTCAAGTTATTAACCATATCAATTCCTCTTTTGCTCATTTTGGTTATTTTCTTTTGCATTCAACAGCAAGGATTCCTGAATGATGCTATCACGTATACCGACAGGCTTCTTTCACTTGGTAAACCTGGGGACTGTTTCACAAAGACTAAAATCGACTTTAAGTTGGACTTAAATATGGCAGGCCGTTCATGCCACTGTTTGCTCTCACCATTATTTTTTTTTCCTTCAATAATGATTTATCAAAAAATATAAATTCTGTAGATTTGTGACCATGATTTGTACGTCCCTTGAGAGACCAATGCCAATAAATGGTGAGAGCAAACAGTGGCATGAACGGCCTGCCATAGTTAAAGGTATTACAAAGTTTTGGTATGGGGTCCTGAATTTGAATCAAATGAACAAATTGGAAGCATATGCGATTTTACGATATTCAATGATCGTTGTCGCGGTTGAAATCGAGTCTAAAGTGATGAAAACTGTAAACATTAAACTCTTTATGTTGTATAGCGCCCTCTCAAGACTGATATTACTTTAGCTTTAAAACAATGTGTCTTGAATACAATTGACCGATTTGCTATTCCCGTTTGAAAATTTTATATCAGAACTGCATATTCTGAGATTTTCATGGTCACAGCTATCATGGAATGGCATTAGGCGCTATTTGAAATATTTGAAATTTACCGGGAGCACCGGTAAATTTTGATTATTCAATTTGCTCAAAGCAAAAGTGTTTTAGGGGCTAAATTTTTAGTGCTTATAATACATCCACAGGGGCATCCAAATATATCAAAAATTTAAAGAATTACTATACATCCAATTTCAAAATTTCCCAAAACTTTGCATTACCTTTAAGTCCAACTTAAAGTCGATCTTAGTCTTTGTGAAACACCCCCTCTTGAATATGTTTATTTTAAAGGGAGTGGGTAGACAGTTTCCATGTGCAGAAGGTAATTATTCGCTGACACCAGACTTCGTGGAAATACCATTAATGGGGGTACAAGTCTTGCACACATCGAAACCTCGCGTCTCTCGGAGAGTCTTCGGGTGATGCAACGTTAGATAAGAACTGAACCAAAAATAATTGCTGTTATGTATGCCTTTGCTGTCAGATGCCGCAATTGCAAATATATTACAGCAGAGGTAGTGATGTCTTTAACATTATCTGCCTTTAAAGTCTCATTCAGGTGGTGAACTTCCAAAAAATGCAGAGGCAAAAATGAAATGATTTAGGGCGATTAGCGTAGCGTGCTTTGCATTTCTGTGTCTTGTTCCTCACAGATAAGTAAGTACACTTAGGACCTCTGTTGCATACAGCTACTTTTACATGTAAAATAGTTCTTGTTTTCCTGCTAAGGGTTTTTGAGGCTGTTTACTGTTTTTTGCTCATGTGTGAATGAGGTACCCGGTACGATATCCAAAGTTGATGTAATTGGATTGGCATATGTGCGCTTGTAAAATGGTGCCTGGCCAGAATACTCCCCAGGGAGCGAAGCGTGTACATTATCATGTGCAGATTGGCAATTGAATCCAATGACCGGGGTAATAATTGATTTGAGCGCTTAGAAACTTGGTATTAGGCGCTATAAAAAATGTGACTATTATTGAAATATGAATCAGTTTTAATGGACATGTGATAATGATGATAACAATGCAAATAGTAATAATAATGATAATGATTGTATTGATAGACAAAATTAAGATCATGATTACCCTTTAAACAATGAATAAATGCATAACAATAATCGATAACGCAACAATTTCATGATGAGCTGCCTCAGTCTACTAACTTTACACCATCCATCTGCCATTCTCTCCCAGACCCCAAGCACGAGAGAGCTAAGAACAACAAGATCTTCTTCATGAGTGAACTCGAAGAGAAAGAGATTAGGGACAAACCGAGAGGAGAGGATGCGCAAATCGATGATAAGACAGGAGAGATAATCAAAACAGAAGAGGAGCTTGAGAAAGAAAAGGCGGAGCAAGCGTACTCCTACCCAGAGAGGAAGCAGTACGAGGCGCTATGCCGTGGGGATCCAGGAGCTCTCAAAGTATGCATGGAGCATGCACTTTTATGCTACAACTCTCTCTCATGAATTTAGAATTTATCTCCTTTTTTAATGAATACTAAAGGCATTGTTTAACAATGCCAAATCTGAGATGCATGGCCCTACGTCACGTGTTATCAGCGTCTGTGATATGGTGTAATATTGAAGCCCTAAAAAAATTGTGCTTAAAACGATCATGAAGTGCCTCTAAAAAGCACTAATCTTTGAGGGACCGGTTTTACCATACTCATTTTCCCCAATAGACTGTAGTGTTATAAAAACCGTTTTTAACGGTTTTTGAAATTTCGAATTCCAATCATAAATATCTTGATAATCAGATGGGCGATCGGCTTGTAAACGTCATGGGATTCCTGACTGACCTAAAGGTTTATAATTATGATTGCAGCATGAGCTAAATCCAGGATTTTGTTTAGAATCTGAGACAAAGATACCCAATCCCTTTAAAAGGACTCGATGACTATGATTTTCCAATGAAAGGGATGGATACTTTTCGGCATATAACACATATTACTTATATTACATCCTGAAATGTATTTTGTCAATTTAATTGGTCACGCGATGTTACCGACCCGGTGTTTTACTCCAAAAGAGAAGAATTTATCCGCTCTGAAAGAAGCTTTGTTGTGGTCTGTCTGATAAGAGCAACCCTGTCTTTTAGAAATCCAAGTGGAAGCTACTTCAACAAGGATACAATCATGCAGCAGTTAATCTATGACTGATCCAGTTTGACCTCTTAATTAAAAGAATGAACAATGAGTTAAAAATTAAAATAAAAGAAACTTCTCTCTCTCTCTCCATCCCCCACCTCATCCCGCTCCATCTCTCTCCCTCTCAATTCACCTTTCTTCTCCTCCCCCCCCCTTTCTCTCTCTCTCTCTCTCCCCTCTCTCTCTCTCACCACCCCTCTCTCTCTCTCTCTCACTCTTTCTCTCTCCCACCCCGCCCCACACACACTCCAGGTTGTTAATCACAGGCTACTGAAATGTCAATACCAGCATTACAACCATCCCTTCCTCTACCTTCAGCCAGCGAAGGAAGAGGTCATCTTTGACGACCCCAGGCTCGTCTTCTATCGGAACATCCTCAACGACAAGGAGATTGCGTTCGTGAAGCGGCTTGCATCACCTAGGGTTGGTATCACTTTCAGTAAATTGGTAGGGCTAACCAGGGCAGTCCACAAGCAAAAAAATTAAATGTTGGAACTTGGAAGGAGTATGAACTGGTGTGTGCGAAATGCAAAGTCCCTTGGTCAGGTTCAAGGACCCACTTATGGGCTCTGGAACCTCTGGGATTCTTAGATGCCGTCTGGTGCAATCAGAGCCATACTTTGAAGCATTTTTAATTGATTTTATGACTGATACGAAACAGTTTTGGTTGAGAATAAATGTTCAACCTGTAACTGATTTTCAAACCTGTCATTTCAAAATTCAAGCTGGTTGCTCTTTCATGTTAAACCCCTTGTGGAACACCCTGGGATAACAAAATCCAAGAGTCCCAGCTATCTCGGAAATTAGGGAAAACCAGGAAAATGACTTCCCTCTTTTCCAGTCGGGAAAAAGGTCGGGATATGCGAAAAATCACTCAATTCAGGGAGCTTTGTTAGCCCGACAAGAATGGCCCCAGGAGAAAGTAGCCTGTCTCTTGTTTTGTGTCATGTGTCCAAAATTGCTGGAATGATTGGCCATGTGGTTTTTCAGTATCTAAAATTTCTCCTTTATTGATGTTGGAATTTTGAAACTCCATCAGAGAATGCCTTAATTAATTTTAATAATGGGATGGGCTATCCCAGCTATTGTGGGGGTGATGTTAATCCAAATACACCCAACCTCTCTTGAAAAATAATGAACTGTTTGAACAAAAAAAAATGTGTCTTTTATCCTTCTATAATGGCATGATGAGGAAAGGTTAATTTTCAAATGCATGACGTTACAGTCCCCTAGCCCATATTGACATTGGTATGAGCCGTGCTATGTAAAACAAACAAAAAACCTGCTTTCTCTTTGCATGGCTTAAAAAACATCTATTCGACTAGTTAATGAATTGTATAATTTTTTTAATGAGAATATGAAATTACAAGATTTTTAGGGTTTAATTAAAACAGAAACATTAGGAAAGAGTATGTTGAAAAACTGAATTACTACAGTCAACTAGACAATGAAAGATGGACTATTCCAGTTAAAATTTCCTTTTCTTTCAAAATAATATGGAATGATTTGTTACTGTTACTGTTACTGTTACAGTATTTACAATTAACACAAGTATCTCAATTTCATTGTTTTAAACTCATTTTATCCCT
The DNA here is from genome assembly GCA_037976565.1 of Mesocentrotus franciscanus. NCBI lineage: Eukaryota > Metazoa > Echinodermata > Echinoidea > Camarodonta > Strongylocentrotidae > Mesocentrotus > Mesocentrotus franciscanus. Next base: position 25,086,917 of record CP137685.1, read on the forward strand.
AGAGTTACATTTAAAGTAAAATAGTGACATCAATTAATGCATTTGAAATGACTAATACTGATTTTTAGTTTGTAGAGCTTTAAAAATAAATTTTCACTTTTTATTGAATCCATATCACAATATTATGTACTGTTGTTAATAAATCTGATAATTCTATATCTTAATGTCACAAACTATTCTCTATCTTAATGTAACAAACTATTCTATATCTTAATATCACAAACTATTTTAATCTTAATGTCACCAACCTTTTCCCCCTTTTTCGTTATTTTCACCTTCTGATTTGATGTCGATGCCGGAGGTTGCCAATTTGTGATCTAGTGTTCCGAATCTAGTCTTCTGAGTGGCACAGGTTGTGGGAAACCTGCCCCCTTCACTATTAATCCCTCTCACTCTCTATCATCCTTTTTCTTATTAACAATTGTCAACCTTTAACAATATTAACATCTCTATTTCTGGAATGCAGTGCTTTTTTTTATTTTCATTTCATGCTGCATGCCATTGAAAAAATAGCAGTATGAAAAAAAATCTGCAATTAGTAGCTTATTAGATGTAATGTAGACAGAAATTTTATTTACTTTATGACAAACTTGTAAGGTGTAGTTTAAGATGTATTAGAGAGAAACAAGACTGAAGTATATGGTGTTTTTAAAATTGTATTTGCACGTTCTTTTCCATTTGGAGATCAATAACTATAATCTTGGCTTAGATGGACTTTGAGTCATATTTTGAAGGCAATATTGTGATCATTAATACTAGAGTGTGGTAATTAAACATCGCTTCTAAATAGGTTTTAAAGAAAGAATCATGTTCGATTTGTAATAAGTCTCTTTAATCGGACTCTTTAGTATCCTTCATTGAGACTAAACCCCTAGTTTTAAAAAATAAAAATAGTTGAATGTTAAAATTAAATTATAAATATTGGACTGAGACTCTCTATCATTGCAGAATTGTTAAAGCTGTAAACTGGACTCACTGGTGTTTGTACCGTTAACATTATTTTCAATGGGCATCCTAAATTCATTTCATTTCCATGTCATATGCTCTATGGATACCTGTAACCTTCTTTGTCCATGGAGAGCCCCACATCTTGAACCTTCCCACAATCTGTGCCATGTACCTGTCAATTTTGTTGAGAAGCTTTTATCATTTTCATAATTGCCAGGTGAAAGCTACCAACCCAATTTTCGATGATACCTGCATATGATATCAAATTAATAATAATGATATCTGAGATTTCCACTTGAAATTATATGCTCAAGGCGCACTTGTGAAGAAAAAAAATATATAAAGGGCAATTTTGCATAGATGAAGAATTTTTATTTCCATTGTTTTCCCACTTTGTTCAGAATTTCAGAATTCTTTTAACAACAAAATACTTTTCATTTGGCTTCTTTAAAGGAAGGGTAGACAATTTAAAAAAAACATAAGTTGATCTTTTTTTGTCTGTGTTTTATGAATTGATATATTTTATCACTACTGTAGCATGATGAATTATTTTTGCATGAAGTTTTTTTATTGTTTTTTGTTTTTTGTTTTTTGATATGCGTTGTTATTTAGTTTCAGCTAGTATGCTCTGTGTTAAAGGTAATTCATACTATTGGTGAAAGTCAAGGGGGCAAGAAATAGATTCCAGAAATGTTGTTATTTTAGTTTCACCAATTAGGGTGTTAAAGGTACTATGTCCCATTTGCAGGCCAAAAAAATGAAAAGGTTAAATTCCAACGGCATTTGAAAGACAATACTAATTTAGAACTTCTTTAAAAAGAAGGGGGCTTGAAAATGTCTTTAAGTGGGAGAATAACGACTATTAGTTGTCGAATCGACTTAGGAGCTATAGAGCCAGTAAGTAATTTGATTTTTCAGACCATTGTACCGAATGGTCATACGTTTTATGCTGCGCAAAGATTCAATCAGTTTAATTTTGGCCATTACAAGAAGTGGGTTATTGATGTAGACAAATGCTCATGTACCCTTTACAGCTCATTTTATGTATGTTATTACCAAAGATGAAAAAATCCAGTCAGTCACTCAATAGTGTCTGACAGTGAAGTCTAGCAAGTAAACAGGTTTCCTTGCATAATTTGAATATTAGGACACTAATGTTTAAATTTCACAGATGGGACATACATGACATATTCATAATTCCTGCAAAGTTCTACAGAATTTGATGTTGGCTGCAAAAGGGACATAGTATATTTAAAGGGAAAGTCCACCCTGATATTAAGTTGATTTTAATAGAAGTAGAAAAATGAGAAGAACCGGTCATTGAAAGTTTTTAGCAAAAAACAATTAAAGATTGTTATGATCAATCAAAGAGAAATTGGCAACTCTGAGACGTATCTTGCGAGGTACCCTCCCATTTGCTCTTCAAAATTTAACAACTTCACTGACCTGTTCTTCTCATTTTTCAGCTTCTATTAAATAATATCAGGGCAGCCTTCCCCTTTAATGGAAAAAAATCAATGTGACAAATGCATAAATCTGAGTCATTTGCTTCTTATAAGATCCTCAAAGCTATTTTAAGACTGGTCTTAATCTCAAAGAAAATAAATTAACGCTGTGGCCATTGACATACAAACACCTTCTAAGTACAAAGACATTTCAAAATGTAATTGAACCCTTGACCTTGAACTGCTACATTCCTTTTGCATTGCATTTTTTTTTATTTTGAAAGATCCTGCATGCTCTTCCTCAACCCTCCACTTTTCAATCCATACCTTCAAGAAAACCGAGAGAAAGCAATGTATCCCATTCTTTCTCGTTTCCCACAGCTTCAGAGGGCTACGATTCAGAACGCGATCACAGGTAACCTTGAGTTTGCCGACTATCGCATCAGCAAGAGTGCTTGGGTGAAACAGGAAGAAGACAAGTTGATTCGTTCCATCAGGATTCGAGTCCAGGCCTATACGGGGCTGGAGCTTGACACAGCAGAAGATCTGCAGGTTGTCAACTATGGAATCGGAGGACACTATGAACCTCATTTCGACTTTGCAAGGGTAAGTTTTTATCGAGTAGACAGATCATTTTTTTTAAGGGGAGGGGGGTCAGTTTAGACAAGCAGGACTATAGAACTTTAAAGAAGTAACAACATTTTATTATTTCTTTTTATATCTTTACCGAAGTTCATTCAGAATATTTTATACAATTATTATATTCAGATCGAAATTTTAATATGGATGATACTGGTTTCATAATTTCCACACTGATTACCAAAATTATTGAATCCAAAAGAAAGAAAATAATTTAAAAAACATCATAAATTTTTTGTCTTTCTAACAAATTTCAACAAAAAAATTGCTGTAGTGGATTTACCATATTTGGGGGAAAAAAGTGAGCCTAATATTATTAGCATTTTGGGGAGGATTACAAACCATTTGATGAAGGAGGCCAATGAAGCCTTGTTTTCCCTGATATGGATAACCTTCCAAAATGTACCGTACATTGTTAATAATTTTTTTGTGCCAGGCCACATTCCTTCTTAATTTGTTTTTTCTTGATATTTTTATGATATATTATAAAATTTGAATTATGTATATTTTGTTGAGATATATATATCACTTATATTTAGAGTTCATTCTTTGAATTCTTTAAATGATTATTAATATGATTTGATGCATAACAGTATGTATAATGAAATTGCCAGTGCCAGGTGTGTGTTTTGTTTGTATTTACTCCCCTACCCCTCTCTCTCTCTCTCATGCTTTTTACCTCTGATGAGAGGACTTATTTTTGGGGTTGTATTCCATCTACTAAAGATAGATAGATGAATCTGTGCCATCATCTAGAAAACTTTGCTAGTTGGAATACAGCTATCGTCCTCTTCTGGTTTCTCTCATCTCTCAAGCTTTCGTTTCTTTATTCTGTTGTGCTATGATACCTGCTTTCATAGTTGCATGCAATTTATTAACAGCCTAACTAACATATTTTCTTTATTATCAGGTAAATGTCTTATGGAATGTGGTGAATATTTAAATGTAGCTGAAATAGTACAATTCGTTTTAAGCAACTTTTACAAATTATCTTAACTTTGCAGTTCTGTGTATAAGCAACATTTAAAAATCATCTAATTGTGTAAGTCTTGAAATGATCAGAAATATCAGAAATGATAACTGTCTGGTATAGTTATACCAGTTGGATATCAGGCAACGAAGGCCAAATCATTTAGGATCTGAATAAAGCTGTTTGGTATTAGTGCTTTCGGAGGGGGTGACATTGTTGGTATTTGAGCCAACCATTGGCTCTTCTAGACCCACCGGGACCCCTGAGCGAGATTCAAGTTACCCTTTATATCCAATAAGTTTGAAAATTGGTTTGTTATATTTTTCATGCCAGATTTTAATAGTTATGGGTCAAGGGAGTTTATGGATTATCACAGATCACAAGCCTGTGGAATTTGGATTAAAGAAAACAAAATGTTCAAGGTTGTTTTTAACTTTTTATAGAGCGAATATTTGTTGGTAATCTTTGGCTGCAAATGGTTCTGGATTGCCTATGCCCCAATTCTATTTTATGTGAATTTTAAGTAAAGAAAGAGGAACATGTTGATTCTCCTCGTTAATCATCCATATTATCAGGCATCACGTTTGAACGGTCAATCATGCTTAAGGTCATTGACATTGTTCTCGGACCTATATGTCCAAAACCACTATACGTATGGATGGTCAAAACACATAAACATGTTCTAAATCAAAATACCTTAGGGAATTAATAAACCTTCGCATTCCTGTATTCATATTTCACCATTGGGGATAATTTGCGTTTAAAATAACTTTTATCGGTGTATTTTTTTTCTTTCTTGGGGTTGGGGGGTCCTTGCAGACATAGCATTCCAATGATATTTTTTTTCCCTGACAATATTAATCAATAGTCTGGGTTATTATTTCATTTTAGTCATGATTCCACAACATATGTCCTTACAAAAACATCCTCATTTTTTAGGTAGTTTTTGGAAAAAAAAAAAGAAATATTCTCAATTTAATTCCAGTTTCATCGGATTAAACATATCGTGATAAGTGACATTTTAACCATATTCTTCTGCTAATCATGACAGGTAGCCAATGCTTATGAAGGAGGTATAGGTAACAGGATAGCTACAATGTTATTCTATGTGAGTAAGAAAAAAATGAACACTCCATTTGTATATGGATGTACAGATAATGTGACCATCTATGACATCATTATACCTGTCCAGGTAAAGGATATATTGTTTTCTGTCTATTATCAGAATACTGGTTTAACCAGAATTGTTTTGACAAACCACATTCTCTCAGCTCTACTGTTACAGGTGTACAAAACATGGTGTGAGTCACCGTTTAATTTACTTTACCTTGCAAGAAACTGAGTGCTTTAAACATCCATTTTATGTTTGTATAGGCCATGGTTAGACTTGAAAAATGTACTGTGAATGCTCTTGTGTAGAGCTTTTTTTATCATATAATTCTATATCACTTTGATGTACTTGTGAAATCATTTATGTGTACCGGTAGTCGAAATATGTTTTTCAGCCTCATATGTCAAGTACACAGAACTGATTTAAATTTGGGAATGCTTCTATGTTCTAAACCAAGTCTGTTATCCAAAAGGTCTGTTATTCTGGAGGTTTTAATTCCCAATACATACACTAGATATAGAAGATCGTATTAGAGATTTGGTAATACATACCGGTAGTAGTAAAATATAAACAAGAATGAAACAGGTTTAATATGGTCTTGTGTGTTTTTTCATATTTCATCAAGTGATATATGTGCAAGGTATATTTTGATTTTCTGTCTAAGATACTGGGTGGATTTTAGTTGTAATATCGCGAATTTTTTGTTAAATCAATGACCTTTTTTGTTGTGTCAACGACGGCCGGCTCTTGTGGCGCAGCATTCCCACAGGGGATTGTAAACTTGCCCACTCAACAGCTGTAGGGAGATGTATTTTATGTGTCATTTGTTTCATAGTCCACTTCATAAGAACAAAAATCAGAGGAGTGTAGAATGGCTAGTATCTGGCTAAAACCATGAAAGATTATAGGAGTTAAATAAAGCAAGAAATGGGAATTGATATGGACACTAATTATGTGTCATCAATGCAAACATTTTAGGTGGTAATCCAAAGGTTCGTAAGTAAATATTGAAAGATTGTTTGTCTGAGAATTCATTCATTCTGAAGCAATGGATCTCATGGAATATTGCACAGCTTTGCTTTATTTATATTGGGATTACATAATGGATAACTCTGAAGTTTCTCTCTGTTATGGAAATGCTTGTATGGAGATGTGCCAGAGTTTTGAAGGCTGATATTTTCAACTCTATAGGCCTGTTTTCATTAGACCGAGGTTGCAAAATAACCCGCTATTTTCAGACTCGGGATATTTTCCCGAAGCTCGAAATTGCGTCTTCACCAGACCGATACGCTCATCACACACTAGCTCGGACAGGCGCAAATTAGCCCGCTATTTCCTAAATAGCCGGCTATTTTGGAAACAAGACCAAGTTTTCTTAGGATATCTTCTTGACCAAATAGCCCACTAATTGCAACTGCGGACTGATGAAGACGCAAATTAGCTGGCTAATTTGAGATCGGTTAAAATAGCGGGTTATTTTGCAACTTCGGTCTGATGAAGGCAGGCCTTTTGTAATCCAAATTCACATTGTTTAGTTTGTTCATCCTTGGATTACATAGAGTTGAGAATTTCTAATAAGAAACCAATGGAGGATATACAAAATAAGTTACCACAATATTTTATTGACAGAGATAAACTACGATAGCAGAGCACCTATGTTGTCAGGGCAGTGTGCATTATTGTCAACAACAAAAACAAAACCAAAAGCAATCAGAGAAATTTACGGTGAAAAAGTGGCCATTTTGAAGGCAGCTTTTTTTTCTTCTTTTTTTCTTCCTAATGCTAGGTTAAAGAACCTGCTATTCAATAATTTCTCTTTTGAACATCAGCAGATTTCAAATGGAGGTTAATGTTCTCACAAATACCAGATTGTCCTGTGTGACTGCTATGGCTTATCTACTTGCATGTACAAATGGTCAAGTCTCAAAGTGTGGTCTGAACAGTAGAGTCAATTATAATTATTTCTCTCACCTGTTGGTTGCTGCTGACATGTTCAAGATTATGTGGGCTGGGTATCATGTCATTGTGAATATATATCAGAAGGGAGTGTGTTACCTGTTGACTGAATCCCATGGCTTGGACAAAGAACTTGGTCAAGAAGTTACTGTACTCACAAAATTACTCACAAAATTACTAATCCTCGTCTATGGCTGAGACCATTTGCAAGGGTACATTCCCATATGGTACTGTCTACTGTTGCAGCATAACTGCATTACTGCTCTTAACCTCCATTTCATTTGTTGTGGAAAGAGAGATAATTGCAGTGCTGCAGTCGTCAGTACAGTATGATGATTCAGCTCATGTGGGAATGTACCTTTGTGATGGCACAGAAGTGGTCTCTTTGCCATGATGACACATACACACATTTAATCTAGTTTCAGCCTACTTTAACCACACTAACATTCTCCATTTTATCATCTATGCACTAATTCCGGCCAATTAATACTCTTAGTCCTCTTAGTCAAATCCTTTAACTGCTTACACCAAAAGTTTACTTGAGCTATTTCTTTTCTCTTGATTCAGTAGAAAACTAAAATTACAAGACTAGTTTTGTGTTTCTTTTATAGTTATGATTTAGAGGCATAAATTTAGTCCATTTCTCATTCTCCTCATGTTCATATTCTGTGATATTTAATGCCGTCTCATTTTGACCTATTTGATTTTCATATTTTTTATTCCAATCTCTAAAAAATAATTTTATCTGCCCTTTGTCACATAGGATTAAGTTCTTGCCACCTTCTGCCACCTGTACCTCACACTTTCACGAAGGAGTTGTTTTTTGTTGTTATGTTTTCTCTTTAGCACTTAACCTTCTCTGTACCAACATGCACTGTGCACCACTCCAATAATATGCAATATGTGCAATTTAAAGGGGAAGTCCACCCTGATATTAATTTGGTTTTATTAGAGGCAGAGAAATGAGAGGAACAAGTCAGTGAAAGTTTGAGCTAAATCCATTTAAAAATAAGAAAATTATGATTTTTTAAAAGTTGCAATCAATCAAACACAAATTGGCAACTCTGTGATGTATCTTGCGAGGTCCCCTCCCATTTGCTCTGTACTAAAAATAAATATAAATTTCTATTTTCCCTAAGGTTATTCTCAATCGTACATGCACCCTAACTATAATTATTGCGTTTTCGTCATCAATAAGTAAGAAAATGAAAGATTATTGAATTTCTGTACCGAACCTCGCAAGACATGTCACAGTGTTGCCAATTGTGTTTCGCAGATAACAACTTTAAAAATCCATAAATTTCTTCTTTTTTTATCGGATTTTGCTCAAAATTTCACTGACTTGTTCCTCTAATTCTTCTGCTTTTATTAAAACCAAGTTAATATCAGGATGGACTCCTCTTTTAAACCCTTTCCATGCTAAAGGCAAAGTCCTGTTACTAACAAAATTATTACAAATTGAAATCTGAAGTGACCAAATGCAGAATGAGTGGGCCTGAATTACTTGGAGGGCACAAGAAGTTTTGTGCAATGCCCTACTTAATGATTATAGTGCTCCTCTCATAATGCTTAAAGGCCACTGTCTCCTTACCATTTTGATAAGATTCAGTTTGCTTCAGGCTTCAGGGATGCCAGTTTTCATGCAAAAGTCTTAATTCACTCCTTCGCAATTATTTTTGGCCAGTTTCAGGATTTTGTATACAGAGCAGGTGATTAAAAAATAATAATCAGGACCACTCATGTATTCTAACCAGTAACCTTATACTTTATTGGCGAACTGGCAATCAGCCTGTCCATATAACCTATAACAATAACATTTAATGTCTTTGTTGACCAAGAAATTGATTTCCCATATTTGTTCATATCATTGCTTAATGCATTCAGGGTACTTGAAGTCAAATCACTTTTGAGAATAGCATAAAGTATGTTCAGATCTACCTAAGATCCAATGAAAAAAAGAGAAAAGCCAGACTGCACAGCATTTTTGGTGACACTTGGGTTTAGCATGGAAAGGGCTAATCATTCCTTTAAAAAAAGGCTTGAGACTTAAGCAAGGGCTGTGTTGGTGTATGTGTGTGGTTATGTGTGAGTGCTTTCATCACAGAATTCACCGATGTGTTCTCATTTTTCTAACCTCCCTCGCCAATGCACGTTTTGAATGAAATCCTCAGGAGGACAAAATAGACCCTCATTTTGAATCCCTGGGTACAGTCAATCAATTAGCCACCTTACTGTTCTATGTGAGTGCTTGATAGCTGCATGTCCCTTGTGTATAGCAAAAACCTATCACCTAGATAGTCTTTGGAAAGCACATTGAATTCCTGATCCTACTCCCAAAATATCATGGAATGCATTATACTGCAGACATAAGCTGCTGTATAATGTATGATTAGAGAAGTTCATTTTGATGATTATGTGGTTGTAATATGGGTGGACAAATTTTGTCTGTTGGGGATGGAGGGAGAGAACTTTCCAAGTCATTGCAGCACAGAGTTCTGCTCAAAACTGACTTGACCTAACTGTAACACCAAGTCTGAGTGCTTCCTGGATTCTTGAGGAAGTTCTTTCATGAATGGCTGATGTTGCCAAAGTGGTAGAAACAAAGTTATAGTAGGATGATGATTTTGTTGTGCTTCCCAAGTCCCAACATTCACCAATCCCGATCAGTCCCTCAAGACCCAAAGCTTTTGCATGATATTGTGCACCCCTGCAGCCTCTCTCTCTCTCTCTCTCTCTCTCTCATTTTCTGCACATTATTATTTCCTATTCTGTCAATACTACTTGTACCTCCTAGTCATGTCTGCAAGCACAAACTGGTTTAAACTGATTTTATCTGGCACTGTGCAATCCATTTTATGTCAGTCATATTCATGTCTTTTTTTGTAGATCTAAATATGTACATTTTGTTTTTTGTTGAACATCCAGTCTAGTTTCTCAAAATAATTACCTAAAAAGATTAGTCAAGTGCCTCCAACATGTTGCTCTAACGAAAATGATCATCTACTTCTCAACCTCACAACATCTGTAAATGACTTCCACTTGCAGACGTGACTAAACTCCTAACCCCTAGGTTGTTATCATTTTATGTTATCCCTGCCCCTTCTCTTCCATTCAATGCTTGCCATGATCCTGTAGGCTGAGGAGACCAATGCATTTCAGTCGTTAGGAACTGGGAATAGAATCGCTACCGCTCTCTTCTATGTAAGTATCACGTGTCCAGTGTCTACGAGGCGAGAGACGTTATCGGGAAAGGCTTCCTGTCCTTGGCGTACCCTGGCACAAGACAGGTTCAAGAACTGTTCAATTGGCAATGATGGGTTCCTATAACCTGCTTACAGATCTTACTTTGAGCAACAAAATTAATGATCCGAATTGTTGGGACTAGAATCTTTTGAATGAAAGATGTTTTAGAATGCTCCTTCTTGTGATTGATGATAGCACTGAAAACTAGTGCAATACCTGCATTGCATCATTCGCAGTGCAGTGAGAACAGGATATTGAACAAGACAGAGATTATTGATCTTTCTGTACCAAAAGATTAGTTCTTGAATCTGAACATACCGTGGGATACCAAAGTTACTTCAAGACTGTGCCTTAGGTATATGAGGATAAGATCATGATAAAGGTTTTTAAGGACAAGGTCGTGTGCCTTTGACAGGGATCCTCCATAGGCCCTTCGTCGAATCATGTATGTATATATGGGTACCATACTAGACTTCCTTTGTCTTATATCTCCTGTGGAAAGAAGAGACAGAAGCTTTCCAAAAAAATGAAGATGGGCAATACAATTGCCACCACTCTTTCTATTTCGTCTTGTTCAATATCCAGAGTTTAAGATACAACTGCAATAATGATTGAAATGAATTTGAAAAATTAACCTCAGTCGATTTCGATAGCCAAGTCCTGTTTCAATTTGTGAACATCGTAGTGATGTATTTTGAAATCTAAACATGATTTCTATGGGATATACAATAGGGAATTGAGATTACCTTCGAGCTAATTTCTTAAGTTTTAGTAATCATGTTCAGTATTAGCTTACCGGTAAATAAAGTTATGAGCACCATTTTTTCGTAAAAGCATCTGTAATAAACCCTTCAGGTATGTATTATGATGAAATAAGGATGCCAAGAAATGCTTGGAAGAAGGACATGAATGATGAATCCATTTAGTTGTGCAGGAAGATTGTAACAAATATTAATGTCCCAAGTTTAAACACGGTTTGTGAACTTGTCAAGATATTGTACATGTGTTTCTTGCAAGGTGAAAGTTCAGTTTTTATCTATTTTTCTTCGCCACCAGTTGGAGAGACAAAATTTGATTTTCAACATGCAAAATTAGTATGTCATGGATGGTCATATGAGCATGTTGTACTTTTTTTTTTAAATCTCATGTTGATTTTTGATGCATTAGCAGTGTATATGTAGATTATTATATTGTTATCATTGTAGCTGAATGTTGGCTTTGTATTATGTTGATGACAACTTTTTGCATTCATTAATGCCATTGTTTGATCAAATCTTAGGTTATTACATATTATGATCGTTTCTATAGAATAAAACTGTGACAGAGAATGTATTTCAAAAAAGATAGTATGTTCTCGTTCACGCTATTGCAATTTATGCATCAAGATCCAGTGATAAATAATACATTTCTTCATAGAATTTTCAATTCATGTCACATATCTGTTCAGTATTAATGTCAAAATTCAAAGACTTTTTTTTGTTTCACAAAGAAACCTTTCAAACTTAAAATCTTATGAAAAAAATGTTTCGTTTATTCACTTATCTTTTTTTTTTCTTATTTTTTTAGTAGAAAAAGATGCCTTTTTGATCACTAACACAAGTCTTTAATTTTTGTTTTTTTTAGATGAGTGATGTGGAAGCTGGTGGAGCCACAGTTTTCACAAAAGTTGGAGCAAGAGTTCTCCCTACAAAGGTATGTCTTCTTCTTCTTCTTCTTCTTCTTCTTCTTCTTCTTCTTCTTCTTCTTCTTCTTCTTCTCCTTCTTTTTCTCCTCCCTCTCCCCCCCTCCTCTTACTCTTTCTCCTCCTCGTCTTTCTCGTCCTTCTCGTCTTCCTACTCTGAATACATTTGACCTATTTTTTAATTCTTGTACTGCTGCTTCATTGCGAACTGCTGATATGTCATCAGTGCGTTTTAATAATGGCTTCGTCTTACATTGTCAACATTGGCAGATAATGTCTGTTTGGGGCCCGATAGGCCCGAAGGGCATTGCCAAGTTACGCATATACTTACAAAGAAGAAACGCCCTTCCGAGTCTGAACAGACGTTAGGAAAGAAAATAAGAGTGTATGCAAAGAGTAGATGCTGTATGGTGTTATATTAAATCTATTAATTCAGTGAACAATTTAGTGTCTTACCTTTGTTATTATTATTATTATTACATATATCAACTATAGCTATTTAAAACTGACAGCTGTTTAAAATGTGAAATCAGTTATGGTTTGTCAATATCAGTGAGGGGACATGGGGGTCCTTCTACAGCACACTCATTCAGAACATGCTCAACGGTCTGAATTTGACCACATGGGCGCACACAGGTCAGAGTCTTTGAGAAATTTGTGAATAATGTATCATTTATCTGTGATTTTTTATAACAATCATAACATATATGTGCTCTTCATGTTGAATGAAATATTTTTGTGTGTATTGTAACTAAGACACTGTATGTTCCTTATGTTTTCAGGGTACAGCAGTGTTTTGGTACAACCTGCGTAAGAGCGGACAGGGGAACTATGATACAAGACACGCAGCATGCCCAGTACTGGCTGGCTCCAAGTGGGGTAAGTCTCAATCCTTTCGCAATAATCATTCCACGGGGATGTTTCACAAAGACTAAGATAGACTTTAAGTTGGACTTAACTATGGCAGGCCGTTCATGCCACTGTTTGCTCTCACCATTTACTGGCATTGGTCTCTCAAGGGACGTACAAATCATGGTTACAAATCTACAGAATTTACATTTTTTGATAATTCATTATTGAAGAAAAAAATATTATCTAAAGATTATTATGTGATTTGGCTCAATAACTTTTGATTCAGTGCCCTAAGAAATAAGCCAGATGCATCGGTAGAAATGCAATAATTCCTGCACCCACTGCATCCATTTTTGTTTCATGAGTATATTGGGTTTGATGCCAGGAATTTTAACAAGGAAAATGAGCTTTAAAATCCATGTTGAGAATCAAGAGATTCAAAATCATTGTTGTTTCCATTAAAATTGTCAATTTTTCCACCATTTCGACAGCATTCTTGCCCATGTATATTGTTCTCAGACACATTACATTTTAATTTGACAATAAAATATTATTGTTGCCAATTTGAAGAAGACTATGTGATCAATGTAGCCCTGAAAAAGAAATCTGCCCAGAAAGGGTCAACAGTCATATCCGTCAAGAGCTACATTGTTTTGTTTGTTTTAACTCGGTGTTATTGTGTCATCAGACCTTCATGTTCATGAGAATGGGGTCGTGCGAACCTTTGTTCTAGCCGAAGATGGTTCCTTGAGATATGTTGGCCTTCGGTCTATGGAAAATGTTGTGCAAGTATCCCAGAAGAAGTTTAAGAAATAGAAAGAGGAGTATTTATTTATCAGATTGCCGGTTAATTAATTCATCCAATTTTATGGTCGCCAGTGCAAAAGACATATGATTAACACACTACTTAGGTTGAGGCCTATTGATTGCAAATTCATATTTCTTAATTAAAACAAATTTATAAAATACAATTTTTCTTTAATCTATGCCATTTGTTTCCCTTTTTCTATATTTCTTGCAGTTGCGAACATCTGGATTCATGAATTGGGCCAGGAGTTCAGACGAAAGTGTGGATTAAGTGCCAGTGAATAGTAGAAGGAAGGAGAGAATGGGGGACACTTTTCATTGCCATGGAGATAGATACTAGCCAGAATTCTTGCTTTCCTTCTTTCTTTTTTCTTTGTTCTACCTTAATTTTTCTCATCTCCATTTCTGATAAGTCAAGGTCGTTTCTGCAAATATTCATGTGCTTTTTTTATATAGAAATTTGACAATGCCCTACATTAGGGTATAGAGGCTTGGGTATATTTGTTGTGAAAAAATGTTAACACTATGCACCTTATCATACATCCTTCCCTGAAACATAGAAGCAGTATTTTTGTATTTTGTCTATTCAAGTATATGTGCCATATTCAAACATAAATGTAGTAGTTTTGACTGGAGTTGTGAAATAATTGAAAAAATATCCAAGAATTGCCATTTTGAAAAAACATCATGTTCAGGTAAAAATGATTATGAGGAGATTTTGCATTGCACAAAATTTACAAAAACTGAATCATGAACAAAAATTACATATGTTCTATAATTTTCTTCAGGTTCATCATTCTAACAATGAACTGCATCATAAATTAGATGACATTTATTTTTAAATGCTGTGGACCAGGATGTTCTTTAAACACGCACTTAAAATGATTTACTTGTAAAAGTGCCTACAGACAAATGGGACATGAGTTATATAGAAAGAGATTATTGTATAATATCAACCTTAATACTGCCTTTTTCTTGTCATTAGTTGCTAAATTGGACTCACATTTGATTTAAATCTGTTTGAAAGGAAGGATAAATTAATAATATATTAATGGGATCCGGTAACTTTGTCTCAGATTCTGAAACGAAATCCTGGATTTAGCTCATGCTGCAATGATAATTATAAACCTTTAGGTCAGTCAGGAACCCTATGAATTTTACAAGCCGATCGCCTGTCTGATTATCAAGATATTTATGATTGGAAATCAAAACCAAATTTTGCGTTTTCCTAACGGTTTTCATAACACTACAGTCTATTGGGGAAAACGAGTATGGTAAAACCGGTCACTCACAGATTTTTACTTTTTTGAAGGACTTCTTGATCATTTTGAAGCGTGATTTTTTTTTTTTAAGGGCTTCAATATTACACCATATCACAGACACTGAACACACGTAGGGCCGTGCATCTCAGATTTAACATTGTTAAACGATGCCTTTAACATGAAACTCTATTGCAAGTCTGTGACGCTTGGTCTTTTGTTTTCTTATACTCTTCTGGCTCTAAACAGATGATATGATTTGCTATCAAACCTATTAATTGGACACATGACCAGCTGTTTTGAATCTGAAGAAATAATAGTTAAACCTGTCTTATAAGCTACCTCTCTATAAAGGCCACCTGTCTACAGTGGTCACCTGTATTGTCTCCCCTTGAGAAAAAAGATGTGTTGTAGAACCTGTCTACAAAGGCCACTTGTCTATAGTGGTCATCTATATTGTCTCCCTCTAGGAAGAAATGTGTTTTAGAACCTGTCTAGAAAGGCCACTTGTCTATAGTGGTCATCTATATTGTCTCCCTCTAGGAAGAAATGTGTTTTAGAACCTGTGTAGAAAGGCCACTTGTCTATAGTGGTCATCTATATTGTCTCCCTCTTGGAAGAAATGTGTTTTAGAACCTGTCTACAAAGGCCACTTGTCTATAGTGGCCATCTATATTGTCTCCCTCTAGGAAGAAATGTATTGTAGAACCTGTCTACAAAGGCCACTTGTCTATAGTGGCCATCTATATTGTCTCCCTCTAGGAAGAAATGTGTTGTAGAACCTGTCTAGAAAGGCCACCTGTCTATAGTGGTCATCTATATTGTCTCCCTCTAGGAAGAAATGTGTTGTAGAACCTGTCTACAAAGGCCACTTGTCTATAGTAGCCATCTATATTGTCTCCCTCTTGGAAGAAATGTGTTGTAGAACCTGTCTAGAAAGGCTACTTGTCTATAGTGGCCATCTATATTGTCTCCCTCTTGGAAGAAATGTGTTTTAGAACCTGTCTAGAAAGGCCACTTGTCTATAGTGGCCATCTATATTGTCTCCCTCTTAGAAGAAATGTGTTGTAGAACCTGTCTAGAAAGGCCACTTGTCTATAGTCTATATTGTCTCCCTCTTGGAAGAAATGTGTTTTAGAACCTGTCTAGAAAGGCCACTTGTCTATAGTGGCCATCTATATTGTCTCCCTCTTGGAAGAAATGTGTTTTAGAACCTGTCTAGAAAGGCCACTTGTCTATAGTGGCCATCTATATTGTCTCCCTCTTGGAAGAAATGTGTTTTAGAACCTGTCTAGAAAGGCCACTTGTCTATAGTGGCCATCTATATTGTCTCCCTCTTAGAAGAAATGTGTTTTAGAACCTGTCTAGAAAGGCCACTTGTCTATAGTGGCCATCTATATTGTCTCCCTCTTGGAAGAAATGTGTTTTAGAACCTGTCTACAAAGGCCACTTGTCTATAGTGGCCATCTATATTGTTTCCCTCTTGGAAGAAATGTGTTTTAGAACCTGTCTACAAAGGCCACTTGTCTATAGTGGTCATCTATATTGTCTCCCTCTTGGAAGAAATGTGTTTTAGAACCTGTCTACAAAGGCCACTTGTCTACAGTGGCCTGTTTTTTACTGTTTCTCGTGGGTGACCTTTATAGACAGGTTTCACTGTAGATTTAACATGTTATTTCACCTGTTTCATACGACCATCCCTGCACCAACACTGTCATACCAACTGCCTGATTCATGGACATCAATCTATATTCTTATCGGAGAGAGAGGATGCACTTTCAAAAATGAAAAGTGTGGAAACTGGTCCTCAACTGTCTTCTGTCATGTTATCTTAATTGTGAACTGCTATGCAAGGAAACTGTTTTCCAGTTTCAACCACTATGATAGTGCTACAAAAATGGTTTTAAAGTTGGGAGGGAATTTGATAATTCTGTGTCTACCTTACCTGAATATAATGTTGGGGATGGTCTCTTTATTATCTGTTGATGGTGCCTATGAGTTTCCTTTGTACACTGTAGTGGTGATCTAGAGAGACGATGGATTGTGGGTAATTTTGTAGAGAGGCGATGGATTGTGGGTAATTTTGTAGTTTGCTACTCAACACTAAATGCCATTAAATCTAAAAAGTTCTTTATTTGTCTAGATTTTGCATCAACAGTCAGACGTAAATGAAGCAATAATGTATTTTCAATATCAGTGTTACATGATTATAGTAGATACATACAAATGTTCATTGCTACTTTTATACATATACATGTATTTGTGGAATGTTTTATATGGGTTGTCTGGTGTTCAATGGTGAAATTGCAATTAGTCAGCCATGTTTGTTTAAACTGTTCAGTATAAAAGATGTAGAATGCCCTTTTCTTTTTTTACAGCTGATGATAATTTTGTGAATACCTTCCAAAATGTCATTATGTTGGTTCGATTGGGAATGTAGAAATTAGCCACATTTCAGATGATTGTGTTATTGCCAGAGTACCATGTACACACGTACCTGACTGCCTGTTGGAATAAAATATTAATGTAAATATGCAAAATGAATGAAGTTGTGAATTCTAGGCAAACCGTTAGAGATATATATAAAAAGCATTGGCATCAATTTATTTCACACTGCCATTGATTGATGAATACCTCATTCACAGGTGTGCAAATCAATGAAGGTAGATTTTTGTTGTTGAATGGATGTACATGTATATGGTTATTTCATTTCTTTATGAAACAGTGGTGCAAGTCTAGTTCATCATCATCATGGAAACTTGTCAGTCAATATGCTATCAAACCCATTGGACAAATAAGTAGATAATTGGCAGCATAACCTCCATTGTTCCTCTGCTTAGTGTACATAATCCATACTCTAGCTGTCTCTAGACACATTTTAATTCATTCTTCCCTGCAAGTATATTCATTGTCACCACTAAGAGCAGTCAGTGTTTAGTCCGTAGTGAAGGGGCCCCAAATGTTATAATTGTGTGAATAATAGTACTTGAAAACAGGATCTAAATGTATATAAAGATGGTGCTTTTTGTTGTAATAACAGCTTTCTGTATAGAAGCAATAACATTGTACAGTGTATGACCTATGTGTATACTGGCAGTCGGTCATCTGTGCGAAAATTCATGGATTATACCTCAATATCATTTGCTTGAATAGTTGGACAATCATGTAGATTTGGTAATCGTTCTGGACAATTCTGCAGATTGTGACCGAGTGATTTTTTTTTTAATTTTTTTTTTTAGTTGAATGTGCTCCCCCAGAAAAGTATTTGTAAGAATCATTGATTATATTTGCTACCAAAAATGAGCTGAACTAATAATTAAACGAGTAAGATAAGTACATATTGGTTTCCATTCTGCTATTGTTCTCCTTTGCATGGGAAATGGGATTTTACGTTTTCAGTTTGTATTGGTTAGATTGGGTTGTAAGAGGATGGCAATCACAATCAAAGTTGGATGATGAGAAAAGGTTGAAAGAAAATATGATGATTTGATGGGGCAGTATGAGATGAATTATGAGGAGGAGGATGGGGGTGATGAGGAGGAAGAAGAGTGTGGTGGTGGTGATGATGACGATTGTGGTGGTGGTGAGTATAGTGGGTTGATGAACACGGAGAAGAATGACGGGAATATGAGGATGAATGCAAAGGTGTGATGAGGGAGAAAATGATGATGAAAATAAGAATTAAGGGGAGAGAGGAATAGGATGAGGAAGATTAATTTAAGGGAGGTTGTGAGAGTGGTGATCTGATGAGATTAAGGGGAGGCGATGATAATGACGTGGGAAAAGTCTGAAAATAATGTGGGCAAAGAGAATGCCGAGGAAGATGATGGTGGTGGTGGTGATGATGATGTTGAAAAAGGCGGTGGTGATGATTTTGATAATGGTGGTGGTGATGATTTTGATGATGGTGGTGGTAGTGGTGATGACGACGAGGAGAAGGATGTTGATGACAATTGGGAAAGGAATGGGGAAGATAAAGAGGAAAATGATGATTGGGATGATGAAGATAATGATGGTTATAAAAGTGGTTACAATGTCATATTATCTTTTGATCATTTATATTTTTATGTAAGACGAGGGTTGTTGGTTGCCTTATGAAAGTAAAAATATAAAAATAAATCATGTTTGAATATCTGTTTATGATTATGCTCATTGATAAACATGCTTAAAGATGGAATAAGTTGAAAATATGCCTTTTGAAAAGATTCATCTTTTCACCAAACCAATCCATATTGTTTTGAACAAAAAATAATATTAACGGAGACAGAATGTCACATAAATGGCAAAGTGCAACTTCACCTAAACAGGCCTATCATCAACTTATCTAAACTTTCGAAATTGTCCCTGGGTACAACTCAGCTGTTAAAAAAGAAAGCACAGACACAAAACTAATTTGGTTGTTTCTACAAATTTAGCGACAACATTTTGATGTCCAGACGAACAATTTTACAAAAGTGGGATGTTACAGAAGCACAGTCTCCCTAAACCGTTTATGATAAAACTTCAAAGGCTTCATCGAATTATCAAGAAGAAACAAGTTCGGACGTCTTGACGGAAGCTGGAGAAACCTGCACCACAAAATGACAAACAAATTAACCAATTTAATTCGTTCACACAAGCTTGTTGTTGGTGGTTTTTATGGCGTTTTCCATCGTCGTTGGAAGATTTTCGGCAATGATTTTGATGACTGATTTTAAATGAATTGGACTTTTGAAATCTCCCTAGGATATGTTATCTCCCTTCTTTCCCCCACCTCCAACATTTTATCTCCCATTTCTCTTCTTCCCTCTCCCTCTGGGTATCTTCCCTTCCTCTGTTTCACTCCATCTTTCTCTGTCTCTCTCGTCTCTCTCTCTCTCTGTTTCTCTCTCTCTCTGTCTCCGTCTCTCTCTCTCTCTCTCTGTCTCTCTCTCTGTATGTCTGTCTGTCTGTCTGTCTCTCTCTCTCTCTCTCTCTTATTCAGAGGCCGGCTCCCTAGCTTTCATCAGACTATGTTCTACTTCTTCTTCATTAATATGGCTTCGAAAGATGAAAAAGGAGATACAAGTGAATGTGATAATTAAATGTGGTATATTGCAGCGGTAAATAAATGCTTTTTGAACAGTCTCAAGGTTATCCTCACCAAATCGCCATGCTTTAATTCAAATAAGAGGCTCCATCGACATGCCATGTGTTCAACTTGGTTACCCGGACAAAGCTTTTTCTATTCAAGTGGAGCCGGGAATATCCCAATATTAAATGTGTAAGTTGTTCATGCCATCTCTCAAAAGAACGATTGACAATGATATACAAATAGCAAATATTTATGGTGTTTAGTGCCACTTGGTGCACATTCGTAAAATCCATCAGCAAACATATATAATGCCTTGATTTTTTATGTTTTCCAGACACCCAACTCAATTCCTGCGTCTATAAAATCAACGATTGAGTGTTTATTGTCCAGTGCATCAGAGACTCCAATGACCAAATTGCTTTTATTCATTCAAAATTGAGTCTGGGATATCCTGTAGCATTCTTCAGGGTGGACAATGAAAGAAAAAGAAGCCAGTGATGTGATTAGCTTGGAGCCGGAGGTGGTATCGTATAGGTGTAAATTAGGGTAATGATGGGAATTGTGAAATGGGGCCAGGATGTAGGATGGGACTGGGAACAGAGGGTAGAGAAAGAAAGGGTTTAGCATAGGCCCCCATATTCGTAAACAATTCATGCAAAAACTGCTCAGTTGGACGTTTGAGCATTCAAATGGTTCAGTACTGACAGTTTAATAATCGGAGATCAGTTTGCTTATAGAGACTGATAGACATGTATAGGGGAAAAAATCATTTTCAGGGAATTTTTCAGCCAATGGTGGATGAGAAATAAGTTTTTTTTTCTTGCCATAACTGCATGGGAGCGTTTGAACTCTCACTAAGTTAGAAGAAAAAGATATTGATGGAACAAAATAAACCGGGAGTTCTTATGAATTCTTGTTTTCTGTCAAACCAGTAACAATTTTGAAGAACATTTAAATTGATAAACGAAAATATTTATATGTCTACTACAGTCACGGTTTACATTCCCGGATCACAGTGTTCGTTCCTTGGTTTCTTTTTATATTCCCTTTATCGTATTCCTCGCCAAACTCGAGAGGGATGCACGCGTGAGCGCATCACTCCAGCTCCACACGTCCTACACGTAAGTACACAGTATATCATTGGAAAGCTCGTCCCTTGGTCTCGGAACACTTATGACTGGTCGAGGGATGCATCTTCGTGCAGAAACTTCCACAAACTAACTCACTTTCTTTCTGAATGAATTGGATGATTACCTTGACGTCATTTACACGATCTACTTGACAAAATGTCGCAGAAAACACCGACGAGGGATCGGAAATCCGTGAGCAAAAATGTTACGCTCGTTCCGGACTCCGTCGCCATTGTCTTCTCGCCCGTCCCCCCGAAACCTACGGCGGGCGGAGAGACCGACGCCTCCGCAGCTACCAGCTCGCATCACCGGCACACGGCTAGGAACGGGAAGGAACTTTTCAAGGAGTTACAACGGGAAAATAAGCACAGTGTTTGGAATAAAACATTAGCAGAAAGCATTCGAGGTCTAAGTCTTGCTGGAACTTTGGAGCCATGGACTATTCTTGTGAGGGGAGATGAAGAGCAGTTGGATTGTCTTCGCTCGGCTTACTCCAGAAGAGTTCTCAAACCTCCAAGAAATTTCACCATCTCAAATCTAGGTAAGCTCATTTTTTATCCAGATATATTTGAAGGAAAATGCAACATAGTTAGCTAGATAGAAGAAATGGAAAGGTGAAAATAAATGCAGAAAGCAAAGCCAATACCTGTATTATAATGTGAAGTGAGAAGAAAAGAGTTTTTAAAAACTCATATGAAGAGGGAGGATGGAGAGAGAGAGAGAGAGAGGGAGGGGGGGGGTTCAATCAATTCTAGTAAAAATAAAACTACAATCTATGAAATAAAAAAAACAGGTCCTAAATCCTGATTTTCGTCCTACCTTGGGCTATCATATACCAGTAATATAATAATGCAATCACAACTTCAAACTCATCAATATGAGTTGGTTTACAGTTTTACTCCAATTGTTTTTTTTCTCTATACCACGGGTCATATTTCAGGACTGCAGGGGCACAAAACATGGTTACTGTTGGAGATAGTGCTTTTTCTTTTTGTTTGAAATCTCTCTACATTTAAATACTCTGCTAAGTCTGCTCTGCCTTGATTTCCTTTTTGGATGTTGGCTCAAATAGAACCTTAGGTATTAAAACCTAGAATCCAATCAAGTAATTATATAATATATAATCTATTCATTCTTATTGTATAATACAGTGGATAATATTGAACATCTCTGTGACTTTCCTTATATTAAAAATATGCCTAATATGAAATCCCCTCCTGTGTCCTCTGACCCACAATCTGTCACTCTGACAACTTCAATATCGTCTCTAATTCCCCAAAGACCATCTCAGTTCACTTCAGCAGTGTAAGATAGCTCCATGGTAGAACCCAAGCCATGTCTTTGCCCTCAAAAAGCCTCCAAATGTTGTGAAAGATGATCCCCTTACATGTTACACCCCACCGCACCCCACCACCACCCTCCTGGGGTACATACTGCGCCCCTCTGCTGGAGTCCCAATTATAACATTAAAACCTTCCCTTCTCAAATTGCTGCCTCGGTGGTATTGATGTCAGTTAGCTTTATTTTTCAGTAAACAGACAATTTATTGTTACTTTGCCAGTCACTGCATGGTCACTTTCATGTATTTTCAGCTGACAATACATGCTGATGAGGGTAAATAAAAATTTATGTTTTTAGTGCATAGGAAATGGGAGGGGAGCTTGCAAGATACATCACAGAGTTGACAATTTTGTGTTAGATTGATCGCAACTTCAAAAATTCATGACTTTCTTATTTTTAATCAAATTTTGCTCAAACTTTTACTAACCTGTACCTCTCATTTTTCTGCTTCTATTAAAACCAACTTAATATCAAGGTAGAATTCCCCTTTAATTGTTAGAAAGTAGAAACTGACAATTTGAACTGTGTCGATGAGCTGCATGAATGAGCCAGAAAATGCATGTGTTCTTTAGTACATCCATCTTAAAAGTCACTTTAAAGTAGGTCTCAGCACTTATAGGGATTGGGTACACATGGGCCCCAAAATTTCAAGTCTGGACCCCCAATTTTAGTCATTTTAATGGGGAATGCTTAAATGCAGACCATAAAAATACAGTTCTCTTGTGAAAATGTTAGTGTAGCCTGCTTTTGAAATGGGCAAAACATGTTTTCTGACTGGCACAAAAACCGAGACAAATTATATGATAGCAAAGAGGTGTGGATTTAGATATAAGCGACTTCATGTTTTGTAATTTTAAGAGAGGTATTTTGCATTTTTAATAGAGCATATCAAGGCCTGTTTCATAGACAGTATTTGAATGATGTTTAGTACAATGGTGATGTTTATGATAGCTTAGTTTTGTGACATCCAAGGCCTTACATAATTATCGTAGCTGTTATATGCTGTATGTTCTCTGAACACTGTAAATAATTATATAATGTTTGTTTAGGAGAAAGATAAAAGCATTTTATAATATCTGTTTCAAGAATACAATGAGTAGGTATCATAAGTGCTTTTCAATTGCTTTTGAACCCCTAAAATTCTAATAGATGCATAGACCAGTAGGTTTTATGGTCTGTACAAATCTATACAAATTTGGATCATCAATTTATATCATAAATAGAAGAGAATAATAGAAAGGGTAACAAAGAATTTTATGAGCCTCCTCTAAAAAGAAGATTGATACTTTCATTTGGTGCTTAGAGTTTACAAAATTTGTTTCAAAAGGTTTGTCAGTTTTTATATAAGTGAATTTTTCAATTTTTCAAGGCAGTTCGGGCCTTTATCTTACCATGATCTGCCGCCTGAGTGAGGTCTTGTAAGTGTTATTGTGGATCACAAAAAGCTTGTTGAATAGTCGCTGATTTTATGAGTCATATTATGTATTAATTGGAATCAGTACTAGCCTGTAATTCAGCCACAGCAATGATATAGAAACAAAAGTGTTGAGATGGCTATTTAAAGAAAGGACATTAAAGTGGTCCAAAAAATAGAAAGGGAATTTGTCTCAGTGTTCTTGCCTAAGGGAGAAGTGAAAATTGCTTGTTAGCATATAACACATGTGATTTTTCTAATCGTTATGCTAAAAAGCAAAGAAATATTGAATAAAAACCAGGTTCAATTTTGTTCTTCTTCAAGCGATGAAGCTTCTTGAAAGCAGGCTAGTCTATTCTTTACTCCGGCACAAAGACACAGCATGATGTCCACTAGCTTTCATCCTGCGTTGCATCCGTCTTGTTCATTAAGCGTTTGTTGGTTGGTTGCGTCTTCGCATCTGAGGCTCATTCAGAATTATTTGTACAATTCATAAAAAGTACAGACCTGTACAGCAATACAGGCCTTTACAGGGTACTATATCTTGAGCAGAACCAACAAATGTGCAAGCAACACATGCCCGATATAACTGATACTCACCATGTTTTGTATGACCTTTCATCCATTCATCCATTCAGCCCTTAAAAGGTTACAATTTCTTTTCCATTAAAGATAAAGACCAGTTCTGGTCATGCGATTGCATTGTTAAAGAAATGTTGTGGAATCGATCAGAAAAGGTTGATCATCTAGCATATAAGTATTGGTGTGTACTGCAAGGTTCTGGAATCCTCAAAATGATAAGAAATTTGGCCCAGTCTTGGTAAAGTTACAAGCACTGTACACAGGAAGATGTATATGGGACTACGCGACCACATGCACGATATCTATTTGGTCCCAATAGATATAATAATTTACCAAATAGAGGGTCTATATCAATTAGTAGGCGGTTTCCCGGCAAAATTTGTATCATCATGTATTAGTCAAAACATATTCTTTCACATGATTTGTAATGAGAGCTTCCATTTCATTTTTTGAGAGAGGGGCGTTTCCAAAACTGGTCTTTACCTTTAAAAAAAATGTATTCAAATGTTTTATATCTCTACATATGAAAAGATGAAAGAGAGACTTCAAGACAACAAAAGGATGGAGTGTTTTTTTTTTTTCATTTTTAAAACCTGCTGTACACAGAGCACCAGAGAGAGAGAGAGAGAGAGAGAGAAATAGCAGGTGTATACTATTACAGAGAGCTTTATATTTTTGAAATCATACAAGTCTGCAATTTCTAAAAGAAAATGTGTATTCTACTCTGATTATGTTACAAAGACAGATATATAATTTTAGCACATGTAGCCTGCAGCAGGGACGTTCTTTTTTGTAATTTTAATCATGTTGATGTTGTAATAATAACTAATCCATACAGCTAGCTCATCAATTAAACACCATTTTTCTTCAACCTCTATCAAGCCACGGGCTCATGAGTCAAAGATCAACCCCAAGATGGAAATGTCGCTTTGGGGTTGTAAAACGTAGCCTTGCCATGCAGTCATCCTGCTTCTTTATAGTGAGTTCCATACTCCTGGAGATAATTGTGGTTTATTCATAAAACCATCTCATTACTACCATCCCACAGTCAGAGCCCTGGAGTGCATGGTGTCTACGGTAATTCCTTTGTCGTGCATCAAGACTCCCCTAGCCCACCCCTTGAGCCATTCAAAAATTATGCAGATCCTGGACAATAGAAATGCCAAGACAAGATCTTTTTGTCCCTTCACCCTTTATTCACCTCTCCAGGATTTGATCACTTTCTTTATGAGTTGAAGTTGACTTTAAATGGAAGGGCAATCAAGGATTTCTATGAATCTATTGGTTTCTCTGTCACTTTATGAGGTTTTGGTATGCAAATCCCTTAATTCCAATCTACAGTAGGTCTGTTTACTGTCTTCAGGAGGCACTTGTGTGCACACAAAGAGCAGACAGTTGGTCGGTATAATGGTCTGAAAGAGAGTTTATAGTTTTGAAGTGTAATTGTGACCTATTAAACTTCTTAAAAGTGCAAACGTGAGAATTTAGCAATGAGATGTCAAGAGGAAGTACGTAACAGGGGAGATAAAAGTGTGTGTGGTGGGGAGATAAAAGTGTGGGGGGGAGGGAGATAAAAGATACCTAGCATACCTGAAAGATACTTCAGATTTGAAGGGAAAAGATAGTGGTCACAAAATTCTGCATTGTATTGTATAATACCAAGATAATTTAACATGATTGACACTTGACAGGGAGAGAGGTACATGTATATAGAGAGAAAGGGGGTGAAGCGAGTCTTTGCCATTCTTGAAAGAAACATGTAGGGAGAGAGTGGGTGATATTGATGTCATTTATATTATATGACCATTGTAGTATTGTAGTGACTTGGCCTAATAATATCCAGACCTCACCAGTCCTGTGTACTTCTCTTATGGTGTACACTCTGAAGTGAGCCATGAAGGGTTCAATTTTGAGGAGCTTGAGGTGAATGTAGAAGTGTGGATGTGTTGCCCTACATGAAGGGATGGATTATACTCTGTATAAAGACTATTTTACCATTGTATCAATTGATATCTGTGGTTTTTCTTCATATCTTAATCAGGCTCTATTGGCCCATTGCACCTGGTCTTAGTTGTCATGTGACTATCTCTGCATTTAGACTACCATAATTCATTGTATAGCTATATGAGAATCGTACAATAAGTAATCACTTTTTACCTCGTCTGAACATTGTAAGAAACATCGTCTAGCGGAATGCATGTTTGAGCATCATTTTGAACGCAAACCCCAAAAGAAGCAGATTCTTGTTCTAGTCTACATGTAAACATTGTATCGTTTGAAAAATCGTATAATTGGATGGGGTTCATGTAATGTCAAGTGGACTCTTAAAAAACTAATTGCTTTATACATGTAGGCCCACCACATTTCTTTATGATGGTGTTACATGTATGTAGCCTGTATACGCTCCTTTCGCAATACAGCATTTCTTTATATGAGTTTCATATATATTTTGTTTTGTATGAACAGACTATAGGCCGCAATAGATGTGTAAGATGTGACTGACTGAATACAAAACATGAATGGGGGCTCAGCGATCTGAACCTTTACCTCGCTAATCCATATCGACATCTTCCTTGTCTGTGAGCTGGGGAATCCAATTTCTCTGGTCAAAGCACGGGCTATTATAGTATTATGGTCAGAAACAAATCAATATTGGACTAATGATTCCAAGGACAGATTATTCTCCACAATCAAGCAACAACAAAGGTCACAAGTGTCCATCAGTTGTTGAGAAAAAGTGAAAGAATTTTTAAAAAATGGGAGTGGAAGTGAAAGAGTGGCACTGACCTTTGTATAGTCATGCGCTCTGTTTGAGAGATGTAGGCATACATACATTGGTAGAACTTTGTAACATAAACTAGGGCATGTGAAAAAGGAGGTGTCTGTTTCATTGTTATGGTGTAAATTGCATGATAAAAATGTAACCTGAGAATCAATGAAAGGCAGGCTCTAAAGTTTAGAGCTCTGACTTGAAATCACATCTTTCTAGTACATTATATTTCTATTTTTGTACATTAATTGCTTGGAGTTTGTAAGATTACATTTGAGTTGCAAGCATCCTACAAATCTAGCTCACACATCTTCTAACCAATGACTACCCCCTTCCCCCCAATTTATTTCCAGTATTCTTCATTAGCAGGGTAAGCTTCCCATATGAGAACTTTTACAGAAAGAGTTGTGAATCTAATTAAACAAAATAGCCAAGTTCATCATTTACTAAACCTAAGGAACTGATGAACACAAAATTGCTCCCCCTAAATCTGTTGAGCTTAAAACTCCAGTTGAACTTTACTCCAGCAAAACCCTGTTTGCAGTTGGAGACTAACATCAAAGAGTTAATTTTCTCACTCCTTGGCCCAGAGCTCGGAGACACAAAAGCAGCCGCCATCTTTAGGGGCACTCACATGATCGGTGTAGTTGCCCCTAGCGACTCATGAATCTTTCATTAGTTTTGACACTGTCGGTGATGGTCCTATAAGGTGTGGTAGCCTATGGGCCACTGGGCTTGATTTCAAGCACCCGATTGTGTCTCGGATTTGTCAGAACATCTTGGATGATGACAGAGTTGGAGTTGGAGGGGGAAATGAAGCGTTTGTGCGGTGCTTGGTTGCTCGATGTTGTTGGGATGTTCTCCTTGCGAGGTGAAAGCCCAACAAGTGCAAGTTCACTGACTCCACTACTCCACAATGAGATTTATTGAATTAGTTTCTATTTTTTGATGTAAGCCGAAAAGTAATGTCTTGGATTAGAAGAAAGGACTGGTAAAGGTTACATTAAATGCAAGTGTTTAAAACTATACCCTCATACCTGTAAAAACACGCAAGTGAACCACAAGATGCATAATCAAGGCCCTCCCCAACCTAAACTGTTAACACATTACCCAACCTGATATTTACCTACTGTACATATACCTGGTATTCATTTTAATTTTGAAATAATTAATTTTAATATCGAGTATGTTAATATCGAGTGTTTCACTTGACTTGGGTCACCAGTGATGCATTTGAGCAAAGGTGATTTTTTTTTCATACAAAAGAAAAAAGAAAAAAGAAAAAAAAATTAGCATTTAAAGAATACATTCTGTGACAATAACTGCTTGAGCAAAAATTGAGAATAGATTTGATGATACATGTAGATCATGCCCTTCTCTGATCAGTTATTGGGTGTACCTTGTAGGTAAGCTACCAATGGACATTTTTATATTTATCTGAGGGACTTGGTAACCAAGTATAAGTATCTTACCAAAGGGCACTAGCGCATTGACTAGGTTTTGAACCTGGAACCTTCCAGTTGTGAGACCATTGCTCTACCACAGGCACTGAATCATCACATTAAAGATCACATCCCCTTAGAAAGATTATAATCTATTATTATTATTTTTTTTTTACTGGGATGACCTTTTTACCTGGAGAGGGAAAGATGTTTTCAGAATGGATGCCTCCCAGAAGATCTCTTACCACCACTGTGATGTACAAAAGGAATACTGGTGAAATAAACCGAGATATCCCCCTTCTTCAGGGCTTTTGCGCTCTCAATTTCGCCTTGAAACTCTGCCAGGGGGTTAGCCCATGATCTAATCTCATTACACAAGGTATCATAAGACCATAATTAACTCATGCAAGAAATCTAATTTCTTCTGCCGCAAACATCTGAGCTGAGCAATTCAATTTTGGCCAGGGCTATTGATTCCCCATTGATCTTGATCTCGCAAGCGGTCTTCACAGTCTTGTCTTCGTGTGTTTTTAGCCACACATATTAGGTCTTTTCGGGTGGAACACTCTATTTATGTAATGTTTATGACAGAAGGGAGATGTTTCTAGATAGAGAGGTTTAGGTGAATGTCAATCTCTACTTTCCAAAGACTGGAAATGATAAAGGTCAAAGGTCGTATATGTACTCATGATTAGTGTCATTGTGATGAGGAATTGTACAGTTTACTTTTGTTCTTCTGAATGCAAGCAGGCAACTTCTAAAATACCCATTTATAAAATATAAGACCTATTTTACTTTGTGAATATTTCAAACAAGAGTGACAAAATCATCGTAGATCAAAATTAAATCATTCTGCAGCCAGGGGTTTCAAATTTTCTTCACCATTTATTTGCTTGATGATTTTCTTCAGAAAGAATATGTTGTTCTTTGAAACTAAAAGTCTTTTGGTATTAATCATTTGAATGAAATCAGTAATGTAAATTGAACTTATCTCTTTTTGGGGGAGGGTGGCTGCATGTTGACCAACATTGTAAGCAGGTCAGCAATAAATAGGAAAAGATATAATCTGGACAGCTAGAAAGAGCAAAGATTTGCAAATTGCAGCATGCCCCACATGACCTTTTCAAGTTATTCCACAAATTTTACTTCACTTGTAGCCCATATTTCATTTCAGGGTTTTTCTTTGCCTTCCAGATCATGCCACAGGTTCATGCCTTCAGCAATTAAGATAAATCTGTTTGCCTTGCTTTCTACTGTCAACCAGATGTGACCTGTAGTCTGTTCAGACCAGAGAATATTTTTAAGGAACTCGTTTAAAAAACGTCATAAAAAGAATCATCATATAGCGAAAGGGGTGTACAGACTAGAAAATAACATTGTATAATCATGGACCTACCTACTACTTTGTAGGTCCATGGTATAATGAAACATCGTATACTGAAACTAGTTTTAATTGGTCAGTTGACATGGCAGCCGACCAATCATCAGTGCTTGCTCACGACAAGCCCCGCCCAGTTTACGATTTTCATAAGATACAACGTTCAGACTAGAACGAGACCCTGATTTTTCATGATGTTCATACTAGAAAAAGGTTTATTACTTATTGTATAACTACGTGACAAATTTTGGAAGTTTGAACACAAGGGTATAGATATTTATTATCAAGGAGCTTGGCACACACGCTAGTTAAACCATCTCTCGTAATTCACAGCCAAGAAACCCTGTCATAGAGAACCACAACTGAGCAATCGCAAACCATAAATTCAAATTACTCCCATTTTATTGTCCTGGCATCCCCATTTTTTAACACACCCGAGTCTATTACCTGGGTAGGTCGTAGCTATTTGTGCTTGTGCAACTTCGGCTTACAAAACACTGCAAGGGTCAGACCGATAGAATTTCAACCAGGTCACTGCATACATCATACATGTAGACATGTGGTCAGCTGATACTGACACAAATTAGCTGTCTTTATACAGATTCAATGAATAAATGAATAATTCTAATTGGCAATTTAGCGGCAAGCCATAATGCATCGAGCAGAAAATATAAATTACAATTTAGTGGTTAAAATATAACTTATCATTGTATAGACTACAGGGATGCATTCTGAGTTAAACAGAAGAAACAGGTGATACATGAACAGTGTTTTGAAGCTACAAACAGCACAAATATTAAAGCAATACAAACATTAAAGAAAAATGAAGGAAATAAAATGATAAGTGTTGACATACAGTCTCCTTTTATTTGTCAATTATTACCAATGTATGATCTCAATCATCCCACGCAGAATTGCAGATAATTATGACTACCATCACAATTTAATCGTATTCCAAAGTTCATTGGATATTAACTATTTGTATACCGGTACATACTTTTATTCATACTACAGAGTTCTGTTTGTTGTCTTGTTTTAAGACCTTTTTTAAAGCCAGTTTTAACTGTTTGAGTAAAATGATTGAAGCGGTCAACTTGTGCATACCAGTACACTGGAAACTGCTTGAAGAGGTATAGAAAGGGCAAAAAGGTTATCTTTCAGTATGCTGACAAAAATTCCCCTTTTCTATATCTTTGTGTTCATTACTGTGATTTGTCAAAACACTTCCCTCCTATGCTCATATTTGATGGCTTTCATAGCCCAAACCAAGAAACAAATCATTTGATGTTATATTTTTCTTATAATTGAAATTTATAGGTTAATTTCAAAATTTTCCCAAGCATGTTCATGAAAAGCACTCAAAAAGGAAGAAAAAAAACGTATGAAATATTAATAGGCCAAAATTTTGTTTATCACACCATGGCAAGTACCAATCTTTTTACATTTAATTGGAATTTCTCATTCTATTTTTCAAGCAGTTGCAGATAAATTCACACATAACTATATAATCTCTTTCATTTCTTTACTTAAAAATTCAACCATACCTTTAACGAAGCCTTTAAGGCTACCCCAGACAGCAATAATGGGTCAAAGGTTATCTATTTATGATGACATCTTTTGTGAAGGATAACCGAATTTGACCCCTGTGACCTGCCCAGATGTGTGATCTGGATATTGAAGAGTTCCTGAAGGCAGATTCTTTACAAGATTCAGTTCAATATAATATTGTCTGTTGAGAGTCTGAAGGGTGATAACTCTCTGAGGAATACTGTGAGTGAATGCCCTGCTTCTGACTCTCAACAGACATTATATATACAGGTAACAAGTAAATTATAGTTAAAATTTTTTTAATAGGTGAAAAATTGATTTGTCCTGATTTATGTTTCTTGAGAATGTGACATTAAAGTACATCAATGAAGTTTAATAAATAAATACAATACAATACAATACAATACAATACAATGCAATACAATACAATACATCTAAAAGTATTAAACAAATGCCCTAGTTCAAGCAGTCAACCTTTTTTTTTGTACTTTAACGCCCCTCTGTACTAGTTTGGCCAGGAGGGATAAGAGGGATTAGCGTGGTCACTGACAGGTGGTTATCTCATCAACTCAGCTCTCAATTAACATAAGAAAAAGAGGATCATGGGGGACCAGCAGGCACTGCTTAGGCATCGTTTTCTATATAGAGGGAGCAAGTAGCTACAAATAGTACAGTGGGGCTTTAAAAAAAGACCCACAAAAAACATCAAATTTACAAGGAGTATGAATAACTCAGTTATTAACTGTACATAGGAAGTGCATAGAAAAGTTTGGTCTATTCAAGCAAATTACATGTACATGTACAAAGTGTGTTAAGATGACATTACATTTATCCCATCTTTGTTTTTAGAACACACAAAAACTACACTAGTTAACAGAAGTTAAGAATTGAAACATGTATATAGAATCATAATTAATCAAATTTCAGGAGTGTAGCAATTTTAAGGAAATCAAATGAATCAGTCGAATTCTATTTTAGAATTATCAGCAATGGAAATGGAATCATACCCATATTTTATATTTCTAGCTTCGAGTGTTGAAAAGTACTGTGGCCAATTTGGAGTCCAAGATCAGTCGATAAAAGGACCAGATGGCGTGGAATAATTGTGTACTTTTGAGTTTCGATTTAGTTATGCCATAGCAGGTCTACATGTCACCATCGTGGTGTGAAAACAGACACCTATCAACAGGCGATGTCTATGAGGTCCGTTGATCGATGTCCAGTCGTGCAGGACAATTAGTTCCTACCAAAATACTTCCTATTTTTCACAGAGAATGAGAAGTTAGTCATGCTCTTGGCCTACATAATGCAGGAATTGAATTAAAGCAAGTTCAGTAGATTTTGATAAAGAATTTCCTTGCTATAAGAAGGATAATTTGATACAAAATTATGTTGTCCTTTCACATTTGTCATATTCATGTGGATTTTATCACTCCAGCAATCTTAATGTATTTTGTGACTTTGAGTATCCAAAACAAGCCTCTTGAACACAACAAAATTTGTATACCGTTATATTTCATTTTAGACACATGACTTCAAGAGGTACATGCATATATGAGCACCTGAGGATGCAGCAAACTCGTAAATTACGAAAGACTACTGCTACTGTTTATCACAGAAAATGAAAAAAGTGTCTTGTTTGTATTCACTTTCATTTCCATACTCAGTGGTCACGTCCATTGGCTTCTCTTCATTAACACACACTTAATTGATTCTCCAATGAGTGTAGCTATGCTAGGCTGATACACAGCCACTAATTGCTCAAAAGATTAATAATACTCCATTGTAAACTTCATCTCCTGTTTGTTTTACCCTTGCAACGTTTGTTTACTGAGTGCATTATGCAGATGAACACTTAGAGAATATATAGTGAGTTGATTGAGTCATGATTGCTTTCCATTTTCCTCTCAATTGCCATTTTCATAGTGTATTAAAATGTATGCATGATGTTTCCCCTAATGCCTTCTCATATTATTATTCAATATTGAAAGATTATGGAGTCATAGTGGAGTGGGATTTTTGATTTTAGAGGTGTTGTGGTCGAGTGGATACGTCACCGGACTGTCGATCACAAGGTCCGCGGTTCGAGTCCCGCCGCGGCACTAATGTCCTTTGGCAAGATATTGATCTACATTTGCCACTCTCCACCCAAATGTTAAATGGGTACTTGGTAGGATGCGAAAGCCAATGTAGTATGCTTAGCAATTTGAGCTTGGTAGCTCTTGCTGAAATGCTCCCAAGGGAGTGGAGAAAGTGCATACATTGTGTGCAGGCAAGTCAGAATGCGATGACCAGGGTTATAACATACCAGGGTATCTGTAAAGCGCTTAGAAACTCGGACATTGCCGATGTATTGAGCGCTATAAGCAGAAATATTATTATTATTATTATTATTATTACCATTTAGAACTAGAAACTTGGTGACAAGCGTAAGTTGGAGGAATCTCAGACAAGGTTTTGAGGTGATCAAGTGCATCGTTTACCTGGAAATCATGCTTTTAAATACACAATGGAATATGTCAGCTGCCTGCAATAAGGCTGTAAGAGCTACAGTTAACAACTAAAT
Organism: Mesocentrotus franciscanus; assembly: GCA_037976565.1. Classification (NCBI taxonomy): domain Eukaryota; kingdom Metazoa; phylum Echinodermata; class Echinoidea; order Camarodonta; family Strongylocentrotidae; genus Mesocentrotus; species Mesocentrotus franciscanus. Next base: position 25,121,052 of record CP137685.1, read on the forward strand.
TATCCATACCCTTACCAAGTTTTGTAATTCTTGAAGTATGGAAAAATTGATTTGTCCGGATGTATGTTTCTTGAGAATGTGACATATTAAAGCTTACATCGAAAAGTATTGAGCAAAAGCCCTAATTCATCCAGTCCACCTTTCAATCTTGAGTTACTAAAGTCACAAAAACATCAAATTTACAAGGGGTATGAATTATTCAGTTGTTAACTGTATGTATTGTCACTGGCAGTACATACCGGTACATATAATTGTTTTTTTTTATGTAGTACAAAATCCAGTGAAATATTGCTATAATATGCTTGCATCAAGAAATTAATGCTCAAAGGACAGACAAACAAAATGAAGACAAGAAATAGGTGAAGTAATAGCCTACCTGTGGGCAGCTTTTTCTAAGGAATTGACCTGTTATAAAACTTGTTTATTTTATTAAAAACCTTTCATCTCTTTGCAGTGTTTTTGTGTAGAAAAAACAAGTATGGTTAAGATACATGTAGAAATGGTGCCAGTCACTAATTTGTAAAACATTACATGTGTATTGGTGAATACATTGTTGTTTGCATTGCTATGTGTACCAATATGCATACTGGTTTTATGGAGGTTAAAGATTGACACAAATTACAAGTTTTAAAAGGTGCTCTAATGTGACATCATATTATAATCAGGAAGTACATCAAAAGTATGTTTATTCTGTTTTTGTTTTTTGGTGGGAGCACCAATAAGACTCGTGCCTTCATTAGCTGTCTCCTCATTTATGCATTACTTGTTACTTGTTGCAGTAATCCCAAACAGCAGCTCCTTAGAAGCTATACCGGGATGTCAATCATGTCATGTGCCAATGAAGGTGCCAAGGTGCAAAATTTGTTATCCCATGATCCATTCTTTGAAGAAAAAAACAAACTTGAAGTCAACTTGAAATATATTACGGGAAAAAGAAATGCTTTCCCTACATGGCACATGCAGTTATATAAAATTGTAGATTTAATAGAATTAGCTGTGATCGCATTGCACTTACAAATACATTCTACACACAACACCATTATGCTTGCTTGTATATTTGTCTCAGGAGTTTTGATTCATTAGAGTAATTACTGCTTGATTGACTAGAACAAACAAATTCCTGTAGATTTTTCCAATGTGTACAAGTTTCAGCAAAATATGTAAATAAATAAGTTTTACCCAAGGACAAAGACATGCAAGTTACCCTTTATTATTCGCCACAGTCTTTGCACATTGGATCCCGCCTTTCTAGCTGTCAATAACATTGTATTGATTATAAATTAATTATTATGAGTATTGCCAAAGAACAAAATAAGGAGAAAAATACAAATTGTGTATGTAAAAGTTCAATTTTATTATGCTCTTTCAATTTTCATCATTTTAAAATCAAATCTCTTCATTTGAATGGATTAGTAGTGCATGCTTACTTGGTCAGCTTGTTATCGACCAGTCAAAGCGGAGCCTGGTTGGAAGGTCTTTCATTATTCCAGAACACAAGCTCAACTGGTCCATATCCCCTGTACAAGTTGTACTGTTCTCAGCAGTGGACCAACATTTCATTTTAACAACATAGTGTTCTCTTCCCAGGCATGTGTGTTATTTTTTTGCTTTAGCTTAAAAGCAGAAATTTTAATGATAGAGAGCAAGAATATAGTATGATGATGTTTGCTGTATAAGTGCTTGTTTTAACTTGTCCTTTGTGTAGAAGTACAATCTCATACACATCATATGTTCAGATGTTGGAGTAAGTTGTGTTTTAAAGGTTTTAGTTTAAGAGCTGGCTTAACCGTGAAAAAAAGGAAAACCAAGTGTCAGTCCTGGAGTAGGCTAAGTGTGGACTGAGAGTGTTGAACCCCTGTAAAGCCCGGTATTGTTTACCTGCAAATAAGCCCACAATAGACGGTATGAAAGGAAGAGATTTAGAGTCCACTGCACAAGAATGGGATAGATTTTTGAGTGTTTGATGAAACCAAGCTACCAATTCCGATTCAATAGGATCGTCTATCAGGACCACAACATGAACAGTCTTGGTTCACCTGTTTTCATGACACATACATAAACATAGATTGGTAATGTCACTTGAAATATGAACTATAGGCCTACATATATAGAGAGATTTAGTCCCTAGGTGTGAGGTTAGTTCTTCAAAACAGAATTGTCCTTTTTGGTAGCTCTATTCTAACAGGCGCCCATAATCAAAGTCTTGACTCCCAAAATTTCAAAATTTTAACATTGGGCACCTGCATATAGATTACAGACCGTGAAGAGTTCAATTGGGACTCAATTGATCCCTTCAAAAAAATAAAGTGTAGCCCTTTTTTATACAAGTAACTATTGCATTTTTATATTGTTCCATATTATATATTTTTAGAGTAATATCAATATTTTTCCTCTGAATTTTACTGAGGAATGATTTTGTTGTCCTCTATACGATATTGCATGTACATGTAGAAGATCACACGCGTGTGTGTGTGTGTGTGTGTGTGTGTGTAATTGGGTTTTGACAGACATGTATCAATGAGAAATAATTATTTATGTCTGGGACCAACCTTTGATGTCACCATCAGAAAGAAAGACGTGACTCAGTTTGGAACCTGGGTCCGATCAGAGTCGGTTTGTAGGTGAAGACAGAAAGCTATCCATACCACGGATATTTCCGATAGACCAACTCACATCACATCTATGTTAGAAGGGGTTAGTCTATATGCTTCAGACTGAGTTGTTAGGAAAGAAACCTCATTTCTCTAGAAATCTAGGCAACTTTTCACAAGTTGACAACTGATTGTCTGAGCTACCTCTCACCAAGTACTCTATGGATGTACAGGTGAGGCGTAGACCAGTCTGTAAATATTATTCTCTGGCTGGTCCTTATTTATCAGGAGTCATGTATAAAGTTATCTACCATTGAAGACAGGAGTTCAGAATTGTTTGCGTGTTTACCTAGCCCCTCTGTCTTTGACCCTGATCCTCAGTCTGGAACACATCAGTCTATGGATCAGGCCTCATCCACTCAAACCCGATTTGACATCGGTCTCTTTGGGAACCAGGAAGGAACGCTTTATCATATTGGAGGATGGCTTGCAGAGGAACGTTGTAGGCTTATTAGGCCTATGTGTATTATATAGCTGCATGGAAAGATGTTTCAATGTACTTCAGTGCTTTAAATATCCTCTTCATAACAATTAAGTTGTTACTGCCTGTCTTCACGATTTATTAGCGTAGGGAGAAGGGGGTAGGGGTAAGGGTAAGGCAGTCACATCGAGTGGATACTGATCCTCCAGCATATTTAATGCAGATGGGGGCACAACCCCTTCCCCCTTCTGCCCCAGTATGTTTGAATGTTTGAGAAGCAAATTCTAAAGAACACTTTAGTATAAATTTACTCATATATGTTGCTTTTGTCTGTTGTGGATGTTAAAATACAGGTGAAAGATAAGGATGTTTTGTTCGATACTCACATTTTGGGATGTGTCTGGTGCCCCCCCCCCCAAGCAATTTAAAATGAATTGATGTTCCTGGTACATTGTCCCTAATGAGATGGGTAATATTAAATGGCTTTTACAATTTGCACTTATAGAAAGGCTCGCCAACTTAAAGAAATAACTGCATTGATATTAAGCAGATGACACTAAAGAAAATAAGAATTAACTTATTGACACGGAACAGGAGAGAATAATTTTGATGGAGTTTATAAAGTAGACTATTCTTGGAGGTGAGGCATAGGTCCAGGATGAGATTGACTTTGATTCTGTCTGATGTTGACAGATCAGGCATTCTTAGAATTGACTTTAACCCTTCCCTTGCCTCAACATTCCTTCAACCTTCACATCACTTGTGGCCTGATGAGTCTTACATCACCCATTCAAAGGCATCTTTCATGTGTTTAGAACCAAAAGGGTGTTAACTCTGTGTTACAGTTAATTAGTTAATACCTTTCCGGCCTTGAACAGACGATTTATGTCTTTATAGATTCGTACTTATTGAGTCTTACATCAACCGTTCAAAGACATCTTTTATCTGTTTAGAACCAGAACTACTATTTAATAATATGAGATTAATACGCTTCTGGATGTGAATGGACGATTAATGTCTTTATAGATTGCTTTGACATTATAGATGGAGCGTGATCATGATAATGTCACTGTTATTACCTTCTACAGTCTTGAGTCCCTGGTAGCTCCCATGGATATACTAGCAACGACGTTACCCATAGTGCTAAAAATAATAGTATGTCTCAAAAGCATAACATGTCTAGGCAATTAGGTTGTTACAGTGATGATAGTTGAAACCCCAAATCTACATGTATATCTTAACGAAATAGATAAATATATAAATATTAATGGTGTTTGTTGTTGTTGTTTTTTGTTTGATTTTTGGTGGGGGGGGGTGTATGCACCTCCTGAGCCATATATTTTGCTGAGGCACTATCAGAGTTACTCACAAACCTAGTTTCTTTAAAGAATTGTATCCATTTGTTGAGGTTTTCTTCTCATATTCTCTCCAGATATTGCCTTTCTGTTATTTTTTATTTGTTAGAAAAAATTCAGAATGTAATAGAAGTTTTATTTATAGAAAAGTGATTGTGGAGTGCTCATTCTAAAGGTAGAAATGGCATAGGTTTGTTAAACAAGTATCTGACAGTATCATGAGAGGCAGAATAACGCAGAAAGGCCTTAAAGGTAGAGACCAGTTTGGGAAACACCCAAACAACTAGGCGTTGTGGCGTGCGCCTGTAATCCAGCTAACAGTGGAAGTTACAAACTGATTCAGCCAAGGACGCAGGTTCGAAACTGAGTCACGTCTTTCGGATGGTGACGTTAAAGGTCGGTCCCCAGACGTAAATAATCATATCTGATTGATACACGTCTGTAAAAACCTAATATACACACACACGGAAACGCCCAAACAATGAAATGGAAGCTCTTATTACCAGTCATGTGAAAGAATATATTTTGACTAATACGTGATGATATAAATTTTGCAGGGAAACCGCCTACTAATTGATATATTTGGTAAATTATCATTTCGATCCGGACTGGATAGATATCGTGTAGTCCCATATACATCTTTCTGTGTACAGTGCTTGTAACTTTACCAAGACTGGGCCAAATTTCTTATCATTTTGATGATTCCAGAACCTTGCAGTACACACCAATACTTACATTATATGCTAGATGATCAACCTTTTCTGATCGATTCCACGTTTCTTTCACAATGCAATCGCAAGACCAGAACTGGTCTATACCTTTAACTCTTCTTCTTCTTCTTCGTCTTAATGTGCCTCCTTCCCTCCTGAAGATTTTCTATTCAAAGTTATAAGAGTGCGTCCCCTTCTGGCTCTAAGCATACACCATTATTATGATTGCTTTATATTGGTAAAGAATGAAAATTGCAATTCCATGATGTACTGTAATTTGTAATTTTTGATAAAATACAGTTACTTGTGTGCATTATAGTTGGTATTCAAAATCAAATGCTTCAATAAAAGAGATAAATCAAATCATAATGTCACATTTGAAAGGGAAACAAGCTTGTTTATTATCAGGCCTGTTAATATATATCAGATTTCAAAAGTGGATGATTTAGAGTGTATAGTTATCACTGTTTGACTTTAATCATTCCTCCTGCAGTAAAATAACACAAACAGGTAGCTACTATGCAATTTTCTATTTAACCTTTATCTTCATCTTTTGGGAGAACATTTAAATGTAAGATACACTGTATTATATTAGTTCAGGAACATTAATTTCATAGCAGGTATTGTATACATTTCACTGTATGATGATGAAACGACCCCCATGTTCAGATGCACGACTCCTTTGTTGCTGTCAGGATTCATCAGGAATAACCCGCACAGCCAAATGCACATTGATCCCTCTGTAAAGCAAGCACCGTAATCTGAAAATAAATTGTCATCATCGAACAAGTGCTGGGGATCATAACACTGGCTTATCTTTGAGTTCATGTTTGATCATGACTCCAGCCTGCTATAGAAGGTTCATCGGGTAATTCATGTTTATTCTTCCATGTCGGCCATAATAGATGGGTCTTACCTTCGCCTTGCAGCTACTACACAGCGGAACACAAAAGCATAATCTGACATTTACGCTCATTTATGATTATGTTAGAACAAATCTTTGGTTAGAATGTGCTGAGTATTTATTTCACCGTGATGTATAGCAGTGTCAGAGCAATTCCTTTTAAGCATCTTTGAAACGTGATTTGGGAAGGTTGAAGAAAGCCCTGCTCCATCACCACCTGCCCATTTGCTTTTATATTCTTTAATATACATTAACTGTTTGGTTTATTCATAAAAACACATTTCAGTTTCATTTGTCAATTGCCAGTCCACCACACGGGCGTACAATCAATCTACACCTACATGAACTATGGTTATATGAATCAAAGATGAATGAGAACAAGTAGCAACATTTGAAAGAACATCTGAAAATAAATTCTGAATTTAACCGTAGGCAGGCAGACAGTGCATGGGGGATGTTTTGGGCTTATTTGTATGGAAATGTGTGAAGTGTATTGAAGTGTTCAAACTTGAAACTTCTTGCAGTTTTAATTGAATTCCTGCCAAGGAGTTCTGTTTCACAACATCGTTTTTTGTCTGAAAATTGATGTAAACTTTTACTACGCTAAACCTTTACTACTTTTTGATGTTAAAAATAATATTCTTTAGATGCTTTAGTTTAATACAAGATTCTTTTGCACAATAATGATGATGATGTACTTTGTTTAATAGGTGCATTTGGTCTCTTTTCTCCTTGCATGGCACACATCCATAAAACAATTATAAAAAATAATTTAGTGATGAAAATACACAACTGCTGATGTGATGCAATCGGCTGTGGAAAACTAAAATAAAGAGAGCCTAGTGAAAACTAAAAACTAGCCAAAGAAGACATTTATGACAATGGCCTTGAAAGAGAAGAGGATGAATAAAATGAAATAAACCTAGGAAATTCAGCTATTTTCATGAAAACCTATAACAAATTTTGTCGAAAATTACTTATTTTCACCATGCCATGAAGACAGTTCATCTCCTACACATCAGCTAAATCTATTTTGGAACCTGAATCGATAGCAATGGAAGTGTTAAACTTCACCACGCTTCTTCAAAGGGTGCCTAATTGGTCATTGGAGAGGTACATGGGATCTAAGATGAGGGACCATAATTCATTAGTTTTCTGAGAAGCTTTTATCGCTGGTAAGATTTCTGTGGCTCATTACCCGCAGCCGATGATGAGAGCTCGTCAATGACTGGATGAGAGGATTGGAGATTGATGTAGGCTCTGACTATACACACAGACCTTTTTCCCCCTCTCTCTATCGACCTCATCCTCTTTAATTGCTACTTTGCAAACAAAATGTTGATGAAATGACCAATAATTGCTTTAATGTATTTTGTGAATATGCATACCAGTCTATGTGGTACCATGTTTCCTTACAATACACCACATGCCATTCACCCCTCTGTATACCTGTGCAATTTATTTGTTTTTTGTCTGTTTGTTTGTCTGTCTGTTTTTGTATTTTTTGAAGAGGATGGAAGATTCTGTGCTATTTTTAGGCAGTACGTGTACATGAGTTCTATCAGGACCTACATAAACCACATCATAGTTTTATATATTTTCACATTTTCATTGAATGTTATCTATTCATGAAAATGGCTTTGAAATACATTTCAACATCTTATCCAGATTTAATACACTGTGCAGACATGAATGCACTAATTTGGCAGTTTTTAAATGAAAATAATCAAGTCTTAGTTGATTCTTGTTAAAATGATCAGAAATGTAATATCAATGATATATTTCATAATATTATATCTCTTTATGGTTATACCAGGCTAAAAGTAATTCAGTACAAGTATTGCTATCCCACAATGGCCTACCAATCTCTGTTTGATCTTGGTTATTACAATTGTCATCAGATTGGTTTAATGGCAAAAGCAGAAGCCCGTAAGTACTCGTAAACCTGTTGAACAATTAGACTGCTGCAATCTGGAGTCCTTTGGGAAGGATCAATGAGAATGCCCTTGAACCTTTTCTTTTGTGCGTCCATCTTTTGTTTTCTTTTGTTGCGCATCCATGCTGGATCTTGGGGGTCTTTTTTTATCCATTGTATGCTAGTCTCAAAATATACCCCAGTCACCCCAACAAGTACGATGCATGGCCAACAACTTAGCGAAATATTCACAACTGAATGATACATGCCATTAAAACTAAAGCAACAACTATAATATGTCACTGAATTGCTAAGAACCAGTTGGTTTCACAGTTTAATGATTATGGCTCACTAGAATTTTTGCCCTTTCTTACTTTTTCTCTTTTTGGTTAGAGTTTTTGGTTGATGTTGCCTTGCGCCATAATTGGCTGATGAGGATTTTATGACTTGTGATTAAACTTGAAGGCTATTTCAACGAAAGAATATAGTTTATTGCCACATTTAAAGGCTTATACATTCTATCCCTTTAACCCATAAAGGACAGGAGTTTAAATAGGCTGGATTATTATTTTCTTATGCAAATTGGCAGTAACAAATATACCGGTATATCTTTTTTATAACCATATGTAGACCAATGCTATTCCATATGATTGTCATTTTCTATAGGTGTCCATGTGTTGTTCAAAATGATTTTAAAAACTTTGATCGCTCAAATTTTACAATTGATAATACCAAAATCACATACCTTTGTGACTTTGTGTAAGAAAAACTGACACAGAATGTAGAATATTTTACACTCTCTGCTCATGCATTTAGCCCTATGCTTTTAATTTATGCAAATATATTGATCCAAAACAACAATCTTTTGGTGAACAAGGTAAACATTACATTTCCCTGCTTGGTGGCATGAATTATACATAATGTAGGCCCCTATTTCAAATTTCTAACACTTATTCCTATACACTCAGAAGCCTTTGCATCACAGTATTCCCTGCTATCAAATGTAGAAACCCATGCTGCGAACGTTAGGCATTGTTGAACACTTTACAGCATGCACTGGCAGCGGAACAGTTACTGATTTGTTTGTGCCACTCCGAGTTTGCATTTTTCCTTTGTGCCATGCATGTGCAAACATAACAATCGTAAAAGCAAAACGAGTAGAGATAACTGGTGATGATTCAAATGTTTGCGTTCCCAATCAGGTCCGTATACAATATATTTTTTTTGGTAGGGTCATCTATAGAGTGCTTGTCAATAAAGGTTATTACAGTAGTAGAGTTCCGTCACCTTCAGATTTGAATGATGCTCCACATTCTAAAGCCCATGTCAGTCATACTTTACCTCACAACAGACTGTGATTATTCTTTGAGGTATGTAGGAAAGATGAAACCATTCAGTCCTTGAAATTTTAAATTTCGGTAAAAGGTGGAACATGTCCTCCAAGATATTCCTATGTTCAGATAGATAATAATAGGTATTATATTTTTAGTAGCTTTGAAACAGATATTAAAAGTATTTCCTGAAATAGCAAATCTTGGTTTTTTTCCCCAATTACCTTTTTAATAGTTATATTCTGTACACTAAATCAAAGTATATGTTGAAGAATATTGATTGAGTTTTCATGATTGCAATGAGAAGATATCCTGTACCTATCAGTCAAATTCTGAGAATGTGCTTAATATAATATGAACAGTATTTTTTAAAAAGAATAACATGTCTTTTCTATGCCTTTGACTGGGGAAAAGCTTGTTACAATGTATATAAAACAAGCCAGAAATGTGTGGGTCCTTTGGGAAACAATTTACTTGAAAATGAAATCAAGAAGCCTTTGAGGAAATACTAATGAGATCGGAGATATGGAAGTGTATATTATCTTGGAATCCATTTTCACTATAATTGGCCCACCAAGATTTTTAGATGGGGTATGAGAGGTATATAAGTTAGTCCTAATGAGGCTCATTATCATTTTAAACTACCTTTGTTTATGATCAATTTCTGAATTCCATAGGAGACTGTAAATGCAAATATCCCTCAACATCGTCTCAAATATCAACAAGAGATTGAAAACATTCTATTTGTATCCAGAGATATAAACAAGACGTCATTTCTCCCCCATTCTAATCTGACTGATGGCAATTACTGGGTCTTCATTTGTAAACACAAGAGACGTTTTCATTTTCACGAGGGCTGAGCGGTAGTAAACCAAAGGTCTTTCTTTCTTTATAGTGTGGTTTGTATTTGAATGATGAACTACACAATATATCAATTGTAGAATATATTGCTAATTGTCTGTATTTATGTGTCCCTTTTTAAGAAATTGGAGTTTCATCAGGTTTATGTCAAGTCTCTTCCGAAATAAAATTTGGGTGACATATGTACTGAGATATTTTATATTTCATTTATATACTGATGAATGGTTTTTAAATAGACTTAATGATTTAACACAATTGTTCATGAATATAAAGAAATTGTAATGAAAAAGCACAAAATAAAGATATATGAATGCCTTTCATGTTCTAACATTTTGTTTGATTTCAATTTTGGAATCAAACACACACAGACCTTGACACGCATTATGAATCATACCTTCCGAACGAACGCTTAAAGGGATCGTTTAACAGTGTTAAATCTGAGATACACGGCCCTACATGTTATTAGTGTCTGTGATATGGTGTAATAATGAAGCCCTAAAAAAATTGCGCTTCAAAATGATCAAGAAGTGCCTCAAAAAGTAAAAATCTTTGATTGACCGGTTTTACCATACTCGTTTTCCCTAATAGACTATAGTGTTATGAAAACCATCAGGCGAACGGTTTTCAAAATTTGTAATTCCAATCATAAATATCTTGATAATCAGACAGGCGATCAGCTTGTAAAAGTCATGGGGTTCCTGACTGACCTAAAGGTTTATGATTATCATTGCATTATGAGCTAAATCCAGAATTTTGTTTCAGAATCTGAGACAAAGTTACCGGATCCCTTTAATTTTGGATCCTTGCATACTCTGGAGCTGCCAAGTAAACTCCCAGATTTAATCAATTTTATGAGTTTATTCATTTCATAGTGGGATTCATATTAACATAAGGATTTTGCTGGCCTTGGAGGGTAAACACAGGGTTGCGTTTGTTGATTTAACTTTGCGACCAGGAGACCGGTTTATAACAAATGTGCTATTGCCCATATGTACAACATCAAAGTGGAAGGAGGGTGTGTCTCTATCAGTTGGCAAATTGCTTTCAGTTTTAAAGGGAAATCTTGCAATCTTTTTAATTAGAATTGTAACCTTCACAAAAAATTTAGAAACCTGTTATAGTATCCCCCTGAAGCAAAGATCTCCTGTGTGCTTTGGAGAAGAAGAAAAAATGCTCTGTTCAAGATTATATATTGCTCTTTTTGGGGGGATTGAAGGAACCCCACACCTGTGGAATCGTATGCATACACAGTAGCATATTTTTCTGTTAGATACTCTTTGAGGAGTTTTCTTTTAATTAGTTGTTTTAAATTGTATGAATTAAGAATGCATCTTCTGTTATATTCTTTCTAGAATAATGCATTTTAAGGTTGTGGATCAGATCACAAATTATATGTGGTAATTACATTTTGCTTCGAGGTAGTGATGATACTAAAGCATCGGAAGATTATTATTTTTAACATCCAAAATTATCCTTGATCCACCTAGAAACCCTAGAATTTAAATAGAAATGATTGCTTTGCTATATCCTCAGCTAATTCCCAGAAACCAAGGAATTCTTATGTAGGCCTAGATTTGCTAAATGCAACATATGTTCATTTCTTCTATCTTAGAAAGAAATTAATGATGATTGCCTTGTCTGTAGTCCTTATTTTATCCAAGTCTTTTATAAAATAAAAAAGAGAGAGAGAGAGGGATTACGTTTGACATTATCAGTGTTGGCATTTCAAATGAACTGAAAAATGCTCAAAACAAACTCCCAATACAAACTCATGAAACTGTAGCCTAATTACTAATCACATTCAATTACTTAGGACAGTCATTAAATGCCTGTGATGTAACGTGATGTGTTTGTTCAATCGTTCTCGTTATTCCCCGTCTCCACTCCATCTCATCCGGTTATGTGCTGTCCGCTTGTCACCATTAATCCCGCATCTCGTCCGTCTTCATCCGACTTCGTTTCATCCAATCATCATTAGGCTTGTTGCTAAGGGGAGGTCGATTGGCGATTAGTTAACTTGAATGTTGCTTATTGCATTCCAGCGCATGAGTTCATGAGAAACAAGATTGCCTCTTTTTTATGTTTCTTTATGTACTGCATTATCTGGTTTGATACATTATCTTTCAATTCAGTATACATTTACTACAAATTGCTTAAACATTAATGTGCATGCATAGCAAAAGTTACTGCAAAATGCATTTGTCGCACAACACGATGATGAAAATAGAAAAGCATGGAAGGGAAACACATTAACAAAATGTATCTTCAAATTAGCAACATAAAGTACGATGCAAAATCAATATGAGAGCTTACAATTTTGTTTAAACACTTGGGTCATACTAATGTCAATAGAATCTTTTCTGTATCCTAGTGTCATAAGTATTGACTAACATACAGTTCTTAATTCTTGTACAATTGAATGACCAACAAATTCTCATTCAAATTTCCAAACCCTTTTTGAGCCAAAGCGGCCAAAGCACCGAAAGCACCAAATTCCAAAGGACAGTTATGAAACCTATTCAAAATCAGTGACACCAGTAGGGTCTAGACGAAGGAAGAAGCAACCGGTGGAAGCGACAGAGATTGGGTCTTAGTGAGAAATGTCTTCCATTCTTTGATTAACCACTGTGTGAGCAGCCTTGAGATTTGAATGAAGCTAGCAGTATGAGTCATTGAAGAAGCCAGTCACCAGTCTCCCAGCTTCACACCAATCAGTCGACGACGGACAGTAGGGGTCCAGTTTTCAAATCATGATGGAAGCTTTGTTGGTGATCTGAATACCCAAATAATCAACCGGATTCCATCCCCTCAGATCACTGTCATTCATGAGAAATTACATTTTTTCATCACTGATGATTTGGTTTCTTTTACATAAAGTCTGAAAGGAAATACATTTTTAACCTGTTGAGCTTACAACTGCTATTGTGCTATTACTTCAATATAGGGCTCTTTTAATGAAAGATATGAAGTGTTTTAGCATTAATAAGTCTACATCTAAAGAAGATTGTATATAAAATACATGCCAAGTTAATTGGCAATGGTTGTAGACTGATTGTTTTTTTTGTGTGTTTTCTTTTCTTGTGTATTTAACCAAGTCTGGAAAATATGCACATACAAGGGGGTAGGGGCTTGATCTAGATTGCAGGGTTTACCATCATTTTTGTTCCAAGATGACAAAATTTGCCTTTTAGTTTGACACTTACATGTATATACAGTAGTTCAGTTTGAAACCCATGTTTGAAACAGTCGGCATGAATTTATCAGCAGTTGATACTATTCAGTTTGGGCACAGATGTGGTTTTTAGGTTACCTGACATCCACAGGTTAAAAAGTCATGCATTTGAATGGTAGAGAAAGCCAAAAATATTAGTCCAGGTATGTTTGTGCTTACCATTGGCTTTGTTCACATGGAACTGTTGCAGTTTTAAACGTTAAGTTTGTGAAACCTCGAGAATTATAAACAGTGATCCACTAACGATGATGAGGGTTCACACAGGACCGAAACAACGAGTCCCTAAAAGTTTTCAACTACAAGCTAGACAATTAAGTAATTATTTTAATGACAAGCTGGCGTAGCCTCAAGTTTATTGCATCTACATGGCACAAAGCTTAGAGTAAGGACCCTCTGCTGGTCATAGTCGTTGCGCTAACCTAAAGATCGCTCATGGTTTATAAGTCTGTTTGATGCCAGAAGGGCTTTAACTTGGTTTAAAGTATTTTGAGTTAACGCCTTCTGTCTCCAAACAGATGACTTATAGCTTTAAACTTAAAACTAAAAGATGGCTTCTACAGTAAGTTTAAAACCATGACAGACTTTTAACTTTAAGATCAGGTCGTGGTGAACCCAACCATTGAGGGTATCTGGTAGTAAGTGAGGTGTGAAATAGGGTTCACGCCCGTACGACCCCTGGATCTGTACTGCCTGATCCCCCACGCAGCTTCCGCTTTCCATCAGGGTTTTTTGTCCAATAGTACACCCTACCTGTTATCCCCCTCCAATAAAAAAAAAAACACAGCTAAGCCATGTCCCTTTGTGCAATGCTTAGAGAAAAGCTGAGTACTGCTCTCTTAAGGTTTTGGAATCGTCAAATTGATAAGAAATTTACCCAGTCTGAAAATCATATGCATTGCTCACAGAAATGGGTATATTTGACAATGCTGGCACGAATGTTTGGTCCAAACTGTTCAGGTATTTCTCTATTTATTTGACATATGAGGCCATTTGAGGAGCACTTCTTTTAGGGGACACATATTCTTCCAAAATTACATTTCAAGAATGGGAAACTTCACAAATTATTTGTTCATATTTACCAAAACTCAACTTTCTTTTTAAGTAGTATATAGATGGCTTAGATGCTATCTGTAGTTTCAAATCACAGGAAATAATGGACTTGAAATCTCCACAGGTAGATCTTGTTTACAGATTTGAGCTTAACTCGTGCTGCTAAGCAACCATGTGAAGTCTTGGATTCAAATGGCACCATTAAAATCTTTCTGTCCTTGATTGAATAATAAGCTAAATATTGAATATGAATCCGAATAAAGGACTGGTCCTGAATCATTTGCCCCGATCATTTGTGGTTTGTGGGAGAGTTAAGGATCTTTTTGTTGGCACTAATTCGGTACAAATCACTCTAAATCTTTTCTATTTGGTCCTCAAACAGCGTAGAATTGCCTCATGTTGAACTTGCTCGAGGCATAATTGAACAATGGGATCTATAGATTGTGAATGTATGGACCATCAACAAGGCTAGGACTAAAGTAGTTGGCTGGTGTATTGCGAGTTAATAGTCCTTGTCGTGGAAGTTTTAATCAAATGCTCTAACGTGTACATGATATTATGAAAATCTGAATTGAAATATCTCTTTAAAAACTCAGGGGGCTTTTCCAGTCTTGTAATGGCTCATTTATAATGACCAGATTGGTGTTTATCATGTTTAATCATAAAAGGTGTCTTTTTAAGCGGGAAATGCACAAAAGAATTTTATCTTAATTACTTCTGCTTCCTGCTGAGGTAGATTGTACTCGTTAAGAACTTAACATTAATATCACATAATGGCTTTTTGATATTGCTTACAGCTATTTGGTTGCATATTTTGATCATGAGAACCTGATGAGGCTTTAACAAAAAGTGATTTCAAATACAAAACTTGAAATTAACTTGATGAGAATTACCCCCAAAGTGCTTTGGAAAGGGAAATTATAAAAGAAAATAAAAAATAAAAATGTGTTTCCAAACAGCTTTCTCAAATAGTTTAATTGTTGCAAAAATAGGAGGATGAAAAAGGGGTCTTTTCTGAGTGTAGGTTACATATCACAGTCTATTTAGTCTCAAAGTAGTCCCATTTTAGGTTCAATTTATCCATGATCGGAGACAAAACATTTGAATAACTCGAGGAAACAATGTCTTGACAAGCACTCTTTGGACTGCAGCCCCAATGGTAACCATAGTCATAGCCATAGGTTTGCCAAGACACTATGAACTTGTGGCTGTACTTGAGTCGTATTGTTTGTCCTTTGGTCGTTGCATATGCAACGGTGTCTCAGGTTTAGGTGTGCGGGGATGATGATGATGACTGCACAAAGCTGGACTGTTTCTCGGGCCGGGCGAGTCAATATTGACCAAGGAAGATAAAGAGCAAATAAGGATGGTGTCTGTTTTTATATCAGGTGTCATAGTGACATCTTACTCAAGTTCTTCCTCTACTGTTAAATGTTGAGAGGTTGACAGGGAAGGGAGACACCTCTTTGGAAGTTCAGACCTGCATAAATTCATGTTTTTTTTATTATGATATTACAATTTGAGAATATTGAGATACTGAACGGATAGGTCAAAGCAAATCAAGGGGTGTGATGCAATTTACCTTGAAATAGTTATTTAGGAGAGAAATATTAAAAAGGATTTTAAATGTTAAACACATGTGTGCAGGCTTGCATGTGTGTAACTGTATTGCTATATGTGCATTCATAGATTGTTACTTTTGTAACTGAGCTAGATGAATATTCTTTTGAATGAAGAGCTCTTTTACCCGCAGCCATTTTCAGGAAAATGTTCAGAAATGGTTACAGACAAAGTGAGAAGTGAGGAATACATATTTGCCAAACGAGCTGAGCAAAGAGCAATCTCTCACTTTCTCTAAATCATACCCCAGATCTCAGTTTACCGAGCATGATGATATGCTAGGTTTCTTCAAAACCAGGCTCTGCGTTGTATGAACAGGAGAGCTTGCTTCGTCGAGATATCATACAGCATTTGATTATATTCCAGTCACGTCTGAAACTCACCAAAAACACATGTACTCGAGTGGCTCCGTTATTAAGTTTTCCCAAATGGGAAAAGGGGGGAAACGAAAAGGGACAATGGATGTGTACTGCCCACCAAATGTTATGCCGGCAGCATTTTGGTTGATGAATGAAGCTTTTACTGAATGATGTTCCCTCCCTTAAGAGCTGTACGGTATCCTTACGTGCGTGCTTCTCAAGGTAGTTGGGACATTACGGACCTTTTTATCTCATCGTCCCATGCAATTATTTAGTCTAAAGGATGAATTGTATAACGGGTAACCGTCAGTTTGTCTCCTAAGTATATTGGAGTGGAAAGTTCCTTATTTTGTAATTATAGCTAAATGTTACTTACCCGGTACTACATGTATATGTACTTGTAAATTGTGGCTTTTATGATTGAAGCAAGTTTTGCCAAAGAGTGTCAATCTAAAGAATGTTTTTCATTTGCCTTGTTTATTAGAGTTTATTTCTTAAGATTTTCAACACAATAGTATTTGTTTGCCTTTTCTTATGTATATCATTGCCACCATGCACAACAGGGATGGCACAGATGGATGAAAGGGAGAAGGACCGATATCTCGCCCATCTCCCTGGTGTGTCTCTAGTTCTCTACACTCAAGTTGCCCGATACCAGAACAAAAACCAAGCAGTCCTCTTGGTCTCGACTCCTACTCTCCTTTCACAGATACCTTCACAAAGGAAACCATCAACAAACATAAGATGTAATCAATCCTCTTCACAACATGTTTTCAGTACATGTAATCACAAGTGTCTACAGCAAAGTGAAACTAAAGAAGATGTCTAAATATTGAAAGTGGTGTATTCCAGTAGCAAGTGGTCCTCGAAAGGTCTACATCCATAAATCTCACTGGCAGAGATATCGAGCACAGGAAAGGTTGAATGTACAGTTAAAATCAGGAAGATGTCTTTCCCCATCTTTCTGATTGAATACTAAAAAAGATGTAGATATATTATGTGTGGTTTTTAAACCAAATTTGTGAAGTGTAAAGGGTACTGTAACTCAAAAAATCATGATGATCCAAGGATATGAACCGGGCCCAAGGCTCTTAACTCATGGAGATACAAATCTTTTACAGTCCATTCTAAACTGTGGAGAAATCTTGGACCATTAAAAGATGCATGTGAAGCCCTGATGTAAAATATGTTATAGGCGATTACAAATGTTAGCTGAAACATGGATGTTCTTTAATGTTATCACTTCTGTCAATATGCCTTAGATAGCTACTTCTTCCATTAAACTGTATTTAACAAGGCTTCTTACTGTTTGCTCTCATGTATAGCTACAGGCATTTTATTGTCTTACAAGACATTTTATTGCCTTATCCATATTTGTAAGAAATCTGTAATTGTATCATTTGACTTAACATGTTTTTGAATGAAAGTGGTGAATAAATTCTATTCAAATTTAGGGACAAAGATCATTGGATACTTCAACTTTTACCCACCCCAATAAAGTGAACAGATGTTGATGAACTATGAACCCTTTCCAACACTTTGAGTTATATACCCCAGCACTTGTCCCCAAATTCATGTGGGTTTTCTATATTCTCTCTCAGAATATGTAAGCCTTCTCTCCTAATCTACATGAAATATAGTTGTACTCCATGTGACTTAACTCCTTGTCTGCTTTGGGAAACCAATGGAATTCATAATAGTTTGCCATATTTGACTTTTGTAACACATTTGTATGGAACATCTACTTATAAATAATGTGGTAGTCAAGGGTTTCAGCTTGCTATGAAGAAAGAGTTTGGAGCAATTTGTTTTTTCTCTCTCTCTCTCTCTCAGTACAAACTAAGATTACAAGAATATTTATTGCACTAGAGTGATACAAAAAATTCAGGCCTACAGTATTATATATGTGAAATTTATGCTAGACAGGCTGCATTTGTTTCATACAAGAGCAGAAATATATTTGTTTTGCGTAAAAGCCTTGCTTTTGGCTCTGCGTATATAATGTACACCAATTCAGTGAGTCTCCCAATTAGTTCTACTCATTAGACGATTGGGCATTCCACTGCAAGGCATGATGGGATGAGTAAAAGATTGCAAATGAATTCTGGGTAATTAAGTGGAAGGATGAATCACTGATGGAATGTACATTTCGAGGCAAAATTATCCTCTCCATCCCTATCAATAGTATGAATCTGTGTGAAACCTGTAGTCTTGGCTGAAAATCAGTCTTTACACTGCTATTGTGCAAGACATTTAATATAAATACAAATTTGCAGTGGTGAAACATATGGCAAATCTCTTTAGTGCTTGCTAATATATCAGTGGCTTGTTTTCTTTTGTTGGATATAGTTTTCTGTAGGCACTATATTAGACCAAAAGTTAGTGCAAGAGGAACGATACACATTATGTATATATTTGCAAGTAGGTCAAACTGGCAAAAGGGATGCATGAGGATGTCCAGCCAGCAGATGTACATTTTCTAGAAATACACATTTAAAAATTAAAATGTTTGATTTCTGTGTCTGTTCATTTACAATTTATACATTCCAGTCCATAGATCATCTGAGTTGATAAGAATGAAAGCGTGCAAATCCTCTATATCATTACTTCATTCCATCATTACATAACTAGGATTTGAAAAGGGAAAAAATACCCAAATTGGTGTACATACATGTACTCCTGCCTGGCACATGATGAAATGGGATTTTTTTTTTCTTCTGAAACTAGAATAACATGATTTTCAGGCCATGGGCAGGATTTTTTTATTAAGGTAATATTTGTCTGAGATTAAATTGAAAGGGGTGTGCATGCATTGTGTTTGGGAAGGGGGATGGAGGAATTTTATCTGGAGGGGGTATTAGTCATGAACTTGAGAGAATAGATGTGGTGTTCTATGGGGAGAGGGATGATTATTAGGAGGGAGAATATTAAGTGGAATAACACGATCTTATTATTGATCTTATGTTTATAGTAGTCTGTGAGTACAGACTTACTTGTGGAATGCACTATTTATAGGGTAGGTGATAGTTTGTGAGCACATACTCTATTGTTTTAAAGTAAAGTTTTATCAATGAATTTTAAAGTACATGTACAAAAATTGTGATCACGGCATTAGATCACATTGGGTCCAAGACAGTTAGGTTAAGTGTTTATGTACCTGTTTTCAATATTTAAAAAATATCATTTTCCAATTCTGCTATCATTTGAACATTTTTGGAATATCCTCTTATAAAGTCTTTAGTGCCTTTGTGATATGAATATGCAAGGATTTATTCAATTTTTAAGTCATCAGACATCGGGCAATTTCATTTTTTTTAAACTGTATGTTAAAGGTCTTAAAAAATGAAAACTGTTATATTTTTCTAAAAAGATTGTTTTAATGCTGAAATGAACTATCCAAACATTTAATTACAAATTGATTACTCAGATCTAGTCACCACGCATAGAAGTGCCCCTCTGAAAGTACCTTTTTCCCCCTGCATATGGTTTATGCCACAATTTGCTCATATCTCACACTTCGAAATCATTCTCCTTTTCAAAATTGAAGGATGTCAGGAAGAAAAAAAAGTATTTCTTCCAGAAGATGGGCCATGATATTTACCCTGCACTATAGACCGTCATGCCCGGTAGGACCTGGGACGGAAGGTGGGTCACACTTTGAGGAAATTGAGAGGGATGCTTCTCCAGCCCCTCTATTAGCAATAGACAAACATTCCCAGTATAAATATTTGAGTCTGGTAGAAGATAATTAGCCTGCCTGCTCCAATCTACAACAAAGAGCTGTGAAATAACATATCAATTGTTGTCGCAATATTTCCAAGACCAAGGGGGGCTTTTAATGAAAACCTTGAAGGTGTTAAAGCAACCATGAGGATGGAAGAAGGGGGCATTGTGACGAAGTGTGAAGATTTCAGGGAGGGTCGGGATGACGACAGGTCTGTTTCCATGGCGACATAGGCCATGGTCCAACTTTGGAATGGAAATGGCGGACGGACGGACGGTCTGTTTGCTTACTTTATGAAATGGCAGAGATGGAAGTGGAAACATAAAACTGTCTCATAAGGAGGCCTGTCCTCATCAGCCCGAGTTGGCCAAATAGCCCGCTATTTTGTGATCCGGGAAATTAGCCCGAAGTTACAAATCGCGTCTTCATCAGCACGAAACTCGAGCTCGAGAAATTTGCTCAGTGTTCGCGCATGCGTAGTGCAAGATGGACCCTTCAAGCTAACAAATTAATGCGCATGCCGGGATCGAGAAATCTTCCTGAGTCTTCGGGCTAGTGAAGATGGACCACAAATAGCGGGCTATTTTGCAAACTAGCCCAAGATATCTTGGGAAGATTTCCCGAGCAAATAGCCCGCTATTTGCGTCTTCACCTGCCAAATAGCCCGCTTTTTCGTGATCTGGCTAATTTCCCGGTTCAGAAATAGCGGGCTATATTCGGCCAACTCGGCTGATGTAGACAGGCCTATATTGTGTGTCTTTCCTTATCTAGTGCACTATCTTGCAATGTTGACTTTCAAATGTGAGTGGATTGAATGATGAGTTCTATCTCTTGTTTGATTGTACGTTCGTGAAAATGATTAATTTGGAGCACTATGGCAGAATAATTTAATTAATCACTTTTTGGTTTTCGAGCCCTGCATCTGCTACATTTTCAGTGAGGTAGCTGAGACCTGTAGATCTAGGTTCTTCTTTTTAAAAGTCACTTATGATGAATTACTCTTCTTCTGTTCAAGTTGTAAGACTTAACTCACTTTTCAATTTATTTCCTTCAAATTTAGTACTTTCGGTTATCTTTTGTATGTCTCCTCTCTCTTTCTTTTCTCTCTCTCTCTCTCTCTCTCTGTATTATATATCCCTTTCTCTGTCTGTCTGTCTCTGTCTCTCTGTCCTGTGTCTCTCTCTGTCTGTCTCCTCTTTCTCTCTCTCTTTCTCTCTCTTTTATCCCTTTCTCTGTCCGTCTCTCTCTCTCTGTCCGTCTCTCTCTCTCTCTGTCTCTCTGTCTGTCTCTGTCTCCCTCTGTCTTCCTCCTTTCTCTGTCTGTCTGTCTGTCTGTCTCTCTCTCTCTCTCTCTCTTTCTTGGGTGATCTGACATTTGCTCCAGTGGCAGTGACAGTTGCTTGCTGCTTTATTTCATCCAAGTTGTAGGCATAGACCTATAGGATGAAATTCACTTTCTATCACTCCTTTTCTCTCTTTCCTTTCACCTTACCCATTATTCAAACCTCTTCCCTTATAAATGCTAAGAGCAATTGATGAGCATTATGCATTCAGTACCTATTGGAGCTTGTATCTTGTACTTTAGTCTTTGAATCATAGCCTGAGGTTATCATTGTAAATATAAATGTAGCTCGTTAGAAATGAACATGCATCAATTAGAGTGGAGAGCAAACATTGATAACAATATGTGAAGAGGCTTTATTATTTGAGGAATCTACATTCATTTGGCATATTTAATGAAGTTATATCGGCCTGCATTCATCATAAAAATAATATTGTTTGATTTGTTTCTTCAAGACAAAGAAAGCACTTTAAATTAAAAAGAAACATTTAATACAGTCTAAATATTCTGTATTTTTTTTATTGAATACTGTTATTACACTTCAGATAACAAAACATTAGACTATTTTACTTTACATTAGTCTCCAATCTCCAACCCCAAAAGGCTTTCCAGTGTCAGAGTGCCAGAGGCAAAGCCGTTTACTTTTGCAAGTTCTCAGTTATAGACTTGCACTGTACTTCAAATTACACAGACATGTTTAGTTGTATAGTTTTGAGTTTTCCACAAGATGTTTTTCTGGCCTCCATCCGCCTAAGCACACAACAAATTTTGATGTGAGAGGGCTCTGCATGCTAACACCATTATATTACAATAGGTTAAAGAGACAGGATAATCGGTGTAATTATGGGACCAATTATCCACGGTCAATCAGGATTCTTGTGGTTGCCATGACGATTAGTCCCGGTTCCATTGTCCTCTCCTGTCTTGGTTAGACCTGAATGCATTGACCACAGGGCCCATGCAGTGACCATCAATGACCCTTACTGGACTTTAAAGAAGACTTATCACAAACAATACACTTGAGAAAAGGTAGTATCTTCTCTCATCTATTGTTCACTGTGTTACAGCAGAGCTTTGGTAAATACATGAGGAGGGGGCACAAGATAAAAGCTCAAAATAACAGTATTGTTTGCAAAATACCTATTGGGAAACTGACCTAAAAACTTGGAAAGAGGTTAAAAGAAAAAAGAGGGCACAGGAAACAGCAGCTGGTATTGTTCACTAGTTTTGCTGTTTTTTTTTCAAATTGCACCCATTGCCTACTAGAACAGATTGGTTTCTGTATTAGACCTGATGAATATGAGAATTCAGATGGTAGTGGGTTAATTAAGGCTCATCTGTCTCAAATGTGATGAATTTGTCATAGTGCTTGATGTATTTGCATACATTTTGGCTACAATCCCTAATTAAAGAGAAGGTTGAGTTCTGGGAAGAGGTGAAAAATAATTTGTGAGCGTTATCATTGTTATATGCAAGAGTGGAAGAACATCAGATAAAAAATGTTCCCTGAAAAGCATGGCTCTTCAAATGCCTTAATATTTTAAATATAACACGTTACAGCATAAAAATCGGGACGGATTTTTATGCCACATGTTCGTGTAGTCCCATATACATATTTCTGTGTACAGTGCTTGTAACTTTACCAAGACTGGGCCAAATTTGTTATCATTTTGATGATTCCAGAACCTTGCAGTACACACCAATACTTATATGCTAGATGATCAACCTTTTCTGATCGATTCCACACTGTTTCTTTCAAAATGCAGTCGCATGACCAGAACTCAACTTTATCTTTAAGTTAGATTTTAGACTTACATGAATGAATCTGTATTTGTAGATCATTCCTTTAAATGTTATGAAAAAGTATGTTGTTATGCATGCTGCTGAATACAACAGAAATTACATTGCTTTGCCTAGGCTTTCTTCCGCGAGTTAGTGAAAACACTCTCTAACATTTGTTTCCATTTCCGACATGCAATACTGTTTGAACCTCTACCCTTAATTGGTTATGTTCGATTCAATTCAATATTCTGAAGGAAAAGGTTGAGAAATGTAGTTATTAGAGAGATTAAAACAAAGGGTCAATTGTCAACACATCACAATGTGAATTATAGAACCATCTATCTCAGATGTAATGCACACAAAACAATACAATTCTTTGACCTGAAAACTTACGAAAGCCTATGATGTTCAAAAGCCTGTGACGTTTTCAAATTTTCCCCATCGGATGTTTATAGAACCAGCCTTACCAATGGATTTGAAGCTTTTTCTTCTCATTCTCAGCAATCAAAGGAAACTTTTTGGGTCAAGGACCAAAACCACCCCCAGAAGGAGAAACCACAAGAAGGAGAAAAAGAGTAAAATTTTTAAGTTGGGTCATTCTCCTTTTCATTCAGACAGTTCAGTGGGAAATTTGTCTGAATTTTACTTTGTATGACCAGCCTGTAGTTGTCAAAAGAGGAACGATCATAAGTGCTTCAATTTATCTCAAGTTCAATGGTGAGATATGACAATAGAAGAGTGTGACCACAGTCCCCTCATCACAAAGACTAGCAATTTATGCCGATGTCACAGGCAAGAATCTCCGGCCACCACATCAGTTTTCCAGCCATGCGTAGAGTTGTGCGTGTTCAGATGTAGTCTTATTCCCTAGACTCACTTCAGGTTTTCTATTTGAACATTTGTTGTATTTCAGAAAATATCAAAGACAAGTGGATGAAGTAAAAGTAAAAATGGTTATAACAATTTTATGTTGATAGATACCGAATGTTTGTATACCCATGTTTATATCAGAAAAATTGACCCGGATTGAGTTTCTCGCCTGTGACATAGTACAGAATGTCCAGTTTATACCATTGTCCGGGCGGCCGTAACTCGAAGCCGACCCAGCCTCCCTGTTCGTGGTCTCCACTCCTCTCCTTAGAATGGGGAGGTGTGAAGCCGGAGACGTCAGTTCATATTTGTATTCTCCGCTCTCTTTGTCCGGCTGATGGGCATCGTGGCTGGAAACGTGATAACCAGTTTCCTTTCTCCATCAGGATGCTCTGGGCATGTGTACTCTGCATGGCCGAGATATGAGATGAGCCCTCGTTTGTTGGGGCGTTACAATTTCTCCAACATTGTGTTCGTAAGGTACAAGGGGTTGAGGCTTGTAATGTAGCCTTGATGTTCTCTGTCTGCCCTATTGATTCCCTTTCTGTGCAAAGTTGATGGCAGTGTATCAGTAATAAAGGTGCTATTTATTATATTGTCTGTTTCGTGCCAAAAGGGCTTTAACTCATTTCATTTAACACAGAGTTAACACCCTTCTGGCTCCAACAGACAATATGTACAGATCACTCACAGTCAATCCTTAAAATTAAATTCTCCTCTTGGGGCTCTTCCGTACTTTTGAAAACAAAGACATTGTATGGAATAAGAAAAAAAGGATGTCGTAAAGAAGGAAAATAGAGGGGATTCTTGGAGGGCTTCTTGGAGGGTTTCACAGGAGGGGGGCATTCTGTAGCTCTAGGGGCAATGATCGCCATGAATGCCTATCTATTTTTAGCATGAGATCCCATGGGATGCTCAATTGAGCATGAAACAGAGTATTCAAACAAGAAATTAATGACTAGTATGTTCATAATTCCTTAAATTAGTTTTCTAAAGGCTCCTTGTCTTCTTTCTCCTGGTCATCTCATTCAAACAAGATCGCAAATATTTTTGAAAAATCAACTGAAGGTAAATTTCAATACCCCATTGCGTATCCAATAGAAATCATGCTTGAATTATGTAACACATCATTGTCATATTCACACATTTCAATAGGTGATGCACAAGGCTATTGAAAGTGCATTAGGTTGATATTTTTTTTGAAGTAGTTTCTATCATGTTTTCAATGTGTGTTTCTTGTCTTTCCCCATCTGTCCACTCTATCTTCTGTCGTACCTTAGCGAATACGTGTACTCTCTCGTCACCCCACCACCACCACCATCTCTCTCCCTCCCTCTCTCCTATCCTTCTCAGAAGAGTCCCTCGCTCTTGTTCTCTTCCTCAATATCTCTTATCCGTCTCATCGAGCTTGACAAATTAATAGACAAGCAGCGAAGCTCAAAGCGGGCTGATTACGTTTTCCGCCTTGTACAAGCTCAACACACATCCAAGGGTAGCGGTGAAAAGGGGCTTTCACTTCCAATCACTGGAGTCTCTCCGCAAGGTGATGAGAAGATGAAAGAAAACCAGTTTTCATAGCCTGTGGTCAAAGATCAAGGCTAACTCCATATCTTACCATGATCCGTCAGTATTATAAATAGAAGAAGGTGTTACTGTGATGAAAACATGGAAGAAACCCAGTTTTCACAAACCATAGTCGAAGATCAAGGCTAGTTCCACATCTAACTATGATTGACTGGTATTGTTACGGGGGTAACGTCTTTGTGTGCTGTTATAAATGGAATTCTGACACATCTTGTTGAAACCTGTCCCATGGGTCTCACTGTTCAATAATGAAAACATGAAAGGAACCCAGTTCTTTTAGACTTTCAATCACTTTCTGCTAGTGACAAGAAGATGAAAGAAACCCAGTTTTCACAGACCATGATCAAGGATCATAGCTAGTTCCACTGTATGCTTTGCTTGTAAAAGATCTTCATGTGCTATCATAGGATTTATTCTCACCCATCTTGTTATCTTATCCCTCGGTCTCACTATTCAATAATGAAAACATGAAAGGTACCCAGTTTTTCACAGACAATGGTCAAGGATCATGGCTAGTTCCACATCTAACTATGACCCACAGGTAGTATTGAAGGGTAGGGTTTTGTGACCTTGTTATGGGCTAAAATTGAATTTACACTTAAATTGTAATCATATTGTTGAGGGGCCCCATTTTAACAAAACCAAAGTGCCTGGTAAGCTTTTGTATTCTGTGATTTTATGCATTCCAACAAATTTGGCATGAATAGTTTTACTTTGAGGCTTTTTGTACAATTTTTGTAATGCATTTTCATCTGAGTGACATCTTTTTCTCACTATCCTGTTATAGAATATCAGCATTTTATGGATGCATTTACCGCCGGTCAGTCAGTCGAGTCGAATACTGTAGTAATAATAGCCTGGCCAAACATTGATGAGCTTAAACTAACTAATCAATGAATGGTAATGAATGAGCTTCACGTCACACGCCACTCAATGGTGTCTCATTAAGGGAGGCGGAGAGGTGTAAATAGCATCCGTTAGCCCGTGATTGCATGGAGAATATACTTACCAATAAAAACCAATTCTAATCAGTCGTCAACCAAAGTGTGCATGGTCTGTGTAACTTAATGACATAGATGACTATTCCTTTTTAAGTGTAAGGTGGCCATTCGGTACCTTGTTGTAGTAGTTATCTCTGGTTGATGTCATTTTTAAATATCTGATTGAAAAATAGAAAATGGATTATAATTCATATCCATTTCATACAGCCAAGTATTTTGTTGCTTGCTTCCATCATCATTCACTTCATCAGGGATTATGTTCTATCGGCACGTTTTATGATGATTTTTTTTTACAAATAGAATATCACTTTTGTTTCTTGTTCTTTTAGCAGTGTTCACATTGTTTCTCGTCATTGTTTGTGTTAACCCATAGACTTCTGAATTCTTGTTTTCCCATAGGCATAATAAAGGGACCACTCGGTTCCAGTAAGCAATGGGTTAAGATGACAGAAACTTGATGAGTAATAATTTCTCGTGAAGTTTTGTTATGCAGTGTTCCTGACACCACCTTTGAGGAAATGTGCTATGCTGACAATTATAGAACACAGAGGGAAGTGTGTAGACGTAGATGCACGCAGGATTTGGTTTGAGTAAATAGCGTAATTGAAGTCTATTTCTTTAATCTGCAAATAGAAAACTGATGGAAGCATTTGTAGAGGGGGAGACAGAGAGATGGCATGGGTGTTTGATGTGAACAGCCAGACTGTCTGGGGACTGAGGGAGAGCTTCGGGAGAACAGGAAGGGGGGGTGGTGGTGGTGGTCTGTATAGAGAAAGAAAGACAGACAGGGAAAATGATAAGCTTGATAGAGAGAATGGAGGGAGAAAGAGAGACAGAGACAGGCAGACAGACAGGGATAGAGAGAGAAAGAGAGGCGGCAAACAAACAGACAGACAGATGGGACAGAGAGATAGAGGGGTAAAGTAAATTGAGAGCATGTCAAAGAGAGTGATAACAAGTTTTAACTAAAGATATGACAGAGAGAGAGAGAGAGAGAGGGGAGGGAGGTGGGATGGGAGTGTATGTCAACTCAGATTGCATCTCTGGAATAAAATGCTAGATACATCTTTGCAGTTATGCTCAGAAAACTTACTTCAACTTACCCAAGCCCTAACCCTGGATATCACGTACCTACATAAATAATCCTGACACAAATCATTGGCGTAATTATGAACTGCCAAAATCTGTCATTTATATATAACTACGGATTTGTCGGTTCATAATATGTTGGGGTCCCTCTCTTAAATTTAGTCTACAACCTCGTACAAGCTGGCTTTCCAGGTTTTTATACTGTGTGTAACTTCATCAGCATGTTATTTACTCTAATACATGACGGAGCATTAATGGAAGGGACAGAATCATATCAACTGATCAAACTTATCATCATAAAACGTGAAGAAATCCATATTGAGACAAGATGCTGAGAATATTTCTCAAATTTGTAGATAGGATTTCTGTCTCGTTTTCATTAGTCATCGATCACTCCGGAAATATGACGGGAGAACGAGCTCAGCATCGTCGTCGTGGGCATCTCAGCTTGGCAGTGGGCCGTGCTGGATTACTCGCAAGCTGTAAACAAACAAATGAATATCAATATAAGTCTGACTTTGTCGAGTATAGGATCAATAGATCAAATTAGCAGGGGTATAGGGTCGTTGCTCAGATGACTGTATTCCAGTGATAGTTGTAGATATGAATTAAAGGATTTCGGAGGGTACATGTAAGTCTAAAAGATGGTACACATAGCAGTAGTAATATACTACATTATTTTTTAATTTTTTTATTTATTTATTTATTTATTGCAACCAAATAAATTGGATTTCATGGATTTCAAAGCTGAACAAAAACACAGAAGATACATACAATGGTTGGAAAACAATCTACACAATAAAAACTGTAAAATAAGGTCTGTGTGATACATTTAAATGAATAACTAGATGGTTCTATGTTCTGAATACCTACTTTTCGAATGTTTGGTTTTACATCACTTGCTTGAAAGCTTGAAGGAAAATCTTCAAGCTATATTCATTTACATATATATATATATATATATATATATGTATACTACTAAATTAAAATGTTTGCAAAACAATTTGTCTTTTCTCATGACAAAATGCTTTCTTATGGGACTTTGAAAATAACAAGTCATTTTAAGTGAATGGCAGAATGGCAGTACTTTTTTTTTATTAACAGCTTTAATATGCATTACAATTTTAACAGTTCAAGTAAAAACTTGTAGGTGGTAGCAACTTTGTGTATCTTTTCAAGAAGTTATGAAACAAAAGTTTGTCTTTAAAGTTGAAAGTCAATGTCAACACTACTTGGATCAACATCAGACTGAATTTCTATCAATATTTCGATCATTCCTCATTGTTCAAACTGAGTTGGCAAGCCGTCCTGGGGGGTGTTTCACAAAGACTAAGATCGACTTTAAGTTAGACTTAAGTATAGCAGGCCGTTCTTCCCATTGTTTGCTCTCATTAATTCCTGGCATTGGTCTCTCAAGGGACGTACAAATCATGGTAAAAAATCTACAGAATTTACATTTTTTGATAATTCATTATTGAAGGAAAAAATATTATCTAAAGATTATAATTTAGAGACCAATGGGGATAGCAACCAATGGCATGAATGGCCCGCCATACTTAAGTCCAACTTAAAGTCGATCTTAGTCTTTGTGAAACACCCCAGATTTCATGATCATTATCTTAATCAATGTGCTCATTACTGTCATGATATTCCATCAGAATTAATTGTGCAAACATTTCCAGACCGTGCTAGTTTCTTAATGGCTATGTCATAAGCTAGGTGTGCTTGTTAACCTTTTGCCTGCCAAGTGTGCTGTTTGATACACTGCATGCCAAAGCCAAAAATGTATACATGTACCAAACCCAATGCATCCATTGAGCTAAATAGAATAGTATGATGCTAAATTGATTCAGCATGATGGAATTTGTGTTTGCTCTGGAAAGTAACAAATGAGCCGTAGAACGACACCACATCCATCTTGATACCTATGCATTTTACAAATACATTAAAATTCTCAAATTGGCAATATGTAGGCGAATGCAGTTTTCTTTACAAAAGGGATTCCGTTTTTGCCTGTTTTTTTTTCTTAGTATTTTGTATAGTTTTTGTAAATGTTTTCAAATTGGTAACATGTTGAGGCAAATACAAAATCATAATTTTCTTTGCAAATAGACATATCTTTAGCTGATTTTTTAAGTAGTTTTAGTTTAGTTAGTTATTGCAAATAATTCTTTCACACAGAAAAAAAATGTAGGAATGAAGATAAAATAGTGTGGCCGATTTGAAGAAGCATACCTGAATCATGAAGCCTTACATTAAGACAATTGTTTGAACCATTTTGGTGGTAAGACACCCAGCTTTGGAATGTTAAGAAATAGTTATAGAAGTCATCTTTAAGACAGAGTTAGCAATATTTATCTTTTTTTGCAAATAAAAAATATGATAAGGAGTGCCTCCTTCACTTATTGAAAAGTGAAACTTCAAATACCACCTGAAACTATTAAATCATACTTTTCTTGGCGATTAAACAACTTATAAAAGATTCCTCATGCAGGATCGGTCCGGGAATGTCCATAACAGTATTTTGTAATTACGATTTCATATGTACACTCTGGCCTATAATTCATCAGGAAATGTTTTATACCAAAGAAAATACTTCCATCTCCAGTTTATGTTCCCAGCAAACCAACCCAAGTTCGTCTGTCTTAAGCACAACTGGTGCTGATAAATCAATTGGAGATGGCACTCCAGTTTCAAGAGCCTGTGACGAATGAGTTTGCTTTAGACTAGAGACAAATATAGCCTCGTTTCAAGGAGATCTATCTCATCCACCTGCCTCTGTGAAAGGAGAGTGATGCAGGTGAAAGTAGTCTTCAAATTCAGAAGTAAGAAGAAACATTTCTTGAAATAATCTTTGACTTTTGATGAAGACCAGCTCTAACAGAATCCAACACAACTATCACAACATATTTATTTATACACAAAGCAGTAGCATCTGCCAGATTCCTAAGGAAAACTCTGTGACATCTGAGTAATAAGCAGAGTATCGAGGCATTTCATGACATCTTAGGACTTTTTTCAGGACATCATCTACCTGCAGTGTATAGTCCTGTAAGCCTGTATGTATAGTTGTATACATCCATGTTGGTGATTTTCAGGGTATGCAGATTTCAGCTAGTGTTTGCCATTTTCGTTTAAATTTTGACTGACCTAAGGTGAACAAGGTCACATGATAGCAGTGCACAGTGATTTTCATTTGTTCTTTATTCGTTATAAAGAGCATATCTTAGAAGTACACAAATATGTAAATATGCATGTACAAAAAACATATAATACTTGTATACACGAAATATATGGCATGTGAAAAGCACATATAAAAATACAATAAACAAAGATCAACACTGCTATAATTACATAAGAGTAATGTGATAAAATCAGAGTGTGCATACTACATATATTTGATATAGATTTTAAAATTTTTCTCAAAATGAAGTTTCACTTTGAGAACTCAAAATTTACATTTGAGTTTTTGAAAATGTAATTCGGAGTCAGACAGGAACAGAAACCAGGATGTCAAACACATGTGTCCTAATTGAAAATTGAAATAAGGTCTGTTTTAGAGACTATTAATGACTGCAGGCAGTGGGTGGATGAGTGTTATAGTTAAAAGTAATAGGCTTATCTACTCAAGATAGAGACATTCTCCTCATGTGACATGTGAGCTCAATAAATTGTCTACACATTCAGGCCTCAAGAAAGAAACTTTTATTTCATGATAAGAAACACCACACATTTATCAAAGTGGGTCACAGATGCTTTGAATCATACAAAAGCAATGACCCTGCTGCCATATAGCTGTAGATGTCTACTGCTGATGTAGACGTATTTGTCTTTTAACACTCGTAGGTCCACATTTACCCTAATTCTGACCTTTAAAAAAATTGTAGTCACTCTTCCAAATACCTGCATATAAATGAACTCTATAGCAGCATTTGACACAAACAGGTGTCCTGTGCATGTATGAGACACCAAATGCATAACTTTGGACCCCCCATCGAAAAAATGTTCATTCTAGACCCTCAGTGAGGAAAGGGTTAGTGTAGAGCCCAGGCTCTAGAAATCGACAGGTCAATAAAAGAATTAAAAAAAATAATGAATAAAATGGAAAACAATTATTTAAGAAATTGAAAAAAATTGGAGAAAAAAAACAGTGATACTATATTTTGATAATAAAGTAATAATGGCAGATTTTCTAAGGGGATTTAAAGTTGGGCTTAGTGAAAGATATTGTTTTATAGAGTTGATTTCTAATAGCAATTTTACCTTCAACATGTAAACCAAGGGTGATGTAGATTATTTCTTATTTAGAGTCTGATTCTAGAACTATCAGATGATAGAGGATGGAATGAGGTTTGTCTGTTCTCCTTTGTGGATCTCTTGTACACCTGCCAAGATGGAGTACATACTTCAACAAAGATTGCTCCTCAAAAGAGAGAGAGAGAGACTCTTTTCATGATAGTTTTTCATCTGGATGGTCGCAATTGAAACTCGTTATCAGACAGGTGCTCATTACTAAGATATCAGAATTAAAGTTTGGAGAAAAAAATTAGCTTTTAGATGTTTCTTTATCAGTCCTTCATACTACACTGTCCCCTTGATGTTACGATCTCTTTGTTAGCCATTGTTAGCCATTATTAGCCATTATTTTCTCCTTTTCTCTGCATGTTTTTCCTCATTACATTGTGTTTCTCCCCACCCCCTCTCTCTCTCTCTCTCTCTCTCTCACTCGCTCTCGCTCTCTCATTCTCACTTTCTGTTAAACCTCTTCCTATGTCTATCCATCTTTCATTATATTTTCTTAATCAGAACTGGATTGCACACATTTACTGACACAAAATTGCCTTACGATTATTTCAGATCATTAATTCAAATGTGCCCAAATCTTAAATGTCACTTTTAATCAATGACTTGCAGTTCTTAAATGTGTAGTACATGTTGAAATTTAATTAATCATTCTGCGGACACCTCGTGCGCATTGCTATTCAAGCCACAATAAGATGAGGTTGTAAGCAACAGACCCATCAGGATGCAGATGGGAAGATGAGTACATTAAAGTTTAATTCTTCACGAAGAGAAGGCATTTTTAAAGGAGAATGACATTTTCAGACGGCGCTGGTTTAGCAATTAACATTCAAAGCGTGTTTAAGCAGCGTCTGAAAAACATGGCAGAAAACATGTGGGGCTGTTTGTCTTGTGTATTTTTTTATGTCTCGGAAAGGGTCGGAATTCTCTAAGTGGCCTGTTAAATAAACGAAATCAACGTGGTAGTTGAATTTATGTCCTGTCCAGAATGAAAATAATAATAGTAATAAAAATGGGTTCTTTTGTGGCACTCATACCCCCTGTCCACACACAACATTTCCCGTGATTAGGCGTGATTAGTTATACCGTTTCGCGATAGTTATATGATGAAATTGTGTGTGTGGACGCTTACTAACGATACGTCTTATAACGAAACGTCATATAACGAAACGTCATATAACGAAACGCAGGTTTGGGCATCGTTTCGAACTAGAACTCAATAACTAATCACGCCTAATCATGCTTAATCACAGAAATTTTGTGTGTGGACGGAACTAGTCTAACTGGGCGGGGCTTAACGTCGGATCGCGAAAGGAGACCTGACCTCTCATTTCCGCTTCCATTTTATGACCGCAGTAGCAAACTGCGCACCTATACGACATTTCGCTGTAGAGTTTTGGGATTACTTTCTTGTGTGTGTGGACACCCTGGAATTTATACGATGATTCTTTATAGACGTTTCTTGTGTGTGGACACCCTGGAATTTATACGACGTATCGTTATAGAGTTTCGGGATAAATTGTTTTGTGTGTGGACATGCTGTAAGTGTCTGATAATAAAGTGGTAAGATAAGATAGAGTGGTCTATGTTTGCCCCCCTGTACAGAGACCTTGGGGGGGGGGGCAGTATGTTCACCCGTGTTGGAGACTAGCTCTCAGGTTTTTCTTAGTGGTATAGCATTCATGAGCAGCGATTGCTAATTGTCTTGTGAGGAAGCTGGAATCACGTTTTGCTCTTCAGCGTTGGGAAACCCAATGAGGGGTCAAGTAAGGAGCAGGTGGAGGAACTAATGGAAGGGGCGTGTCTGATGGTGCCCCAGTGAAGGGGTGAAGAAGATAGGCCCATAGAATGCAGATGGGGCTCCTTGGGATTTACTCCACTCCTTTTCATTGATGTTGTTAGAATGGGACAGGTATATGTATAGGGGTTGGAATTTCTTTTCCTTTTGTGCAGATTGGATGGGTGTGTGTACTTCATATTACATGATTTAAAGCAATTATTGTAGAACATCATTATTATATATTGTAATGATGTTAGGTTGACAAAGTGACAGACAGACAGACAGACAGATAGAGAGAGAGAGAGAAAGAGAGAATGAGGTCTAAAGGGGCATAGTGGAAAAATCAAATAATTTAATGATGGATTTAGCAAAAATATATTGCTCAAGAGAAATCATAAGTTAATTTACAAAAAATAAATGATTGGGGATAAATGTAAAGAGTATATAATATAAGATTATTATAAGGTAGGCTCATTAAATTTATTTTGAAAAGCATGGCTGAATGGCCTAGTGTTAGAAAAAACCTACAAACATAGAGAGGACAGAAATGAAATAAGAGAGAGAGAGAGGAGAGAGAGAGAGAGAGATGGGAAACTGAGGGGAAAAGGGAGCTTTAGAAAAAGCATACTCCAGTAATTTTGCTAATGTAGTGGAACTAATCTTGTTAGATCCATAGCTAGATTAGGAGAGCCTATTTATTAAATGTTCCCTGATTGATTGCGGAGATGTTTATTGTCGGTGAGGTTATTCCATTTCATCCGAGTATGATCTCCAATTCTCCATACATGCTTTTCAATTAAAAAAATGAAGAAAAAAATGAAAATGAGGAGAGGTCGGATCTTAGGCCTTGTCATGAGTTCCTTCTTCTGGCATAATGAGGACAGTGTGTGGTCATGTTATACTTGCACAGTATAGGTCTACTTCTGTATGTGGACATTTATGATTAGAATCTGTATTTTCATCAAGTTCACTTTGAATTTAATTTTACATGACATTTTAGTGACTTTTATATGATAATGATTTTATGACTCTTTTTTTTTTCACTTGCAGTATGTTTTGCTCTGGAAATTTCTTTTTGGATTTGTTAATGGTCAGTGATATCTCTTTAGCAACCTTAGAGACAACCTAACAGCATTGCTAGAGGTATACCTGATAAGAAATATTACTGCAATTAGCTTAGCAATGAAATCAATTGGCATTAACTATTAAACACACTAAATTTGAATCTGCAAGCAAAGTCATGTTCTTTTCTTTGAATTTATGATATGTAAGAAGCAAATGTGAAGCATATATACTTAAGCTATTTTGAGAATTGTAGTCGTATTCATTTTGTAATATATATTATAAATACGGTACAATTGTACATGATATTGAGGACTACTAGGAGATTGTAAGTGTTAAAAGTGCAATGAACCAGACTTGAGTCATGCATGTTATTAGTCCAATAGCCCTAGGCCTGTTATGTCTCACTCTGATCTCTCCTACTCTAAGGGGAAAGAACCCACTAATGTCTGGAGCCACGTTCACATGAAGGTTAAAACACGTTCACGTGAAGGTAAAACATGTTCATGAGAAGGTAAAAGAAGTTCATGTGAAGGTAAAACACGCTCACGTGAAGGTTAAACACATCTGATATTGGAAATTATTTTTCTCTTATTTTTGTATTTATAGGGAAGTAAAATTAAAATTGTATGAAAATGAAAATGGCATTAGAATTGTATATCTTTACTTTTTTTTTAAATAGAAGGTAGAAATTCATTGGATTTGACTCAATTGGATGATGTATGTATAGATCATGATTGCATTATAAATTTTCAAGGGCAACATTAGAAAATGGTTGTAATGAAAAACCTTTCAATGTTATGATGGGTGACAGAAATATGGAGCACCTACTATGCTTTGATACCTACTGCATTTATATTACCGTACTCTAATTTGAGAGAAAAGAACCTGTACATAGAGACCACCTGCTTGTATAGACCGCTTTTCTTGTGTCCCTTGTGCAGTCTGTATATATATACAAGTTTCACTGTCTTTACGATTCTGATGATCCTGATGAAATGCCTTTGGTGTGAACACGACGTAAGCCGAGTGTTAGAATAATCTCTAAACAGGACTTGTAATGATTGAAATTTGAAAGCACTATGGAAATCGGTCTCTGATTTCAGCTCAACATTATGTGAACATTCAGATCTAGAAGGCGAATGTTTCATGACCCATTCTCTCTTTCTTGCAGGAGGAAATTGAGCGAATCGAAAATCAGGTCAGGGAAAAGAAAATCACCCTTCAGCACATTATGATTCCAAAATGCCTTTGGCTCCATCTTATGAAATCCGGTGCCATACTTTTCCAATATTTCGCTCAATGGCACATTTTTCAGTGCATTGTATTATTGATGATCGAAAAAATTCCAACAGTAATTACACACTTCAATAAGCTTTTTTGGTCTTAGATCTTTAGTACTACTTGTGTGTTGAATTTAATTTCCTTTATTTGATTTATGACAATATTATTCATCATGCTTGCCAGAGAGTTTTAGCTGTTAGGACTTGAGCTCACTCCAAAGTAATGGGAGTTATTTCTTGCTTGAGGTGAATAGTTAAAATAATTGAATATTAGATGAGGGAAAGAAGTATATGAGTCCTTGTTCTGTTGTGATAAGAAATGTAAATGAATTAATATTCTTCTAAAGCCCCAGTCCCATATAAAGCCGGACCAGCACGGACGAGCACGGACCACTCCGGACCATCCCGGACCATGGTCTGGGGTGATCCGGGATGGTCCGGGATGTTTTGTTCAAAAAATCGCAACCGCCGACCGCCTCCCGGACCAAACACGGTACCACTACGGACCGCCCGGACCGTCGGGCATAGCCCGGCAGCAGTACAGATCATTCCAGACCCAGCACGGAGCCGCCACGGACCGTCCCGGACCACCCGGTGCCAACACGGTGCCAACACGGATGACACCGACCATCCCGTGCCAACACGGATCATCCCGAACGCCCGGTGCCAACACGGATCGCCCGTGTCGCCACCGTGCTGGGTCCGGATCATCCGTAGGCGCCGGGATCCGGGTCAATAACTCACTCCCGGACTGCCACGGATCAACACGGACCGCCCGGCGCCACTACGGATGACCCGGACCCAGCACGGTGGCTACACGGATCACCCGGATCAAACTATTGTCCCGGACCGCCCGGACCACCCCGCAGTTTTGACCGTCAAAACATCCGGGTCGACTCCCGACCGCACAGGACCATCCAGGACCATCCAGGACCACCCCGGTGCCAACACGGTGTCAACACGGACCGAATCCCGGATCACCCCGGATGGGGTCCGGGATGGTCCGGGACGGTCCGGGACGTATATGGGACTGTAGCTTAAGTAGCTTAAAGTACCATATCAATGGGCTGAGGTGTGGCAGTACTTTTTCAAGAGTCTTACATTCAGGTACTTCAGTAGTTGAAACCTCTCATATAAAATAAAAATATAAACCTCTTATTTTACACATCTAAAATGAGAATATGGAATTGTGCCATGTTCTATGTATTACAATAGGGACTTTTAGATTTGCACGTCGACGTAGTGGACTGCCATTCTTTCAAGGCACTGGCCTTAAAAGGATGTCACCGTGGCAGTCCACGTTCTCGTCGTGTAAAATCTAAAAGTCCCTAATATTCTAGGTGTAACCGTATTCTAGATAATACAAAATTACAATCTGTTTTGAGAAATATTCAGGCTAATGAGCATTGAATAATACATGAGTACTGTAAAGAGCTTGCTGCTTCTAGATTTGTATATGTGAATCTTCAGAGAGAGGAGGAAAGTATGAAAGATGAAATGTTCTATGAAGGGTTAATTGTTATGTTTTACAAGGCATGACAAATAGGAGTAGGAAAACATGATAAATAATTACCCTCATAATATTATTTTTCCTCCATGGTTC
The DNA here is from genome assembly GCA_037976565.1 of Mesocentrotus franciscanus. NCBI lineage: Eukaryota > Metazoa > Echinodermata > Echinoidea > Camarodonta > Strongylocentrotidae > Mesocentrotus > Mesocentrotus franciscanus. The sequence goes on from CP137685.1 coordinate 25,158,882, forward strand.
TTTTACTATTTTGGAGAAGAAAATAATTATTTATGAAGGAGAATTTAGGGGCTACTTTGAAGCCTGCAAGAGCTAATTCAGTTGTTCTGGGGGGAAATCCATGATTCCCTTGTGTTTGAAAGAAGATGGCAATGCCTTTATACTGACTTTGACAATGTATTTATACTGTTTAATAGAGTCACAAGTAAATAAAAAGAGTAAATAAACTGTCTATCCACCTGAAATGCAGGAACTTAAACTTGAAATTTATTATTCAATAATAAACACATAACAATAGGTATAAACAGTTTTATACAATAGCATAAAATGATAAAAGAAACCAGAAAATAGCATGAATGCTCATTGAGCCTGGTACCTTCAAATATATGAAAAACATTGTTTTGGTGAATAGAATAGACAAACAAATTTGAAATGTTACATGTACTAAAGCTAATTACAAACAAAACTATATCACCATTGTATGAATGGATGAAAAAGTCAAAAGAAAATGCCTCTATTAAAGGCCAGGTTCATTGATTTTGAAATCGACTGAATTTGGTATCATTGTAATCAGAACATTACACTGAGTAAAACTATCACATTTGTGTAACTTGTAAATTCGTGCGAAAATTATAAAAGTTGATTAAACTTGACGAAATATCACCCCACTCGAGACCCCGAAAACATCGTAAGTCAGCTGATTTTTGAGTGACGTAGCACAATGAACAATTAATACAATGGGCCGCTCAGCTGATCGGTGCGCGATGCAGTTTGCGTGCAATTCACATGTATTGCATTGACTCTTGAGGACCGTACCCATTCTTACCCAACGTTGTTTACCTTCATCAAAGTCACCCTGAAAATATCGATATGGACGAAAGCATACTTGATTTGAGTTTTGAGGAGATAGAAGAAGGAAGTACCTCGGACAGCGACAACGACAATGGAGATTTGGGAGATCTAGACCTAGAAGAAGATCTGGAAGATTTTGCCGAAGTCGATGGACAAGCACAAGCTGTCGGGGCAGCCGCAGTCGCTGCGTATCTACATGAGCCCGCATATCACAGCCAGGCCAGCCGCCCGGCGCTTGATCGAGCTAGCTGTGAATCGCGAACCGGACTGATCTAAGTCTTCTCTCGACTTCCACTTTCCCCATTTATCTATCAAAAATCTAAACTAATCGGCCTAATCAGACATTTTCGTAATGAATATTTGGACAATTATATGTAAACTTGTCGCATATTTTGCCCCAGAAGAGTCGTTAGTTCAGCATGCAAAATGTCCTAGGCACTCCCAGATCCGACACATACACGCTGAGCTGCCCTCAGAATATGTGATTATTTTCCGATTTTTATGGTCAAATGTGACGGTAAATAACATAAAAATCGAATACACATTTGTAGAAAGTATTATTTATTCAGTGTATCTCATTCAAAGTGCCTAAAATAAAGGAAATATCACAACTGGCGGTAAATATACAAACAACGTTAACCCATATCTAAAAATTGCAATGGGTATCCAACATTGTCCCGAATGTGTGATTGCAGGTTGTTCATAATGTGACGTCATTTTATCGCATGTAAATAACGCCGTCATTTCACTTTGTGAGTGGGTTTTGGAAAGGGTATCAAAATTGCAATTAATTTATTCCTCACAATAGTGAGGGCTTTAAAAGTACTTTAGTCATTTTGTTAATGTTCTCAGCAATCTGTAGAGGTGTGATTTGCCTTTTTTCCAAATTTCAATGAACCTGGCCTTTAAGATTGTCTCAGGTATCTGTTGGCTCCTTGGCGATTGGGGAATATTCAAGTTCCATTAACATAGAATCTTGATCTGGGACCGAGCTTGTAAGGATTGGAGGTCAATGTTTTTTGGAATACATTATTCATTTTAAGAAGCTGCAAATAGTAACATGCTAAAGAGAAGGTTGAGGTCTGGGCAAGATGAAAAATAATTTGTGAGCTTTCTCATTCTTTGTATGTCAGTTTGGAAGAATACCATAGCAGAAATGTCCCCTGAGAAGGGTTGCTCTTTAAATGTCCTCATATTAAAAATATGACCAGAAATAGCTGGATCTTTGAACCAGACAGTCATGCCACATCTATGTGTAGTCCCATCATATACCCATTTCTGTGTGCAGTGCATGTGTGTTCCATGAAGACCGAGTCAAATTCTCATCAATTTTATGATCCTGAAACTTTACAGTAATACACCAATCCTTATTTACTACATTTTCAACCTTTCCACATTACTTCCAGGCACATTTTTAAAAATAAATCTTATCCCGTGACGGCAGAACTCAAATTTATCTTTAAGAAGATGTAATGGTGAAAGTGGTTTGAAGGATGCAGTACAGATGGGGCCTGCATTCTGTAAAAACACTCCAGGATTTAGGTCACTGCAGGAGAGCCGGCTCCATGACAGAGGGGAGATGAGGAATGGATGGGGATAAGGGGAAAAGGGAGAGAAATAGGAATGTGTGAATGAGAATGATGAAGAAAGCAACAGTCTTACAGAAAGGGAGGGAGAGAGAGGGGGTGGAAGAGAAGAAGAGAGAGGGAAGAGAGCATGGAGAAAGGGAGGGGGAGAGAAGGAGAGATAATGAGAGAAAAGGGGAAATGGGCACATGTAGGAATAGAGATTTACAGAGGGAGAGAGATAGTGATTCAGAAAAGGAGACCGAGATAGTGAAAAGGAGAATCAGGAAAAGACAAGGGGAATTGGGTGGTGGGGGGTAAACACCATAATAGAAAGAAGAGAATAAGAATTTTAAACAGAGAATGCAAAATTAATTTCAACATATTAGTTGGGAGGAAGAGAAGAGAGGAGATGAGAGAAGAGGAAAGTAGGCTAACATTTTAAGAAATAAAGAGAAATTATTAAGAAGGAAGGCAAATATGTATAAAGGACATGATTGTAAGATGCTAATGAAGGATATTGAAATGTAGACTAGTTGGAGTGAAATGGTAGTCTGATTTTTAAGCTGTCCCCCATCCAACTAATCTGCATATATAAGGATAAAGTTTCATTCACATATGATGCGATAAACCACCGCAAAAAAGCCGCCACAATTTTTTACAACATGTAAATAAATTGCAACTGCCCACAGCAAGGGTCCTGCGCGTATTAACTGAGCTCTGTGTAATAAGATACAGACATTTAAGCATATTACACTTTATGATATCAGTAAAAAAAATGCAGAGGTTTCCCCGCATCATATCTGAATGATGCTTCACAGACAGTTCCATCTCACTCTTATATTTTAGGAGAGGCAACAGAAAATTATTCTTATTTGTCAATTTGTTAAATGAATGAAGTTTCGAAAAGTAAAGAAATGCCTAAAAGCTCATTTCAGAAAAAGGCAGGATACACAAAGTTGTCACATTCTGTAATTTATTCATTAGTTGCATTGAAGCAGACCTCATCGAAGTAGAAATTCTAGCTTCTATTTTAGTTTATTATGTACATATAAATACTTTACTGAGTAAACAAGCCATAAAGGATGACCTGCATATATGTCTTGTATAAATCTCAAGATAGACTGAAACGAGATTGATGACGACTTCCCAGAGAGTTGACTGACACGATGCGGCTCTCTCTAAGTCACATCACTCTATTAACCCGGTTGATTATTCATACGTTACCTGCCGCTTGTTGTGAAGGAGCGTGCTACCTGGTGAAACCCAAGAACAGGTGCATTTTAAACGGGGGGCGACGAGCAAAAGGCAGGTAGCTTTGAAAATCCAAAGTTGCAAGCTACATTTCAGATTTGGAAAGGGAGAGAAGGGGAAATATATAGTGAACATTACATAAAAGGAAGGTAGCATAGGGGAAACAAAAATTAGAAAGTGCCAATTGATAGAATCCAGTGTTAAAAGATGTTTTTAGAAAGTTTGTTCATCCATTTTGCAGAAGAAAGATAGGTGTACCAAAAATTCACTCCTTATAAATGGTTGTTTATTCACATTTTAAAAACAGAGGTAGAGGGGTGTTTAGAAAGTGTTTGAAAGCAGTTGGTGAAGATATACGTGATAGAAAAAAAGTTTTAAGGTGTGGGATGGAACCTCTCGATAAGCCACAACGAATTACTATCCTTTTATGCAGAAGTTTGAGAAGATTTAAATGCAAGGAAAGCAGTGAAAGAAGAGAAAAACAAGTATGTGGCACATTGTGATAAGTGGTTACAACTCTCCACGGAGTCTATTCCGAGTCCTGGCTGTATAGCGCAGGTCATGTCCCTCGATAGCTCTGTAATATATGCTACACCTGAGTACGTGCTGTCAAGAGACGCATGCTTCAGATGGAGCCGGTTTCACAAGAATCCTTGAAGAGCTCGTTGGGTTCAGATGAAGAGAAGTGATAGAGAATTAGAGTCTCTCAGCAGTGAAAATTTACATGGGAGGGCAGAGCGAGCTAGCACCAAAAAGCTAAAAAATGGCTTTGAACACGATCACAAACACTTTCAGGCAATTTCTATAGCGTTGGCCATCACCCTTCATAATGCAAACATGAATTGTATGGGTTTATACAATTTTGTTAAAAGTAGTTTCAATCACATTTGTGGATAAATATTTAAAAACATCAGAATTGTTCTCTTGAAATTGCACCTTCTCTATCAACATTTCTTTATATTTTAAGAGCTTGTTCCCAGTTCAAACAAAAAATATGTTGTACTGTTCCTTGATTAGATTATCAACTTTTATGAGCTTACAAATTTGAAAAGGGTTTCCCTTTTTAGGTTTAAACAGGTTAGTAAAATATCTTTTTGTGTTGCTTATGATAATCCCAACTTATTTTTGTAAGAAAATTCTTGCCTTTCAAATATTGGCCTTTCATATATTGGCCTTTCAATATTGATACAGTGCTTATTATAAACCAATCTAGACAAATTTAAAGGATAGTGTTCCTGGCAACGATGATTGTGATTGATAAAAAATGAGCATAATTTGAAGCATTCTTATTAACTTTATAATGATCAGTGGCCTGTTAATTTAAAAATAATCTATGAATAAATCTTGTTTAGGAACATTTTATGCACACTTTCCAATCTTAAACAATTTTGAACATTGGGGCATGTTTGTTTGTTTGCTTGCTTCTAAGATGTGCTTTAAAGAGCTTATGCAATATTGAAACAGTAGTCAGAGAACTGTTCCCTCTCCACCTTGTGAAAACTGGGTGATAAGGGAAACCTGAAGAGTGAAAGTGATGCAGCAGGTGAGAAACACAGGTGAATCTTAAACAGGAGGCGACAAGAAGGGACTCTTATCGCACCTGTTAAAGAACTTCATTAACCCCTTACTTGCCAGCATTAAAACCTCAACCAACCAAACCCCAATATAAAGCACTCATCAAAGCATACTGAGAGTTAATCTTAAACGGGAGGCAACAAGAAGGGATACTCTACTCACCTGTGACACCCACCTTTATTTACTTTCCTACTAACATCAGCCAACTATGAACCCCAATGTAGGAGCTCTCACAAAAGCATTATTAGGGTTAATCAAAAGTTAGCAGGTTCTTCTGATATGGCATATACATCTCTTGGAGAGCACTTGAAGAATAATCCATGCTGGAACATTAATGGTGCATAGAATCTCACTCCTCGTATTTCTATTTCATGATGCGGCATTGCGGTGGTTGGGGCTCAAGAAAGGATATTTGAAGAAGGCCAAGAAGAGAGCCTCTCGGAATTGAATGATAGCTTTTTGTTTTCTGTAATGTTCTGACAGTATCGATTTCATGAAGAAAGGGGAGCATTACTGATCTTCTGCAGTTTTTCTTTCATGATGAACTTTCAAACCCATTATTTGGATGTAAAAAGATAGTTATTATGTGTAGAGTTCATTTCATAGCAAGCCTGTGATCATTATGTGCACCATCCCCAGCAGGGGAGGGGTCCTGTAGATAGATGAATGCACTTATAATGGGGGGGGTAATATTGAACGTATCACAAAATAGACAAAAAGCATATAGACAAATTTTGCAATTCCAAACAAACAAAAAGATGTCTGGAGTGAAAGATTCTGGATCAAGTGAAGTTTTGAATTCTGTGTGAAGCTCTTAAATGCTGCACACTGTTTATTTGTTTTTCCTTTGGGAGGAGGGTTTTTAAATATTTTATATAAATAATCCTCATTTATTATTTACAGTTTTATTTAGGCAGGGTTGTCTCTTAGTTAACAAATTGCTATCACTGAGGGCCTTTATCATTTTGATTATCACAAGTTATTCTGAAGGAACAAAAAACTGAGAGTACATGTTTTAATAATATCTTTATTAGATTCTTGGGGTAAATACTAGAAGTTAGCACTGCAATAGTTTCTTTATTTTCTTAGATCTCAATCACAATCACAGTGCATGTATCATAGTTAGAAGAAAACAAGATATTCTATCTATTTCCTGCTTCCTCCTGGTACAATACTCTCAGTAAGGGTTCATTGAACCTTGAGAAATTACACAAATCACATGGACATTCACTATGAATGATGTCGCACCCTAGAGACAGGGATAGGAGCCATATTTCTTCTGGATTATCACTTATGGGATTCTTATTAGCACCCATCTCATCATCACCTCTCAATCATGCATGTCGGACTGACTGGGAGCGAAAATATGGGGGAGGGGCACTTCATAGGGCACTCCATGTAGGTATGATGGGGTTGGGGGGGGGAGGATGGGGCCGTTCATGTATTCATGAAAGGAGAATGAAGGGAGAGGGGTAGTTCATATGTTTATAAAGGGGGCTAAAAGAAGGGGCACTTCATGTCTGCATGAAGGGAAATATGGGAGATGGGGGCAGTACACAAAGCCAAGAAGAAAAAAAAAGGGGGGGGGGTGACTCCACCTGGCACAATTTCGAAATAAGGAGAGGGGAAATGTTGTTACCATGAATGCAATGCTATTTATGTAGACAAGGGAGGTGCAATTCATCTAACTGTGAGGACAATGTGGGGAAGGGCTGCTTCACATGGGAGTATTCATTAATTATTTATATTCACAAGTCATATCCTCAACTTCAAACAGAATCTTCGGTATGTTTACAATGCACCGATAAGAAACATGGACAGAAAGAGAGTGTTTTACAACCCACTCTCTTTTCATAAGCCAAATATATCATGTGGCTTTTTTGTGTTTTGTTTTTTTATTTGTTTATCATTACACACATCTGTTGTTTATGACAAACTAAATGAATTTGTGTACATTGTGGATGTCAGATCATGTTTTTCTAATTGCAGTGATGTCCAATTATACCCCGTTACTAGAGAAATTCAAACTTACACAATTTAACATGGAGGGCATGTTGCTACATGGATATTCTAACGGAAAACAAGCGTACAAACACAAAACAACTTTCAAGCTCTGCTGCCTGGCGTATAATAGTGAAGTGTCTACAATCGTCACATTTCTCTAGAAAGACACACTTAAGAAATCAATAGCCTTCATCAAACGATCCGCTGTTTGACACTGTATAGTATTGATCAAGGAAAATAATCTTTACAGGAAGTTGTCTTAGGGTGTGTCAACAAAATGGTGAAGAAATGCTCTCTCCTCAAAGATTTCAGACTTTCAGTGATTCACAATATGGACAAATTCTCAACAAACTGTAGTTGAAGAAATAGTTAAGGCTTGGTGTAACATAAACATAGTCCAGGGCTTGAACGGCTAGGAAATATTTTGTGCTTGAATGCATCTAGTTTGCACCACAATATCTTCAACATGCATCAATAATCTATTTACTGGTTCTCTCTGCTTAATAAAGATGTAAGCTTAAGAATGAACGGTCTCCAGAAAAGAATTGTTTTGTCCAAATTTTGTGAGAAGGATTTTATTCTTAATCTATTTAACCAGGGAATTGTAGAGTGAAAGTACACTTTTCATGTACATAGTACATGTAGAATATTATCGTATTTGTTACAATGAAATGTTTCTTGATGTGGTTTCAACTTGCACACTTGTTTGAAATATTTACTTACATCCGTACATACAAGTGTTTCTTATACAGCACGAAATCCAATAAAATATTGTTCAATGTGCAATGCTGAACAAACCGACAAAACAAACCAATAAAGAGTGCTTATCTCAAAGGCATCAACTCTTCCAAATTATTCGGATTATTTGCTCGTCCCTAATACTATAATAACTCTTTTTTTGATGCACTGTGTACTAAGATGTGTATTTTAAGGGTAAGACTTGGATGATTTCTTACAGACCTTTGTTAAGGGGCTTCCTCCAACCACAAACTAAGTACCATTGATTGCAAGATTGGATTCATCAATGAAATCCTTCAGAACCAGTACAAAAATATTTCCAGTTGGTAATCGGGGGGGGGCTTGGGGACAGGGATAGGAGTATATATATATATATATATATATGGAACAGGGAGGGATAATAAAAAATAAATAAAGCCAGTACAACAAATAATTCAAGATGATAGTGGTTGGAATATGGAAAGGGGTGTGAGAAGAGCTTTTAAAAGATGAAGCCAGAAAAAACACCTTTAAAGATGGTAGTGTTTGGGGGCAAAGATAGGGGTATGTATGAGAAGGAGAGAGGGTACAAAAAGGCTTAGCAACTACTGACAAAACACAGATGTGAGAAGTAAATGCAGCTAATATGAAAGAAAGATAGAAGAGCCACAAAAGTTGCAAGAAAGAAACACAGAACAACAAAATAGGAAGACGGAGGTCACAGAGAGGGATGCTATTTTGAGAAGACAAAGAAGGAAGAGAAGACCAGTGACTAGCATTAAAGACATTGTTATTATTTCCATCATTTGAAGCTTTTCAAAATTCAAACTGCATCAACATAATCCACAAAGAAGTGACACAAAGAAATGTGGGTCTGTTTCAAGGCTATAATCGCCAAGAAAAATATTGGCAATGGAGAAGAAATATTGTAGGTACGAATTTGTGGAAGCTGAAAGGTAAAGACCAGTTTTGGAAACGCCCCTCTCTCAAAAAATGAAATGGAAGCTCTCATTACCAATGATATGAAAGAATATGTTTTGACTAATACGTGATGATACAAATTTTGCCGGGAAACCGCCTACTATTGATATATTTGGTAAATTATTATATCTATTGGGACCAAATAGATATCGCGCACGTGGTCGCGTAGTCCCATATACATCTTTCTGTGTACAGTGCTTGTAACTTTACCAAGACTGGGCCAAATTTTTTATCATTTTGATGATTCCAGAACCTTGCAGTACACACCAATACTTATATGCTAGATGATCAACCTTTTCTGATCGATTCCACAACGTTTCTTTCACAATGCAATCGCATGACCAGAACTGGTCTTTCTCTTTAAGAATTTGTTATCGGTTGCAGTTTTACTGCTGTTCAACATTCGTTGGTTGCCGGTGAATGTGAGTCATGCACAGGCATAATCCATTATGAAAAAGAATGATAAAAGAGAGTTCATAAATGCAGATACCAATCTTGACATGAAATACAAACATAAGCACCTGGGATCGCATACAGAAACATCCAGATTCTCATATCGCACGCCGCCGAGCAGAGCAAAGCGTTTCAGCACGTACCTTCACACTCCGGCTTACAGGCCTGGTTTCAAAGCCAGCCAGTAACAATTATTGATTCTCTTATCAATCCCGGTTACTTCCGCCCCTTGAACCTTTTCTTTGCCGGCGGCAGCTCAAGCGCCATCCCAACAAAAAGGTAGCCATATCTCAACAAAAAAAGTAGCCATATCGGTGGCGGAATAATCGACGTCATGTCAAGGTTTAGAGGACAACAAAGAGGGGCAGGTGATTGAAATAATTGACTGGTATACTGTAAAGTGATGCTCATGGTTCAATTATAGATTGTTACAATAGGGAAGGTCTGAAAAAGAAACAATTGAGGTGAAAAGAGAAAGATCTTGTGATGTGAATATTACTAGTACTTCTACATTCATGTATGATGGTATGTTTTGTAGTGCCATGCATTAAAGCCCACTGCACTACTTGTAGCTACTTGCTCCCTCTATATAGAAAACAATGCCTAAGGGGTGCCTGTTGTTCCCATGATCTGCTTTTTCTTATGCTAATTGAGAGCTGAGTTGATGAGATAACCACCTGTCAGTGACCACGCTGGATGGTCTAATCCCTCCTGGCCAAACTAGTGCAGACGGGCTTTAAGATAACTCTGTATTATTAATAGCTATATGTAACATTTTGAGTACAGCAACAAAAAACATCTTATTTTGGTAACAATGGGACACACCGGAATCACATACTTCAGAGGATCTGTGTTTACATATTTTGCTTCTTTTTTTCCCCTTCTTTTTCGGGGGGGGTTGATTTTGTCACAAGAATCAGAAAACGAAATACCTGCATGATTTTGCATCACAGTGTTGTTTTGATGGCAGAAACCAACAGTCTTTAGAAATAACATTTTGATTTATTCTGCCTAAAGTAGCTGGTATTGTGTAATGAATGGGGCAGGTTTGCTATGCTGACAAATCGTTGGTATTCTCAGAAGATTGACAATTTCATTAATACAGTAGGCCACCCTTTGGAGCCCCTTCAATTGTTGGGCAGGTATTTTTTTCAAGTGTTCACTACCAAATCCAGGGCATTTTTATTTAAGGGGTTACCATAGACCAGCAATAAAAAAAAGAAGTGTTGTATAGAGGGGATGGATTGTACCAAATGCTTTCTCATCATTTTTGTCAGTGCAAGAGCCCTCCCGAGCCTCCCCTGCCCCCTTCTCTCCCTTCTCATCGTGAAGCCTAAGAGAAGACTTGTCTGCAAGCACAGACTCTTATTTGACACTTAATCAAAATGGAATGTGTCTACTGTCTAGAGTAAAGCCTAACCCTTGGTAGGTGTATTTTATAAAGGACCTATGGGTTGTAGTCTACAGTCACACAGCTCAGACCCTGTGTTACGGATCATAATTTCAAAGGGTTTGTACATGCAAACCAGCCACATACACAAGACTACATATCTGAGTGCCAAATGCTGGGTGAATTATTCCATTTTCGGGTCACTGTACTTGCTTTTCATCTCCCTCCCTCTCTCTCCCTCTTTCTCTCACTCCCTCACTCTTTAATGAACTTTATGTATGCTTAAACCTTATTTGCTCATTTCAAGCTCCTTCCTTCCTTCCCTTTTCATTGTAACTAATGGGGTAACACCCTACCTAAAGTTTTTGTGATACGGACGGTATCTTCTATGAGAACCATCTACTTCACACGCGACCGACAATTTCCTCTTCCTTTCTTCTCTTCCCTCCATGTTCCTTCCAGCAAAGAAGGGTCTGAATGAGAGCCAAATCCTTCCTTTTGTAAGGCAGAGGTTGCTGATAAATCCATGTTCCTGTAAACAAATTTTGTCTGGACACCCAGTGTTTGTGTAGAATAGTGCACCGTCCACAGCAAGATTACTGCTTTCTTTTTCTATGAATGGGACTGAGCCAGGATTAGGATAATTGGGGATGGGTACCATTCATTTTATAGAGAGTGAATTATGAGAGGGCAAAGTTGAATCGTTGACCACAAATGGGTTATTTAGCTTGATATTATGTCATCTCCCCCAAATTCTGTTTTCCCTCTTTTGAGATTACTTCTACAAAACTTGTTGACAATGGTGTTTGCCTGTCCATTTCAAGGGTGAGGCCTTGTTGGCTCTTGAGCAACCCATCAAACTAAAAGTGAATGTAGGAAACTTCTAGTAAATGATAGAATTACTGCAAAAATCAGATTATAAGATTATATATCTTCTGTTAGGTTCTGATAATATCACACATGGGAAATGCTAGTTACTGTTGTTAAAATGTTATTACATCTTCTTGTGCATTGTTAAAACATCATTACAAATCTTATAGAATCCTAAACAATGGATGCAGCATATGTGCTGTCTTCAGGGCCTTTGCATTATCTTTCTTTAGGAAGGTAACAGGGAAACAAGGAAACAACAATGACTCCATCAAGATAAATGATGCTATTACCTGAAAAAATCTGAATATTTCCTTTATTATGCAGCCTGAGATAATCGCATGCTCATGGACAATATTATTAAGAATAAGAGCATAAAAAGTCTGACATAAATCCCATTATTATTATTATTATTATTATTATTATTATTAGGCATTTAGCTACGCTATTCATAGTACGGGTACACTATATCACAGCGCTTACAGTAATATGCAATATAGCGTGGTGATTCAGTGAGAAACAGAACTGACATATATCAGTTTATAGTTAGAGGTAACAGTCCTTTTCAATAATTTGGGTGCTCTGATGAAAAATCCATTCAAAGTGATTTGAAAATCAAAACTACCAAAAAATATAAATACCAATTGAAGTACTTTGAAAGAAAAATCATAAATTTTGACCCTTTCCAAGTACTCAGATAACTAAAACATACACAAGAGGCAAATCACATTTCATGTATGCCATACTGGTAACTAATAAAGTAAATATAGCACTTAATATATGGAATACTGTCCAGTAATGTTTACTTTTTCAAAAGTTGGCCATATAGGGCCTAGAATTTACATGAAGTTGATGAACCACTCACTACCTGCATCATTAGAGAAAGTTACTATGCTCCCAAGACATATGGTTTGCCTGTTCTAATAGGTTTATTTTTGCCCTGTATTTAATACACAATCGTTGACTACAGTTGGGCATTGAGGGTGCACCTCTTCATCGGGCAAATATGGATTTATTTTGTAATTTTGTTGCACTCTGATTGTATGAAACCCTCACTTGGTTGTAGTAATTTTGTTCAAGCAAAGAGCTCCTTGGTTTAAGTAATTTGTTGTATTTGTCACCAGGCTTGAAAGGAACGTTTCCTAAAAATCTGTTCCACAAGCTTTGTTTGGAGTATCCGCCCATCAAGCCTCAATGTGCCCATTGAATTGCCCAGCACCCAACCCCAAGTCTATTGTCCACCCTTCCACCCCAAGGGACAGAATGAAGAGGTCATCGATGATGGCTAGGGTCAACTTGAAGGAGATAGTCTCCTCATCTAGACCTTGGCCAATCTTCATATATGGGGGGACTGGAGGAACAAGTAAAAGATATCCTGTTTATTGATTAAAAATGTCTTAAGTCATGTTAGAGATTTGCTCCACAATTTCTGCATAGCCTAGCATACTTGTCTGGTTTTCCTAACAAATTCCTCATCTTTTGTTACTTCTCTTTCTAATTTTCTCATTGCTCATTGTCACTTCTAATCTTATAATTTGAATACAAATGTGTCATAAATGAGTTAGGCCTAATTGTCGTTTTCCAGACTTAGAATTAAGTAATGACAAAATATTCAGATTTTAGATTTTGAACATTTTATTTTTAATTTGGGATAATATTGTTAGCAGAAGCTTTTATATTTCATTTCCCGACATTCTTTCATTCCTGACATTCTTTCATTCATTCATTCTTTCATTCATTCTTTCTTTCTTTCTTTCTGTCGTTCTTTCCTTTTTTCATAGATATCTCAATAAGGTAAAGCATATTCCCTGGTTCATAATAATTTTCTCCAAATAACACACTTGAGGTCAAGCCCTGTCTATTTTGAAAATATTCCCATACATCGAATTTTCAGCTTCAGAAGGGCATTCACTGTGAGTTTGTAGTAGCTCCCAGGAATCCTTGCGTTGTCAATCTGTTGTATTCTCCAAGGATTACCAGATATAATATGAGATATAAGTAAGCAGGATGGCCTCTGATTGTGTGATGAGAAAGGTTTCATCTGTGAATCCAAAGAATTTATCCCTTCTTTCTCAGGATTCAGGAATCAGTTTTGGGAATCTTCCTGATTACATTCTCTTGTTGATCAAGGTCACATTCTTTTGATTCAGGAGATGAGTTTGAGATGGCTAATCTGTCTCTTTAACGTAAAACTGTTGTCCTTTTGCTTTGGGATACAACTTTGCTGTTTTATTTTTGTTGTTTGCCTTAAACAGAAAAACATTTTTTAAGCTTCAGGTCAGAACTGTTCCTGTTTTTTTTTGTCAGTCTAAGAAGGGTTTGATACCATTCATTTTGTAAATGGTAGCCAACTGAACAAATGAAACAACAGCCTACTTCTTCAGGCAATAGTTGTCATAGACCATTCATTTCTGGTGAACACTAGATGGCGCTGTTCATATTTCATTGTTTGCCACAATAGAATTCAGGTCAAGATGACTACTTTCCTGTCAGCTGAACTCTAAATCCTTTTCAACATTGTCCTCCCTATGTTGCAATTGTATCATTCATTAATGATAGTATCTAGTTGTTCTATTGAGAAGTCTTTATCTTATCTTATGTAAAATAGTGATGTTGAAAAAATTATAATTTGATGTTCATATACAGTTGTATTTGTTTTTTGTAAAAATTATAATCCTTTTTTTTCAAATAACTTACCAAGATCTTATTATTATTTTATCTTTTCAGGTGATGTACCAAGTGTGGAGCTATGGCCAGTCCAGCAGGCTCAGTTCATCCCTTTGACAGAAGTCCTGTGTCTCCTCATCTCAGAGATGAACAGACGGAAGCTGATAGCAACCCAGGACACGATTAGAAAGAAGCTCTCGGAGTGCTACGACAAGATGCCTGTACCTAGTCCAGAAATCATCCACAAATCCTCACCCATCTCATGAATGAGGGGAAAATCGTGCACAATGGTGCTGGTTACTATATCACCAAAGGTGATGAGGTGCCTCCAGACACCACTGATGCAGAGAGCGTTGCCACATTTGCTACAACAAGGACAAAGAAGAAGGATAAGGAAAAGGGGAAGGAGAAAGATAACGATAAGCCTAAGGAATACTTGATCTACAAGGATGGTGTTCTGACAAGACATACTTTCCCTGAGGAAGTCAATGAGAATATGGGTATCAAGGTTAGACCTGAGTCAGGGGCTTCCAGACCAATGTCCTATCCAGCGAACCCTACTCTCGCCAGCATCCCAGAAGATCGGACAGCCTTCCAAAGAAGCATATCCATGAGGGAGAGAAAGTCCTCAGAAGAAGTCAAAGTTTGAACGCACCAGCTCCATGCGTCTCCCCAATGACATATCTTACTATGACCAAGGCTACCTGACATCAGACTCAGAAGCAAAGCCCTCATGTCTTGGACGTCTCTTGGGCAAAGCAGTCCAGAAGAAGCCAAAGGCAGCTCTCAATAATAACCAGCCAAACCGTCTACTCCAGACTTTCTCAGCTCAGTTCCCACCTTCAGACATCCATGATCCTTTCTTTAATTACAACCACTGGATGAAGAAGACCCCTGAGAAACTTGGTTCTAACAGATCTCAGACTAGTGGGCAAGATGGAGACAAGATCAAAGATGATAAGGAGAGGTCTAAAACACTTGAGGCCGTACCGACTACTCTAAAACACACCTATAGTCCTAAGGCAAAGAGGAAGAGTTTGCCGAAAGACTTGAGTAATGTGAAAACAGGATCCCATTATGCCCTAGATCATGGACGCCTGACACAAACTGCCAAAGTTCTACAACAGAAATATCAGGATGGACACGAGGAATCTATGCCGGAAAGTGAGGTAGAGTTTATCAAGCCAACTAAGATGTATGATGGTAAACATAGAACTAAAGCTGTAGCAGATCAGAAGCCAACGTCTTCAAAGAGCCCTCAGAAAAACCCCAAGGATCCAAAGGGTGATAAGATTAATCACTACTTTAGCTCTATGGATAGGCACGACCTTCAAACCCTAAGCCGTACCAAGGGCTCACTAGTGAGAGCTCTCTTGCAGGAAGTGATTCAGAGCTAGAGATGAATCCAAGAAAGAAGGCTGCAGCTGTAGAAAAGCGGCTGTTGAAGCAGAGACACGCTGATCTCTTGAGAGAAAGAAGACAGGGACGATTATTTGCAAGCCAAAGAGCAGATGCACCTGGTTCAGCTTCTGATCTTGGTGGACAGCAACCAAGTGAAGAAGTGCCTTCTCGCTTGCTTGCTACTGGACGATCTGCAGTAGAGGAGTATGAAAAGCGCAAAGGATATGTACCCAGGCGATGCTCATCTGAAGAGGATATAAGTGATTTGCCTCGGTTACTTCCAGAAAATTCTGATAGGCAGCTTGTTGCAACAAGTCGGAAGATATGTCTTGCCTTTCAGGACAGTGGGCAGATGGTGGTGAAGACATCAACACATCAATCTGCCCACAACTCGAACAACCAGACAGTAGAGAACAGAGAGGGAACAACCGACTCCGTCAAGAACCTGAAAGACCTAGAGATGCTTCCAACCTGGAGAAGGTTGTCATGAGGAAACATGATCTCATCAAGAAGAGGCCTCACTCAAGTCATGAAACCTTCTACAAAGATGAAGAAATTGACAAGTTATTAGAAGAGGAACTTCAGAACGAGAAGGTGAATCATAATATGAGGTATAAGAGCGATGTCCCTGAGAAAGATAAGAACAGTAATTCCCGTTTACAGGGCTATCCAGAGATCTTGGACCACTGCCACAGACCAGGAAATGGTGAGCTGAACCGAAACTTTGATCGTGAGTCTTTCACATCGTCCAGTACAGTTGAGTACACCGACCAAGGGGATCCCCCAGCCATCATAGGTCATACTGTCAGCCCTGATGCAAGCACCATTAACGGAAGCTATGCCTCACTCGCCAACGGACAGCGCCCTCTCCATCACAGAATGGAAAGCCTTTCCAGCTCCACAGGTGACAGCGGCTTCAACTCGCCACGCTCTTCTGTCAACAATGGCTTCAACTCCAACGGGTTTCTCCAAGCAGTCTTCTCCTGATGGCCTTACGGTGAGGTCCAACTCTGGCAGCAGCAGCAGTATCCCTGTCCTGGTGAGACCAATCCCAAGACGGGCCTACAGCAACACCACTGCCGTTGCTAAAGTGATGCCAACCGATTCCCAGCTGGTCCAGAAGAGACGTCCAGTGTCCAGTACCAGTGACCAGTCCAGTAGCTCAGACCTGACGGTGAAAAGCATGAAAGAGAGGAGACGGAGCGGAAGTGACCGATGGAAACTCCTCTTCCTCAGAAAGGTCAAGTCACAGTTCTAGGAGCCAGCAGAGACTTACAAGGGTCAAAAGTTATGAGGTCATTGGGACAGTTTAAAGTGTGTACAGATAAAAGAATATAGTATGAGCATGATAGTATTTAATTAGAATAGATATTCCCTCTGGCAAAAACGGTAGATGTAATAGTTTGATTTCTTTATCCATATGTCTTTCTTATTATTCCTTCCTATATCCTTCTCTCCATTTCTTAGTCTATACTATTTACTGTGTAATCTGAGAAGTTGTGTTCTGCATATACTTTTCATGCTTGTCCAATCAGTCATATACCTTGAGAAGTAAACCTGTAAAGTATCACAAAGAACTCTGCTCAAGTACATGGAGACCAATATCATGTTTAAACTATGGCCAAACTAACACATTCAAGCCAAATCATTCATGTAGGCTAGGTATACCATAATCATGCCAAAGATAATTCTAAACATAGATGTATACTGATATAATCATGTTTGAAGATGGTTGAATTCCAAAATTTGTGTACTGGTGAGATTGTATGCTTTTTTCATTAGCATTTTTAAAATACGTCTTCCAGATGGAAGATACCCATTCAAATTACCATGATCAATTGTCCCATTACTGCATTCAAATGATGTACACTTGACAAATGACAGTGTTCTGAATCTGCGAACATGATGGAAGTATTGTCTGTACTAGGTTAAGTTATTTTATGTAGATTGATGGTATTCGTTCAAATCTGATATCCTGCTGTGTATATTTCTTTCACCTTGTGTATGACAAATAATGACCGAATTTATTGTAGAATTAAATGTCGTTTCATATAATTATGTGCCCTTTGCATCTCAAAGTATAGGATGTATTAAAGGTAAGGTACAGTGTTGGTCAAGTCAAAGATCTGATACTACATGTGTTTTTCTTAGTGCATCTTTTTTTAAAATCAAACACGATGATAATTATTATTCATTTAGCTTTAAAAGCTGCCGGAGGACAATGTAAAGATAGGTCAAGATTTTAATATCTGTCAGGCTTGACATGTCCGTTTTAATCTTTAAATACAATGTTCTTCTTTGGAATTCTTTTTCCTTTTTTTTTTGGAGGTGGGGGGCTAATTGGTTATTTTTAAATTTTGAGAGAACCTTATCTGTACTCTGTTCACAGTTTAATAGAAAACAAAGTCCTTGAAATATTACATGTAATCACTTCTTGAAAAAGCAGGCATTTCACACCAAACCTGTTATGGTTGCATTTTACCCAAACATAATGAGAAAATGATTGAATTATATTAACCTTACCAACACTGTACACTACCTTAGGGATATACACAATGTATATATTTTGGAATTTAGAGGAATTAGACATTCTTGTATTATAGAACTCGGTATCCTATAGGCCTATGTAAAGTGAAATCTGAATTTAATGTACATATTACTTCTGTGTAAAATTGTATATAGTTGGTAGCTATTATTCTGAGTATTTAAAATGATATTTATTACAAGAATTTGATGGTTGGAATGTTATATCCTTAAAGTATATGAATTATGGGGTGGTGATACACTGTACATAAACTGAATGTCATCACGTTGTGCTTCATTTTCAAAACTTGACTGTACTTTTTTAAAATAAATGAATGGTATAAATGTTAACTTGAAACTTAAAAACTTACTATAACAGCAGTCATGCAGTTCGGTAGTTTAACACCAAATCTTTTCATGTCCCTTTATGCTGTGTTGGCGAAAAATCAAAGGGAGAGGTTGTGGTTATGGTGTTAGGTGTAGGTGTTAAGTTTAGTAGTGAAAGTGTTTACAGCTGATGAAAACTCTGTTTTGTTAGAGTTTTATGGTGGTCATTTATTAACACCAAACATTTATTGACACCAAACACCTTAATTCATGATGCCATACAGTAAACTAGTTTGACACTACTAGTAAGGTGTAATTTTGTTGGCATAGGTACATTGCAAGCTCTCTGTACTGTCAAGCATACATCTGAGACTTGTATTTCTTTAAGAATTTCTAGGAAAATCAAATGTGCATTTAGCAGGTGTGGTAAAGGTCTGAGAGTGCACTTATTTTTAGCACTGTGCATCAAAAAAGCATAAATGGTAATAATATGTAAATCAAGGTATTTACTTGAATACTAATGAACTAATGGCAGCAAAATCATCTTCCTATTTGAGAAAGAGGAAAGCATTCAACCTGTATGTACACTTGCATTCTGTTTAAAGATAAAGACCAGTTCTGGTCATGCGATTGCATTGTGAAAGAAATTGTGGATTCGATCAGAAAGGTTGATCATCTAGCATATAAGTATTGGTGTGTACTGCAAGGTTCTGAATCATCAAATGATACATATTTTTTCACATGATTGGTAATGAGAGCTTCCATTTCATTTTTTTGAGAGAGGGGCGTTTCCAAAACTGGTCTTTACCTTTAAATGAAACAAATTATTTAGAAACACCATGCAGTAACAACAGTATTTTGTTATTTTTAGCTGAATTTCAAACTAGACAAATCATACACTTCTAGAATAATTATAAAGCTAGCTCAGGCTTGCTGAAGTGTAATGCCTGGCTTGAATGTGATATTTTTTTACTTTCTTCTGATAAAAGAGCAGCAAAGATACCCAGACAATTATGTGAATAAGGGCTGTGTTGTCACCTATCAAGAGTATTAATTCTTTTACTAGCAGAGGTTTTTTTAAACTC
>CP137685.1:25179024-25213924 GCA_037976565.1 Mesocentrotus franciscanus
AAGAGTATTCATTCTTTTACTAGCAGAGGTTTTTTTTTAAACTCTTTATTAATGAATCAGTATGATTTAAGTTATTTCTCTCCACACATTGAGATATGATTTGGTCATGACACACCAACCTATTACACACAAAACAATTATCATTATGCTTGAAAAATTCAAATTTGTTTTCAAGTATCTTAGTTCATATTCTTGCACTATTATATAAACACTTTCATTTTCAAACGACATACTTTCATTTCACCTAACTTTTTAAAGAATTTTAACAGCAAATTTTGAGGCTTCCGTTTTTATACTCGGTTCTTTGAAATATGGTGGATTTTAAAACAAATGCTGCGAGAGACACAAGACATTAGTTGGACACAGATATGTATCCAATACTAGTGTTACCTTGATAAAACATATCATCTGTTCTTGAGATTTATGGTCAATAAACCTCTTTTTAGAAGTGTGAAAGAAGAATGAAGTAACTTTTGTGAACAATATTATTTTGTTCCAGTTGCCATGTAGGCCTACTAACGAGTGATATGGTTGTATGAGAAATGCTTGTATATTACTGTATTCTCTATCTCATAACATATCTTGAGAAGTTACGATTATCACATCCCATACAATGGAAGTCCCACATGAACATGTTTTAGCAACATAAGTAGTCATATTTGTCAATTCCTGAAGAAAGTATTTCAATTTATTAACTGACAGGAAACAATGCTAATTCGCTGCATTTTTATAAAACATTCGGCTTTTGTTGCTGATGTAGTTTTACTTGCTTGTGTAAACTGTTTTATTTGCCTTTTTGTACATCTCCAGCCTTTCACCAACCTTGATGGAGAACAATTACAACAGCTTCACTTTGTTAAGTTATAAATCATGCCTGTCAATTCCATAATTCAGTATTGTATACAATTCTTCCATACCTGGTTTTTGTTGCTAATCCAACTGCACTGTAGACTTTAATAGCCAGTTCCCTGTCATCATGAGTGGCAAAATCATTCTTTTGAATTCATTATAAGGTACCTAAAATTTTAAATTCAAATGGTATGTTTGTAACAGATTTTTGTGATTCTTCTATAGTGATCACATTGATGTGTAAGCAAAGCTACCATGTAGTCCCACATTAATACTTGGCTGTAGATTTATTCAGAATGTATATCTTGATGGATTGTAGCTCATGCAAAAATCTTGATTTGACAATTATGATCTTGATGAATAAAATGGCAGCTCAGTCAATATTATAATTCTAATTGCATTGATTGCCATTGTTTCTTTTTTTGTATCTCAGGGCAGTTTTAGATTACAGTAAACTTTTATACAGTTTTATTTTCAGATTGTGAACAGGTGTGTAAGAAAGAGAAAGACTAACAAACAGGGAAGGTTTGAAACATTGTAGTAAAGGGTAGTAGACAGGGACAAAGAGGGAGAGAGAGAGGGGTGGAGTAAGAGAAAGATAAATAGAGAGGTGGAGGGGTGAAGAGAGACAGACAGACATGACAATGAGAAAGAGAGAGAGAGAGAGAAAGAAGATAAATAGAGAGAGATGGAGGGGGTGGAGTAAGAGAAAAATAGAGATAGATGGAGGGGTGAAGAGAGACAAACATGAGAGAGAGAGAGAGAAAGAGAGAAAGAAGATAAACAGAGAGAGGTGGAGGGAGACAGACATGACGATGAGAAAGATAGAGAGGAAATGGAGTAAGAGAAAGATAGAGATATAGATGGAGGGGTGAAGAGAGACACACAGGCATGAGAAAGAGAGAGAGAGAGAGATGGAGGGGGTGGAGGGAGACAGACATACATGACGATGAGAAAGAGAGAGAGAGAGAGAGGGGATGGAGAAAGATAGAGATATAGATGGAGGGGTGAAGAGAGACACACAGACATGAGAAAAAGAGAGAGAGAGAGAGAGGTGGAGGGAGACAGACATGACGATGAGAAAGAGAGAGAGATAGAGAGGGGATGGAGTAAGAGAAAGATAGAGATATAGATGGAGGGGTGAAGAGAGACACACAGACATGAGAAAGAGAGAGAGAGAGAAGATAAATAGAGAGAGATGGAGGGGGTGGAGGGAGACAGACATACATGACGATGAGAAAGAGAGAAAGGGGGAGTGTGAGAGAGGGAGTGGAGTAAGAGAAAGATAAATAGAGAGGTGGAGGGGTAAAGAGAGACATTCATACATGACAATGAGAAAGAGAGAGAGAAAGAAGATAACTAGAGAGAGATGGAGGGGTTGACAGAGAGAGAGGGGGGGTGGAGTAAGAGAAAGATAAATATAGATAGATGGAGGGGTGAAGAGAGACAGACAGACATGACGATGAGAGAGAGAGAGAAAGAAAATAAATAGAGAGAGAGATGGAGGGGGTGGAGGGAGAGATAGTGAGGGGGTGGAGTAAGAGAAAGATAAATATAGATAGATGGAGGGGTGAAGAGAGACAGACAGACATGACGATGAGAGAGAGAGAGAGAGAAAAAAGATACAAAAAAGCATGTGGATATGATAATTTGCCTGCAAGATTGTTGAGGGATGCTGCTCTATAAATGTCAAGCTCATTAACATATATTTTCAATGTTTCCATATAGAAAGAGGTAAATCTCCAGACGCTCCGAAAGTAGCAATAGTGTCATCTATTTATAAAAGGGGACGAAAAGATCTAGCTGGTAATCACAGACCTATTTCAGTTTTACCTACACTGGGCAAAATCTTTGAGAAAATAATAAATAATCATGTAATTGACTATTTAGAAGCAAATAATATCTTGTTTCAACACCAGTATGGTTTCCGTAAGAAACATAGCACTAAGTTATCATTGATTAATCTTGCAAATACACTATTGAAATACTTTGATGAAGGTAGAACAACAGTTGGCAATTTTTGGCATCTTTATTGACTTTCAAATTGACTATAAACCACAGCATTCTCCTCAAAATAATGTAACACTTTGGAATACGTGGGTGAGCCTTGCAATGGTGTGAAGATTATTCGTGTTAACGATCACAGTTTATACAATTTAAAGACAAAATGTCTTTGAAATTGAATATAACATGTGGTGTCCCTCCATGCTCCGTTCTTGGACCAACATTATTTTTACTTTATATAAATGACTTGCCTAACTCTACAAATTTTTTCAATTTCAGATTATTTGCTGATGAGTCGAATCTATTTCATCTAGAAAAAAAGAAATTGATTTAGAAATTGTAAGTGAAAATTTAATGAAGGTGCAGGAATGGTGCAATGCAAATGAAGTCAAAATTAACCTGCAGAAAACAAACTATATGATTATGAAATCCAAAGGTAGATCAATAGACAAAAAAGGATCTGTGACAATATCAAGATCAGATATTAAAGAGGTATCCGTTGCATAATTTGTAAGAACTGAAATTGATTGTCACCTTTCATGGAAAGAACATATTCAGACAATAAACAAATGCATACGAAACAAAGTAGGCATTCTTATTAAACTGAGACATTTTGTTCCCAAGAATATATTTGTGTTATTATATAAGGCTTTTATACAGCCTCACCTCTCTTATGGAGTAGAAGTATGGAGGAGCACTTACAAAAGTAATCTAAATTTTATATATTTAAGTTAAACAAAAATGGCAATGAGAGCAATTACATTCAGTCCACTTAGAACAGACTCCAAACCTCTTTTTCAAAGTCTAGAAATATTAAATATTTTGAAACTTCATGAACTTCTTGTATCAACATTTATGTATGATTTGGTAAAAGGTGTTTTACCACACTCTTTAGTCGATTATTGTCAGATGATACAGCACAGATATGCAACTAGGAGAAAAGAAAGTGGCTTACTCTATCAACCAAAATGTAAGACAACGCAAGGGCAATTGTGTATTTCGTTTGTAGGAACAAAGCTGTGATATGATCTCCCAGATGAAATTAGATTAAAAACATCGAGGTTATCTTTTCGGAGACATCTTTCCACCTACCTTTTATGTAAATGACGTGGGCTCAACCCCACCCCTTTCGTTTTTCCTTATATTTGAATATACACTTGCTTGTTAACGATTATGGCCAGGGGCGGATCCAGCCGGTGGCAGGAGGGGGGCCCAATTCGTGAGAAAATATTTAGCGGTGACTTAGCCAGCCGGTGAATAAGCAGGGGGCTGGGGCGGATCTAGCTTTTCGCTAAGGGGTGACCAAATGACGATGCATCGTCCACGAGCCGCGAAGAAATAGTCAATAATAGTCAGAAATGCATTTTACATGTTAGTCGTGAGCTAAGGCTATTTCGGGCAACTTCTTGACGAGCTTTAGGATCGCCATGAGCATTCATTCTATCCAAGGTATGCATGATTATTGTTTGAAAATGTGTCTATTTCTATATTACTAACGATATGTTTAGATCACGGGTATATTGGTGATGGATTTTTTTTTGGTGCTATTTTGAACCCCCGTATTAAATTGATGTTTTCCTGGCATCTACTAACACAATGAAGAACATGAAAGCAGTGCATGATAACGTCTTTTTAAATCAAGTAACAGTTTAAACAGTTTGACCCAATGACGATGCGGGGCATCGTCCACGAGCCGCATAGCGGCGAGGCGATTTTTTGTTTTGTTTTGGTGCTATTTTGAACCCCCGTAAGTGATGTTTTCCTGGCATCTACTAACACCATGGAAACCATAAAAAGCAGTGCATGATAACGTCTTTTTAAATCAAGTAACAGTTTAAATTCTGTAGAACTTTGCAGGAATAATGAATATGTCATGTATGTCCTATCTGTGAAATTTAAACGTTAGCAGTGTCCTAATATTCAAATTATGCAAGGAAACCCGTTTACTTGCTAGACTTCACTGTCAGACACTATTGAGTGACTGACTGGCTTTTTCTTCTTTGGTAATAACATACATAAAATGAGCTGTAAAGGGTACATGAGCATTTGTCTACATCAATAACCCACTTCTTGTAATGGCCAAAATTAAACTGATTGAATCTTTGCGCAGCACATAACGTACGACCATTCGGTACAATGGTCTGAAAATCAGACTATTACTTACTGACTTGGTAGCACCTAAGTCGATTCGACAATTAATAGTCGTTATTTTCCCACTTAAAGACATTTTCAAGCCCCCCCCCCCTTTTTTTAGGGAAGTTCTAAATTAGTATTATCTCTCCAAATGCCGTTGGAATTTAACCTTTTCATTTTTTGGCCTGCAAATGGGACATAGTACCTTTAAACAGTTTGACTCAAGGACGATGCTGAGCATCGTCCACGAGCCGCATAGCGGCGGCCGATTTTTTTTTTGCTATTTTGAACCCCCATAAGTGATGTTTTCCTGGCATCTACTAACACAATGAAGACCATAAAAAGCAGTGCATGATAACGTCTTTTTAAATCAAGTAACAGTTTAATACACAGTTATATCCAGAGTTATCATGTGTTTGGTTAAGTTACTTGAGATGAGTTGGATATCTTCTCACAATATTTGCACTTGAAAGGTTTCTCTCCAGTTTCCTTCTTTTCTTTTTTTTTCTTCTACTTTTTTCTTCTCTTTCTTCTTTTTTTGTTTGGCCAGGGGCCGGGCCCGTCGGCCCCCGTGGATCCGCGCCTGATTATAGCTGCCCTTAAGCTTTTACAGGATTTTGTGCATGTACGCACATCTGTACATTATTTTTTATTAATACATCCTTTTCAATTTGATGAACACATCGATGGTTTTAAATGTTCATTTGTTATCTTTCATTTTAATGCTTTAGCACTTAAATTTTGTTTTTCTTTTCTTTTACAAATGTAAAAAAGTTACATGATACTGTATTACATTTTTGTATATATGTAAATACAAAACAAACAAACAAAAAAAAAAAAAGATCTTGCCAAAGAATGGAACTAGGCTCGACTAGCACTTGTGCTAACGTCTAGTTCCCATTAAAAAACTTCACCTAAATATAGTAATACACATATTTACGTATATATCTTTTGTACATTTAATAGTATGCAGAGCTATGTCTAAATATCGTTTTAAAACCATTACTGTTCAATCATCATTACTCTTATGTTATGTATACATGTATCAGTATTATTCTTTGCATTGTATGATTGTTCATATGTACTGTCATTATTGTGATGTGTTGTTGTTAATAAATTCACATTCAAATAAATAGACAGAGATGGAGGGGGAGTGGAGAGAGAGAGTCAGACAGACAAGATGATGGGAATGAGAGAGAGAGAGAGAGAGAAAGAGAGAGAAAGAAGATAAATAGAGAGAGATTCAGTGTGGAGAGAGAGACAGTCAGACAGACAAGACAATGAGAATGAGAGAGAGAGAAGAGTGGAGAAATAGAGAGAGAGAGAGAGAGAGAGAGGAGGGTAGATAGTGTTGCGATGTTGAGGATAGTAATGCCTAGGTCACATTTGCCGCGGCGGCCGTGCGGTCTAAAATATCTACGGCCAATAGCAATTATAGGGCCGCCGCAGCATTTCCACGGTCACATACGGTAGCGGTCACATATGTTAGGGTAGCCGCACGGCGTATTTTGAATTTGTGGAGAGAGAAAACCTGCGGCTGCCGTACGGCCTTGAAGTGATGACGCACGGCCGCCCTAGGGCGTCCCCGCGGCGGCCGTAGGTTTTTGACAAATACCAAGGCGCCCGCAAGGCCACCGTATACGGGCGCGGTAAGGCCGCCTTAAGGCTGACCTAGGACGCCCGTGGAATTCCTGCGGCCACCGCAATTTGTTTGGGGTCCGCGCAAGTCAGTTATAATTCATAAAACCCTAGAGCAGCCGCACGGCAAACGAAAGGCCACCGTACGCCCGACGTATGGTCGCCGTGGAACGGCTCTACGGCATGGCTACGGCGTGTCTAATCGCTACGGCGAACTTAGAAATGAAAACAGTTATAACTCCGTGTTATAATCCCACGGCGAGCCGTACGGCCTGTAAAGACAGGGATACGCCCTAGGGTGACCCTGAGGCCACCGCAGATTATCTGCGGCCGCCGCAAGAATCTCTCAATTTCGGGGGTACGGCCGCCGTATCCTAGCCGTAGAGCAAATGTGACCTAGGCATAAGAGAGAGATTGAAAGAGAATTTCAGACTTATACAACACACCTATGAGTTATTCCTATTTGCATAGAGATTAAACTGAAGTTATGAACATTTTAACTTTGGTATAAAGCATGCAAGAAAATGATAACATTTTCCAGAATGAATGTGATTATTTATGAGATTCGTGTGTAATAATGAGATACAAGCAACAAGCATTCTCTATCTCTAGTCTCTCTCTCTCTCTCTCTCCCTCTTTCTCTTTCTCTCTCTCTCTCTCCCTCTCTCTCTCGCTCTTTCTCTCTTTCCTTCATTTTCTTCCTTCTTTATCCTTCATTTTGGGGGAATTTCTTCTCTCTTTTCTCCCCTTCCTTGTTTTAAGGAGGGGGTGGAAGGAGGAGGATTTCCAAATTTACTTGTACAATAAAAGTCTTACTGGGAATCCCCACGTTATATATGCTGGCACTTTGATCGTGTTTTCGATGAGTATCAAATGTTCTATTGTGTTGTATTCCATAATTCCACTCAACATAATAGCATACATTCAACCATACATCGAATACACAGTGAAACATTTTGAACAACGTAACACCGTCGAAAACAGCACGAACAGACATTGCATGATGGCCAACATTTTCAGATCTGGATCGTCTAAAGAGGTAAAAATAATGCGTGTTTGTTTTTCACCGACATACACATTTTGGTTAGTTGGCCTATGAGTTACTAGTTAATCCTGTATCATTTTCTTGATATAAACCACTATTGAAAATGTCGGGACTTTACAAATGTTGATTGGTACTGGTATTGGTATTTCATTATTAATAGTAAGTGAATGCCCGCAAACCATGGACTATAATGGTCAACTGCACGATTTTAAGAGATACAGAAAATAATCAAGTTTGTATGTTGTGTAGGCTACATAAAATAACGTATGGGCCTACTGTATATATACAGTATATATACAATTTGTATGTATTATTCATACATATAAATGTAAGGAAGTAACAAGTTACCTGCAAAACATAGTTGGCAACCCTCGTGGAAATAAATACAATGCTTAAAACGGTAGAAGACCAAAACCAGATACAGTGCAGACACTATGCAAGAAGCCACCATCATTATCATCACCATTAAAAATGATTTTCCTATTCCCAGTAGTGGACCCAGGGGCCATAGACCACAGGGTACACCCCTACACACACGCACACAGAGAGAATTAAGGGAAAGGGAGGGGGAATGGAGGGCGAAATGGGACAGCTAGCAACAAGTTGACGATCTTTGTTTGTTTCTTGGTGGTGTTTTATTTTCGTTGGGGGCTTGTCAGTTGTCATAAAAATTTCGGACTTATACTCCCGTTTAAATCTTTTTCTTTTTTCCGGCAACAGCTCCCATTGGTAGGACAGGTGCTTCTTGATGATCTACGCTCCGAACGAACCAAGGAATCCATTAAGGCTGCCGTCGTAGCATTGTTGGCAAAACGTGTCAAACCTTACAAGAATGCGGATCCCAGAGACGTGGTCAGTTAAATAAGTTTTGTATATCAATAGGTTGTTCATTTGACAAAATGCTTCTACCATACAATCGTTTTATCAAGAGATGAGCCAAAAGGGATTCGTCTTCTTCATAGTCATGAGAGATACAGATTTAATAAACATTGATAATAATACATGTAATTCATGCCGTTCTATAGTATAGCGGATATCACATTATCAGATTATGATACAACGTCTCAATGTTCTTCCAAAGCACTTTGGATACCATTACCGTAATAGCTTTATCTCAGGCACGCGTTGCGCTCAGTGCATTCAAGGAATAAATCCTACCATATACTCACTTACTACACCTGTGTCGAGTATGGCAGGTATGGCAGGCGTAGATTATGTATTGTCGGTGGACGTAGGCTGTTGCAGACAGTGGCGTAATGAGCAAAACCATTTGGGGGTCAGAACAAAATCCTTATCACCACCAAGTAGCATAATGCAGGGGCGGTGGAGCGTCTTCCAAAGTAGGGAAACATCAACAAAACCTACACCATTTTTAGACATTGGTATATACCCCTGCATCGTCATGATTGTGATTACACTATCAGGGATGATATCAATATTTGTTTCTTTCTTTACGTGGTACAAGATACTGCTTAATTATGCAACATACTTTGCAGTTGGGTGTGATGGTCTGAATATTAATTTTCGAGCGAGCGAGCAAAAATTTAAAGATTTGTGAGGTCCCAGTGCGAAAAATTACATCTTATAAAGAAGACAAAAAGACCTGATGAGTATTAAGCACAATCTAATGAAGAAGGACTGAAAAGTTCTTTATAAGTAACATAATTATAAGATCTATAAATGCGAGCGAGCGAGCTCTAGGGAAAAATAAAGAAAAAGGGGTTCTAAGTCGCCTTGAATTAGGGGTGCATGTTTATATGGAGAAAGCAAAAGGTGCTCGTGTCAAAGTAAAAGGGCAATTATCAGAGCCTTCAAAGGTGAAAATGGCACTTCTTGCTCCTGAAAAGGGACATGCACTCAACAGAAATGAAAAAAGGCACTTGTGAGAATGGAAATGGGGAATCTGTTGAAGGAGAAGGGCACCTATCAGATTTTAATAGGGGTAATTATTAGATGTTAAAAGGGGCACTTATCCAAAGGAAATATGGTACTTATTAGAAAGGAAAAGGGGCACGTGTCATAATAATAGTGGCACTTACCAGATGTGAAAAGTGGCATTTAAGAGAAAGTGAAAAGGGTTCTTATTAATAAGGAAAAGTACACTTATTAAAAAGGAAAAGGGGCACGAGTCAAAGTAAAAAAAAGCACAAATATCAAAGGTAATAAGGTGAATTTCTCGCACCTGAAAAGACGTACCTTACCAGAGATTAAAAGAGAGGAAAAGGACGGTTCCTAGAACTGGGGTAACTGAAAATTGGGGGCACAGTGCCCCCCACCGGGAGTGCCGCCTCCGGCATAATGGGCAAAACACAAAAACGGAAAATCATGACAATTCAGCAACATTTGTAAATTACTGGTATCGAATGAGAAAGAAACGAAGTTTGAATTTTATTTGGGGGTCAACTGCCCCCAAGCAGCCCCTTTAGTACGCCCATGGTGACAGAGATTCAAACCCCGTACCTTGAGGTTCACAGTCTGGAAAACTTATCCACTAGACCACATAATCTCTACAATTACTATCATGTGCATGTCTGTAGGGGGAAGACTGGAGTTTGCACTATCTAAACGATTCACACAGTAAATGCACTATTTCCCCTTATTTCCTTCAGAATACGACTTTGCAGAAGAGCATGAAGACTGAGGACTTACGCGATCCTAATGCTGCATTCGTAGATATGGTTCTTCAAGACCTTGATAGGATTCTTGATATAAGAGACAGAGACGAGTGTGAGATCTTGATCACCAAGCCTGACTTCCAAGAAGTGACAGATGAATCTCAAATACCAGGCTATCAAGGAAATACGGTCATCTACCAGGTTAGGATATTTTCACCATGTTCGTATAGGTATCATAGCAGTTACAAGTAAGCTATAGCGTAACAAGAAAACCATACACCTAGAATTTGTATCAGCAAGTTCAAGGTAGGTCCCATACATTACGAAGTATTATTTCCCTTATCGTAAGATTGTTGCATTAGGAGTGTACACAACAAGAAAAAGAATAGTTTTACTATTTAAAACGTTTCCTGCTGAATAGTTCATTTTTTATTGCTGACGTCACGAACAGTTCATCTTTTACCGGGAAAGGGGTACTATTCGTTTTCCCGCCCCCCCCCCCAAAAAAAAAAACTGGCAAAATTCAGCGAGCGTACGGGATTTCACATTCCACCGCACGGCCAACTCCGGCGGTGTCACGGCGCTCACGCCGTGCAATTTACGCTGTGCGGTAACTGCACCACGCTACTGCAGCACCTGCTAAATATATTTACATCCTATAATGTTTCATGTTTGAGCCGTGCAATCGTTGTTTTCTTTTCTGTCTCTGTTTGAATGTAATGTGAATGTGAGTACGGTACATGTTATTACAGAAGTGTCCAAGGAATTATACAGGTGGAAGGGATATAAAACAAATATACAATGACTCATTCTCGGAACAAGCTAAAACTATTCGCACTCAGGAACATCAATATTACTATTCTCCCTCGGGCCGATTACCCTCGGGAGAATAGTACGATTTGATGTTCCTTCGATGCGAATAGTTTTAGCTAGATCCTCGAGTGTCATTGTATATTTGTATATTATTACAACGTATTATGGAATTGTGAACTTTTTGCCTGATTCAAGCTCTATTAGGGCTATCACCTCGATGCAGTCATCAGATACTGAAATCTTGAATGCAGACATGTGGTCAGTAAGATAGGGAACAAAATATCTTAGACATGTCCTTGTATAAATACAATTGGTGATATGGTTGCAGCGGTAAATTGTTATAATTTGTTGTTGTTGTTGTTTTATTGTGTCGGCTCACATACCAAATGTTATTAATATGTAATGTAGATTACGGCACGCGATTAAAAGGTACACGCATGCAAGAATGTAAACAAAGATTTGCCTAGTTTGAGTTAATGTACAAAGATGAGTAATTTGAGTGCATAATATGAGAAAGTTAGTACATGATTTATACACGTTTATATTGATAGTTTGTAGATGGTTTAGTTATAAAGATACAAGCTGTATGAACAGAAGTGAAATAACAAGGATACAAAGGGTGTATGAAAGAAGTCTGACTTAGTTCAATTAAGCATGGTTACAGATATAGTTAGAATTTTATTTAGTTTATATGCAGTACAAGTTAACGTGTGAGATTAGGAAAAGAGTTAAAGCAAAGGCTAAAACAAGGGGGTAAATAGAACATGTGAGATGCATATTATTGATAAGAGTCACTAGGTTTTTTTAAGTATAAATATTATGTGTTCATGAACAGTTGATTTATGATCCGTTCGATCTATTTCATTTGTACAGTTTTTACGGAGCATTTCGGGGCAACGAGCAAATTGGGGCAATAAAGAAACGACCAATTACAAAATCAGAGATGATCCAGCTACAGTGGCGGCATGCAGCCCACTGTCCACTGTCTTGTCTGAGGAACTAGTGAGGAAGCCATCCGAGAGAACTGCGATACGCAACGCTATTTCTCAAATCATTCTGGATTTTCTGAAGACAGGGCACTCCGGACTAAAGGTCATAAGTCATTTGAATTGCAGTACCGGTATGCTGCCGATTAGTAGAGATGAAATCTGCAAATGTAACATACTTTATTAAATAGTATCTGTGAGAATAATTTGTCAGGGTTATAATTGGAGATAAGCTTCATTTTATTCATCGTACATCGCCTAGGTCAAGGAATACAGGGCTTCGGTAGAAGGGAAGAGGGTGGTTGTATAACTCTCCATGCCCCTTGCATAGTGAAGGTCCCATACGGATACACAGTCATTATTGAATTTGTAAGAGTGCAATCGATTTATTGAAATAAGGCCACCCCTCTATCTTGCCTTATCGTGTGTGTTTTTTCTCGGTTATTCCATAAATCAGCCACGATTTGATTATCATGATATTTGAGGGAGACTTTCACAGCATAAACTTTAGCATTTCGCAGGTAACTGTAATCCGTAATCTGTAAATTTTGGGTTGATGCTAGGTTTAGGATAAAACATCATGACTTGGTATTCTGGAAGGTTCTTTAAACTAAATTTACTATGTGATAAACACATGTGGGTTAGATTTAATAACCCATTTTATTTTAAATAGTGAAACTTTGATTCCATGAAAAAGTGGCAAAGTAAATCCCCAAAGGGGCTTTTGGGAGAGTTTTAAAAACACCCGTACTGAATGTAAGTAAATATTGTCCAGATTCTAAATAAGCATTTCATAAATTTAACGATGGTTATTTATTTATTTGATTTATTTTTCGTTGTTTTTATATCTTTTCTTAGGATACCAATGTTTCGTCGTATACACAAGAAGTGGTAGGAGACAAGGTTTCCCTACTTGTTGCTTTCTGGAACAGTAAGATGGTCAAGCTAGTTAATGTCGATGACGTCAACACTCGTATCAAGAAGTATTTATTTCCTCTCAAACCAAGAAATATCAACGAGGCAAGTAAATTACAAATATTTTTTTTTTTCTCTCTTTCATTTTCAGACACAAAGCACATTAGGGAGTTCTTTACCAAATTGAATCCCCGGATTGCATCACATCAATCGTTCTTTTTAAATATTAGCTTTAAAAAGAGATTACAAAAATTTCTCTTATTTTCTGAATATTACCGTACTAGTTATTTTGTTTGTTTCCAAACTTCGTTCAAGGTTTCCATGTCTTTTTCCTATATATATCGTTCTATATTTAATTGCATATTTTATCTTTTGTTTGCATATTTATATAACCAAATGTTTAAATATCATTTCCTCTTACATTTGGGCACTTTCTACTTTTCAATAAGAGGACTGTCTTGGTATTTTATGATACCCTTGATTCCATGCATAATTATTTTGCACCTGTCCCATCAACATTACATTTCAAATGCTATTTTGACTTTATAATTGCTGCTTCTTTTTATTTTTTGTCACAGTGGTAAGAGTCCCTCGACAGCAAAGCTTCTCAAAGACAAAATGCCTAAATAGCAAAGATGCCAAAGAGTCTAATAACTACTGTTGTATATATTCAACTATATGGTATTTCACCGTTGAGGGCGTTATCATGATCCAACGTTGTAATACACATGGTACTTTCTGGTGTTATTTCGTTTATTTGAGTTCTCCTCAACTGGTCAAACATAACAACTACCTGTCTAGTACCTGATTTCATGTCAAACTATTAAAGGGGAAGTCCACCTAAAATCTTGGTAAATTCAGTAGAAGCACAAATAGTCAAGAAACAGATCGGTGAATTTTTGAGCAAAACCTGATCTACAGTATATGGAATTTATTAATTTTTGAAGTCACAATCAATCAAACAAAAATTGACAACTCTTTGACGCATCTTGCGAGCTCCCCTCCCTTTGCTTTTTACCACCCCAAAAAATCAAAACAAATAATCAGAAACTGTTATTTTCTCTAAACGAAAAAAATCTAATCGTTCTAGCACCCTAAGTATTATCTTTGCACAAATGTTTTTTACACAGTCCTTCATCAAAAACTAAGAAAATTACAATTCAAACATTTATCTGTACAGAATAGAGGAGAGAGGACGTCGAAAGATGCGTTCGATCGATTAAAATTTCAAAAATTAGTTCTTCCTTATTTTTCAGGTTTTGCTCAATTATTCACCGATCTGCTTCTCTATTGTAATGTTTCTGTGTATGCTGAAACCAACCTCATATTTACATCACGGTTTTCTCACCGTGTTAGATAATTAAAAAAGCGAAAAGTTCTTTCTGCAATTAATAATAATAAATTTGTTATTTGGTATTTATGGACCTGTCAAAGGCTTTCGACATAGTTGATCATGAAATATTATTATCAACATTACAATATTATGGAATTAGAGGAGTGCCCTTACAATGGTTTAAAAGTTATCTTAACAATACTCACGATGTACCCCAAGGGTCAATCCTTGGCCCCCTATTATTGTTGCCACATATAAATGACATTAAGAAAGCTTCTGATAAATTTGAATATGTTATGTATGCAGATAATACTACTTTAATTTATACGCAGCCAAATATTGTTGATTTAGAAAGTAATGTCAATGATGAATTAGAAAAGATTTCTTTATGGTTTAAATCAAATATATATACTATTGATAAACCTTAGTAAAACAAATTATGTAACATTCCATAATAAGACCTGTAAAATAGCCAATACACTAAGTGGTCTCATTCTCAAAATTGATAATATTAGATTGATACTATTGATACTTAGATAATTTTCTTGATGTACTTATAAGTAGTAATATGCGTTGGGAAACGTACATAGATCATTTAATAGGTAAAGTTTCTAAATGTATTGGTATACTCTATAGATTGAAAGATACAATTCCTGCATCCTCTTTGATATTGTTATATAATGCATTTATGATGGCACATTTAAATTATTGTATTGTTGTATGGGGTAATAGTAATCACACAAAATTGGATAAATTATTTAAACTACAAAAGAAATCCCTCCGGATATGCTTAGGCTGTCATTATAGTACTCACCCGGTCCCATTGTTTATGAAATTGAAAACACTGTATATATTTGACTTGTAATTTTATTCAATTGCCCTGCTTGGATTCTTTTATTTTTAAAATAAACTACCGCAAAATATTTCGAGAATGCTCTCTTAAATAATTATGTTCATAATTATAATACTCGTGGGCGAGACTCATTTCATTTTTGACCAGTAAAGACAAATATTTATTTGAAATCTGTAAGAAACAATTTTCCTGTTATTTGAAACTCTATTCCTCCTGAAATATCTTCATGCAAGTCTTTAACATTATTTAAAAGAAACTTGAAGCAGCGTCTTATATCTAAATATCAATAATTATTTTACCAATAACTACATTATACAACGTTACCTATAACTGTTTTCAAACTTATGATTTTGGAATGATTACTTCCATTTGTATTACCTGCCATGAACGATGTCTCTGTCATGTGTTGTCATGTATGTGTCTTTTTTAGTTTTGTTTGTATAAGTAAATCTCTTAACTACTTTTGTTAGTTCCCTATTTCCATTTCCTTACATATTGCAAATGCTTATTATTGTTTATATCTTTGTTTTGTTTTTATTGAAAATGGAATTGAAAGAAAAAAACGAATTGAATTGAAAAGAGACTTACAGCAAGAAATGGAAGATGTAGTGGCTTGTGAATACAAAGATATTGACTTTAATTGAATCTCATTGCCAAACATGTATGAGAGATATTAGAAGTTTAACTCAACACAATCTTGCATGATTGTGCTCCATATCAGAGGAGATGATTTGACAGAAGAGTGCTTTTGTAGATTAATAAAGAGAGCCGTCCCTTCAATTCAGAAAAGTAAGCTACTATTGAATACAGGTAAGTATTGCTGAAGTGATAACTGTTGACTTTTGAGGAGTTTTATTTTCTGTAAATTTGATATTTTGTTATATTCTCATATGTTTAAATTACATAAACTCGTATGATAATGTTTGGCTTCTGCTTACCCTCTTAAAGTAGTGTCGGGTACTCGAAATGCCATTACATTGTGGGAGAAAACTGTCTAGAATCTACTGCATGGGAAGGTTAGAAGGTTCATGATGTAGTACATACAAATTTGCTGTAAACTGTAAGGTTTCACGGAATCAGCAAAATAAAAAGATGATGACCCAGCCTTGTTGAAAATCCCATGCACTGCACACAGAAATGGGTGAGTGGGACCAATCACACATGACAAGAAAGTTTAGTCCAAACTCAGCTATCTTGTCATATCCTGAATATGAGAGCATTTGAAGAGCAATCTTGTTTAAATTTTGTACTATGATATAGGAACAATGACAAAAGCTTAATAATTATTATTTCATATCTACCAGAACAAAAATTTCTTTCTACAGAATTCCGAAGAAATGAATAGAAATTTTTGTTGTAAAATAATAAAACGTCATGTAGGAATGTTTCCATTTTGTAATAAGCTGAGGTCACAAGTGATACAGAAAATGTCATATTGACAATGCTGTCATTTTCGTGTTGTCATACATGCAGGGGCGGATCCAGCCGGCGGCAAGGGAGGGAGCCTAAAAAGGGGCCCACTTCGTGCGAAAATTTGAAAATCGTGCCGGTTGATTTTTCGCTCAGTGGGGTAGTGAGCAACAACAACAAAAATTGGCACCCGAAAAATTTTCTCCGGGAAGGGTTATTTTTTTCCACCGCCACCCTTGGGCGCTAGGGAGGGGCCCAACTTCTTTTTTTCAAAAAAGGGTGTTTTTAACTGTTTTTTTCTAGGGAGGGGCCCCCCCCCCCTGGATCCGCCACTGCATACATGTTATACCATACAAGTAATTATTGAACTGATTGTGTGTACAATGAACACTGTCTACATCATTGATATTGAAAATCACATTGTCTGTAGTTATTACAATGGGGCATGGATTATAATGCATATCTTGGGAATAAGGGTATAGAGAGGGCAGGTTATTAGTATTATTTGCATGTATAGTACATGTGATATAACATGGAGGTTATTCGTGAGTTGTGCTTATTTTCGTTGTTTAACAGAAATTTTGTCTTTTAGCATTTTGAAGATACTTTTGGATTCGAATGATAATTAAAAAAGACCTAATAAATATGACTTTGAAATCTATTTCATGATGAAGAGTAAGTTGTTTTCTGTCCAATGATACTTAGCTATTCATAATATTTCCGCCAAGGGTGACGGAGCAACAGTGTTTTGAAAAAGTGCAGTCAAGATCACCTTGTACAAGTTTGGGCAGATGCACAGAATGTTGGTCATTCATGTTTAACTGTAGTACTATATCATTAAAAGTTAAATTCTGCTTTATGATTCACTGCTTCATCGATCGAATTGATCCAGTGTATCTAAGCTTCCAAATGACATAGTTTCAATCGACAGGATAACCTAAAATTATTTAAAACAGCCTACTAACATTTTGTCTCATTATCTTAGATCTCTCTGTTCACTTGTCAATTGCATCATTTCACATGCATTATGCATGAGATGTGTAAGGTGCATAAAGTTTTTGTTCCGAACTGCACATGGAAACTCACGGGTATATTTTTGTATGTTGGAAGCTTGGCGAATAACAATCAATCAATCAATATATAGAAAATGTCCCATTGACAATGCTGTCATTTTCGTATTGCCATACATGTAATACTATACAAGTAATTATTGAACTAATTGTGTGTAAAATGAACACTGTCTACGTCATTGATATATTGAAAATCACATGGCCTGTATTTATAACAATGGGGCATGGATTATAATGCATATCTGGGGAATAAGGGTATACAGAGTGGGTAGGTTATTAGTACTATTTGCATGTATAGGTGTGATATCGAACATGGAGGCTATTCGTGAGTTGTGCATATTTTCGTTGCTTAACAGAGATTATGTCTTTCAGCATTTTGTAGATACTTTTGTACTCGTATGATATAATTAAAAAGACCTAATAAATATGATTTTGAAATCTATTTCATGATGAAGAGTAAGTTGTCTTCTGTCCAATGATACCCTATTCATAATATTTCCGCCACGGGTGACTGAGCACAAGTATTTTGAAAAAGTGCAGTAAAAATCACCTTGTACCAAGTTTGGGCAGATGCACAGAATGTTGGTCAGGCAACATTCACGTTTAACTGTAGTATTACATCATTTAAATTCTACTTTATGATTCAGTGCTTCATCGTTTAAAGTGATCCGATGTAGCTAAACTTTCAAATGACATAGTTTCAATCGACAGGATAACCTAAAATTATTTAAAACAGCCTACTAACATTTTGTCTCATTATCTTAGATCTCTCTGTTCACTTGTCAATTGCATCATTTCACATGCACAAGATGTGTAAGGTGCATAAAGTTTTTGTTTTGAACTGCACATGGAAACTCACAGGTTTACTAACCTCGAACATTGAGTAAAGTCAAGAAGAAAAAAATTGTTGATAAAGTACCAAAGATATTGACAGTAGACTTTCATGAAAACATATATTCAAGATTGTGTGATCATAACAAAGAGAACATCATAAATATTGTGCTTGTAAATGAGCATTTCCTCAAGTCCGACTTACTTGACATTATCACCTTTTCTTTTTAAATTAACAAAATCAATGCGAATATGTCAGCAATTGTTTTGAGACTCAAATAACAGTGCATAAGGGCTTTTTACCTACTTTTACTGCTTCAGCCTAAACTTGGTAGCTGCTCAGTTATTAGTTATTCTTTAAATTGAAATATAATTTAAGGTCACACAGCTTATAAGTCTTAAATGGCAATCTACCGAAGTTGGGTATAATTTTTGATACGCACTGTAAATGTGGGGTTATGAGAGGCTTAATGGAGTTGGTGCTAGGATGTACGCATTTGGTAATTGATAAGAGGTTGGACGGAGTAGATAGCTTGAATTAGAAAGATTGTCTCTGACTGTTTTTTTTTTTCTTCTTATGAATTTTGCATAATATCAATATAATCATATCTTGAAATCACTTATAGTTCCATATAATCTTTTGCCAATAGGCTGGTGTGGTGCAATGCTGGAGCGAAGATACTGAATGATAATTCTACGACATGCCGCATATATAATTACGAAAATGATCGGTAATGCATATGGCGCTGCTACATAATTATAACTCCCGCGGTCCATTGCGTTGCACAGCGCAAGTTGAGCGATGTGGATGACGTATTATTATAGATCATGTCTATTCATGACCGCCTATCCTAGCACCTTCATACTCTACCCTAATGCGTCCAGAATCTGGTCTACGCCTATCTAGAAAACATGGAGAACATAGTCTTTGCAACATGACGGTGTTGTTGGTGGTAGTAATGTTAGTGGTGGTGTTGGTGATGGTGTGGTGATGGTGGTGTTGTGTGTAGCACCCCGAGGATCATCAAAGTTTAGATATTCGGGAAAATACCACTATTCGGGTAGCGACAATATCTTAATTAGTGCATTTTGATGACGTAAGAACACGTTTACCAGAATAAACTGATTTTTCTCCTCACCCCATTTTTGGGGTAGTTCACTTTCTTTGAGTTTAAAAAAAGATTATGCGGGCGAGCATAATTGTGCCCATTTGCTTTTTCAGAAGGAATGTGGATATACATTTAATAGATTCAAGCAATAATAATAATAAAGTTAGAATATTCTAGGTCTAGATCTAGTTAGATCCAATATCTATCTATACTCTAGGTCTAGACTATATTGTAAGAATGTACTGCCGATCACCCGTCTTGTTTCGCTTGTTTCGCTTTGGAACTGACCTAATTACACACAAGCGAAACAGTGCATTATTAGTATACTAATACATCTTGCGTATGAATATATGTCAATATGAGACATCGTATCAGGACAATTCCCCCAAAGGATAACCAAGGACAACCACCGCTAAGACAATTACCACCCCCTCCCCCACCCAAGGATAACCAACCCGGAGATAATTAATTACCCCGAAAATTACCCCCACCTCTGTTCTTCTCTCTTTTCTCCCTTTCAATTTTTTTTTTTTTTTTGGAGGGGGGATTTCGAATTCACCGCCCCGGCCCCCAGATATGCACATGTACCATATTATAGTCTTGCTGGGAATTCCCACGCTATATTAATTTTGCTGGCACTTTGATCGTGTTATCCATGCGTATCGAATGTTAATGTCTATTGTGTTGTATTCCATAATGCCACTCAACATAATAGCATACATTCAACCATACATTCAACAGTGCTAACACAAATACACAGTGTAACATTCTCAGCAACGTAACATCGTCAAGAACAGCACGAACAGACATGACACGATGGCCTACAATTCCAGATCTAGATTGTGTAGAAAGGTAAAGATAATGTGTGTTGGTTTTTCACCGGCATACACATTTTGGTTAGTATAGGCCTATGAGTTACAAGTTTTGTTAATTTGTTAATCCTGTATTATTTTCTTGCTATAAACCACTTTTATTGATAATATCGTGACTATATAAAACTGTTGAATGGTATTGATATTTCACTGTTAATACGTAGTGAATGCCCGCAAACCATGGACCTATTATCCACAGTCAAACACTGCGCGATTTTTAGAGAGAGAAAAAAAAAATCATGTTTGTATGTTTGTAGGCTAACGTAAGGCCTACTGCATATATATATATATATATATATATAAATGTAAGGAAGTAACAGGTAACTTATACAACATAGTTGGCAACCCTTGTAGAACTAAATACACTGCTTAGAACGGTAGAACACCAACGCCTTAAATATTATCATATATTATATAGGGCCTATAAGACGCACTATTATTTGCTAATACATCTTGCATATGACTATAATTTTATGTCAATGAAAGAAATATCATCTGGTGAGACCGTGAGAGGAAGAAGGGCATTGGTTTTGTGTGATATGAATCAACGCCTTTCTGGCTCTCAGCCGACGATGATGATAGTAAGCGAAAACATTTCACTTCTTCCGTCATTTTAGAGCAACAAGTCATCAATTAACAGCTAGCAAACGGTGTACGATACGTACAGCGCATGCAGTATGGTGGTGTGACCATATAGTTTGCGCGTGACCAAAGTTCGCGTACTAACACTAAAAGCGCTTAAAGAGGAGAGCAATACGCAGCGTATACAATTAAAGTGCGTTGCACTGTGTAGATAGTAATTCTATCTTCAATGAAAGTGCGTTGCACTGTGTAGATAGTACCTCTATTTACTCAGTGCAACGAACTTTTCTTCTCCCATCAGTGATGGGCGAACTATCTTTCATCACGTGATTTACTTTTGACCAATCGTAGAGCAAGATTCTTAGTATGTGGAATATAATGATTAATAGTGATTATGTACCTCACTTTAGAAATCTAGCCATCTGATTGGTCGAAATTGGAGTCCTGATTTCAAGCCATGCCCAACTCACAGGGCATAGCAATAGCCC
The DNA here is from genome assembly GCA_037976565.1 of Mesocentrotus franciscanus. Taxonomy (NCBI): domain Eukaryota; kingdom Metazoa; phylum Echinodermata; class Echinoidea; order Camarodonta; family Strongylocentrotidae; genus Mesocentrotus; species Mesocentrotus franciscanus. Next base: position 25,200,571 of record CP137685.1, read on the forward strand.
ACAGGGCCTAGTTAAAAGTTTCTACCCTCCGATCCTCATTATCCTGCGATTCCCATTGGTTGACTGCGATCCCCATTGGTTTGCGTGTTAAAATTGTCTACGTGCGAGCACGGCCGCCATACAGTGCTCTTTGTCTGCGATTCCCAAATGATTGAAACTTTCACTCGAAGATTAAGCGAAGATTAACAGACAGTGTTTCAGATTTTCTGTGATGTTTTAACAAATTTTTACTCACTAAAAGGCTAAGGTAAGAATTCTTGGTAGATTTTTGTTTTAATTCGGCATATAAAAGTCATATCGACTGCTTTAATACTCGAGGACTAGCTGTTTCTATACTGGCTCGCGGGATAGTTGAATCCCCTGCTATCACCCCGAGGCGCGCCTGGGTGGGCGGCGCGCCTCGGGGTGATAGCAGGGGATTCAACTATCCCGCGAGCATATAATAGGGGCTTTTCGTTTGTGTGGACGAGGACGCCGTTCCCGTCCTCTAACGATGCGAATTGGCTGCAGTCAACCCGTCCTGTTCACTACTTTATAACCCTTTTCGTATGTATGTAGTCGACGCCCGTTCTCTACACGATGACGTAATGCCCCCCCCCCCCTCCCCGCTCGCTTATTCAATTTCTCCTTCTTTCACTTTCTTTCACTCTATTATTTTTGTTCTATCTTTCGTCATGTTATTCTTTGTTTCCCTTCTATCATTTTCTCTCTCTGTTTTTCTTATGTTATTATCTGTTTTTCCATCTTTCATTTTCTCTTCTATCTTTCCATTTTCTATTCTGTATCATTTCCTCTTTCTGTCTCTCCTTATGTAATTGTTTATTGTGACCATTCTATCATTTTCTCTGTCTTTCCTTATGTTATTCTTTATTTCTGTTAGTGTTTGTTTTTATTATTCTATTAATTTCCTCTTTCTATCTTTCCTTATGTTATTCTTTGTTTTTCCATCTTTCATCTTTTCTTCTATCTTTCCATTATCTATGCTTTATCATTTTCTCTTTCTGTCTTTCCTTATGTTATTCTTTATTTCTTCCTTCTTTCACCTTCTCTTATGTTAGTGTTTGTTTTTATTATTCTATTAATTTCCTCTTTCTATCTTTCCTTATGTTATTCTTTGTTTTTCCATCTTTCATCTTTTCTTCTATCTTTCCATTATCTATGCTTTATATCATTTTCTCTTTCTGTCTTTCCTTATGTTATTCTTTATTTCTTCCTTCTATCACCTTCTCTTTTGTTGTTCTTTGTTTTTATCATTCTATCACCTTCTCTTTCTGTCTTTTCTTATGTTATTCTTTGTTTCTTCCTTCTATCACCTTTTCTTATGTAATTCTTTGTTTTTATCGTTCTATCATTTTCTTCCTACCATTCCTTATGTTATTCTTTGTTTTTCCATCTTTCATCTTCTCTTCTATCTTTTCATTATCTTTTGTTTATCCTTTTATCTTTCTGTCTTTCCTTATGTTATTCTTTGTTTCTTCCTTTCATCACCTTTTCTTATGTAATTCTTTGTTTTTATCGTTCTATCATATCTTCCTACCATTCCTTATGTTATTCTTTGTTTTTCCATCTTTCATCTTCTCTTCTATCTTCTCATTATCTATTCTATCACCTTCTCTTATGTTGTTCTTTGTTTTTATCATTCTATCACTTTCTCTTTCTATCTTTCCCTTCGAATTTACGCTGCGATATAGCAAGATGACGTCATTTTGACGACGGGGTTCGAGTTTTTTGACGAACCTCAAATCATGGGTGAACGCGTCCTCAAATTGGGCCTGACGACGTGAGACGACCCGACGCATGCGCAAATCGCCGAAATGACGTCATATCATTGACGTCGTCTATGTGGACGTGCCAAACGAAAAGGCCCTAGTACAGTTATATCGACTGCTACGAGAGGACTAGCTGTTTCTATAGTTGAATCCCCTGCTATCACCCCGAGGTGCGCCTGGGTGGGCGCCGCGCCTCGGGGTGATAGCAGGGGATTCAACTATCCCGCGAGCCAGGATAGAAACAGCTAGTCCTCGAGTATTACAGCAGTCGATATGACTTTTATATGCCGAATTAAAACAAAAATCTACCAAGAAATCTACCAAGAATTTTTTTTTTATAGCCTCATATAATTTCGGAAGCTCATAAATGAAGTAGAAAGACGATCTTGGCTCAACATAGATTCACACTTGAGATACCAAAACTTTTATATACATATCTTCAAGCATAAATAAATTCCTTGCTAAATGATAAACATTGATGGGAATTAAGATAGCATTACATTACCTGATTACATTTGTGTGACCTGTGTCAGAATCTGCAAGACACCACATTGTGGTGGTTTAAAATAAAAATCTGGCGAATTATAACGACCCGGACATTGTTTTGTCAAATCCCCTTCTCCATTCGAGAGAAGTAGAAACTGAACAACATCAGATCGGCTATTGTGGCAGGAGTTAAACGCTAAGAACATTCTGATTATAATATATAGATCGTCCGGATTCGTGGAGGCGCAACGGCTTCTTTGAAATTCTCAAAGTTGTCATTTAAGCCTCCGTGAAATGAGAAGAGTTTTATACCGGTTGCACATGAGGCGTCATTTACCTGACGCAGCGCCGCGTCAGCGACTGCCGCGATATCCACTGCGCCACGATTGATATTAAAAAGATCCTATTCACGTACATATACAATGTTCATATATAAAATCAAACGCATTTCATATACTTGTTCATATACATTGCATTACCTGATTACAAAATTTGGTTTAACCTTTTTCAGACAACAAAAAGTTAAATTCAATTCAAATGTATTGGTCCAAAAGGAAATTCGTTGCGTTTACATGCATTATTCACAGGAAAAAAAATGTACATGTGACATGATACATACAACATAAACGAGTATAGAGATAATAAAAAAATATACCACTTCAACATTATATTTTTCTCTAAATTTACATTATATTCAATGTTTGTTCATATATCCAGAGTTATTACCAACACAATATAACATTGTAATTATTATTATTATTATTATTATTATTATTATTATTATTATTATTATTATCAATATTATTATTATTTCAATTATTATGATTGGTTTGACTCATATCATTATATTAAAATATTGTTATTAGGCACACAATAAACCACAAACAGTTTATTATTCAAAAGAATTTATCATAATTATTTTCTATAGGTGGAAAAATAACCATGTATAAATCCTAATAAGTTACAAATAATGTTCATATCTTCTGGGGAACGCAACACCCTATTCTGATAAATCCACAATAATTAATACAAATAAGATTTTGATCACTTCCTACAATCAAATAGAAAAGAATGTAATACGAATCATACATTTTACATTTTAAATTTCATTCAACAGACAGATAGAGTACGGAACAAAAGAGTTCAGGCACCTCGAAGTGCGGGATTTCTTCGACTGCCACCTTTTACCATTTTTAGCCCGACATAATTTTCATTCAGGGGGTGACTTGAATCCCTTGAAACCTTGACAGCCGTACACACTGCTCTGTTTCTACAAACCTCATCAAAATCCATTGGTCTATCTACACTGTTAGAAAATTTCTCTATAAAAAAACAGAAAAGTGCCTGCAGCAGAGTCTCGAGAACTCCTGTAATTTTACTGCACAGTTCTTATCGCAATTTACTACTTATCTGTTTTTAACAGACAATCTGTATGTGATAAATACAATTTCTTCTTTAAAAAACAGAAAAGTACTTGCAGAAGTCTCGAGAACTCCTGTAATTTTACTGCACAGTTCTTATCGCAATTTACTACTTATCTGTTTTTAACAGACAATCTGTATGTGATAAATACAATTTCTTCTTTAAAAAAACAGAAAAGTACTTGCAGAAGTCTCGAGAACTCCTGTAATTTTACTGCATAATTCTTATTGCAATTTACTACTTATCTGTTTTATAACAAACTATCTGTATGTGATAAATACAAGTTCTTCTTTAAACAAACAGAAAAGCACTTGCAGAAGTCTTGAGAACTCCTGTAATTTTACTGCATATTTCTCATCGCAATTTACTACTTATTGGTTTTATAACAGACTATCTGTATGTGATAAATACAAGTTCTTCTTTAAACAAACAGAAAAGCACTTGCAGAAGTCTTGAGAACTCCTGTGATTTTACTGCATATTTCTCATCGTAATTTACTACTTATCGGTTTTATAACAGACTATCTGTATGTGATAAATACAAGAAACACCAGTCCATCAAACAATCAACTGCAACATTCTGTTATTTTAAGGGTTTATTGATCAATAATATGCAAAAAAACTTAATTACAGACTCAAATCTTAACATTTACTGATGTTCTGACCATGCACATTTACACTGGCAATTAATATTCCTACTGAAAAGTGTTTCTGGGTTTAAACACAATCAACAATATACAATCCTTCTGTAACGCGTTCTCACTTAGTCTGTGACGGCAGGTACAGACCAAGTGAGAAGACACTAGTGGAAGGAGTGCACACTCTAAAAAAAAACTGCTCAATTTGAGTCAAAATGTTACTCTTTTGAGTGGTCAAAAGGGAACCACCCGACTTTTGAGTAAACTTTGCTCAGCATGTGTTGAGTAACAAATCTACTCATCTGTTGAGTAAAAATATTACTCAATAAAAGACTAAATCTCTACTCAGTTTTAATGAGTCAACCTTTACTCAATATTTACTCCTCTGTTGAGCGGTTCCCTTTTTACTCAGTACTGGGTAGAAACGTAATCAACTCATGTCGAGTAAGAAACTGCTCATGAGTTGAGCCAAATTTTACTCAATTAACGAGTACATGTTTTGACTCAAATTGTTTGAGCGATTTTTTGCTCAAATATTGAGTATGATGTTTTCTGGGTAACGCTTAGTTGCTCAATCAATATTGAGTAAAAACATGTACTAAGTTAAGTACATGTTTTTACTCAATACTGATTAAAACAAAGGTGGATTCAACTATAGGGTTTTAACTTTTTGACTAAGGGTTTAACTAAACCGCTGATTAATATTGTTCTTTTTTATAGCTGTTAAGTAACCATTATTTGTCAATAGAGAATAGAGAATAGAGAATAGAGAATAGAGAATATAAACCATAATTTTGCCTGATTTCTAAATTAAGCATTGATTTGAAGTTCTTCACTCACACACAATGCAAATAACATAAAGTCAACGACATTTTAAGTTCAGTAACATAATTTGTGGTCTTTAATTTCCCAAATCAGTTTGAATCACAGTGTAAACATACATGATATTAAAAACCTCTTTTGTCTACATCTTTTCTTTCTCTCTTCCTCACTTTGAATTCATAATTTGTTGTTAAATTATGGGCATGTTTTAAATGATGCCACACCTGCTTTATGGTGGAAAATTTCTGCAAACATTTCACACAGTTCAACACCATATTGCTTCTTACAATTTACATTAATAATGCAAATAGAAAACTAACATAATCCACAAACTTCTTCCAAAACTTGAGCCGTAGGCCGGTATGTTTTTTCGGGAGGATTTCCTCAGGGTTTTCTCTTCTATTAAGGCAAAGGCTTCAAGATCCAAGAGTCCACATTCTGCAAGACAAAATAAGAAACAACTATAGTTTTTGAAAAGTTTGGCCATCATCTATACAGGAAATCAGTACCACAATTTTTCATCAAGATTTTCAGCTAATTTTTAAAACCATATCCAGTTAAATCTTGTGACCACTATAAAGAACCTAAAATGAAACTATGCGCACCTTGTCTGCACTTCTAACTTTTAAGAGGCTGTAATACATATGGGGCCAGTCACCACGAAATGAGTCCAGTGTCGCATTAGGCTCAATCGTAGTAATAGCGATGTATAGTGTGTATGTACTGAAAATTGACCCACCTACCACATTTAAGATTTTTCCAAAAATCGACTTATTAATGTCTTGTAGTTTATGTCCCCAGAGCTTAGGTCACGAAAATATATCCTTCTAACATTTTTTGGCAAATAATATAGGCTATGTTACGCATCATTAACTTTACACCTAATTATCTCAAAACTGGGTAATCCCATTGTTTATAAAGTCCAATTAGGTTTTTGTTCATATTTCTGGATATAATTTATCAATTTTAATGTGTGACCCCTTAATTTAAAGCTTACTTAATGTAGATTCATATAATACTTAAAAACAGGAATAAAAATTTTGACCAACTGGACTCATTTCGTGGTGACAGGCCCCATATGTTTTAACTTTCAATTTGTTTAGTACACAGTGCAACCACATTGATGAAAGCTGTCAGATTTGTCAAGTTTCTGTTGTTATAGGCCTATGTCAGAGTGCCATTATGCCTAACAGGACAGTGTGAACAAAGGTGGATTTTTTTTCTTTCTGGTAATTGTACTGGGTGTAATTTTTGAGGGCATTTTAGTATTGACGTTCTTGTATAATTATGTCTAGATCTAGTCCTGCTAAGCATGACCTCACATATTATCTTTTAATATCTTAACATTATACATGTTTAGATTTCACACAAACTTGCAAAAGAGAATATGAACCCCAGTCATGCGTGAGTGCCTTCCACAATGGGATGGTATGGTATGGGGCAAGACACTCAAGCATGACTGATTCGCATTCTCTTGTATCATTATTTAGCGGGAATCACATAATAAAACATAACCTACAGGGATGTGCCACTCCGTCTAATAGGCCACTTTTGACCCTTAATTGACCCTTACTTTAAAAATGAGTAGGGGTTTTGAAGCTCTATAACAGCACACCCCGTTCAAACCAAGTCTGGGAGGGGCACTGGACCTGATTAACAAGGCACATGCAATGCAGGGCCTGATTGAGGGGATACAGGCAGTATTTTGGCAATGTTTAAATGTGATAGGCCTACATGGTATAGATTCCAAGGAATAACAAGGTAGGCCGCAAGCTAATTAGGTTAATATTCAACATTTGCATCCGTATCAGGATTACCCTGGAACCCCCGTTCATGAAAGCTGGATCGAAGTCCACCCTGATAGGCTCAGTGATGGCCTAGACCCTAGTATTATATTGGTTTTGATAAAAGAAGATTGATTTTCTTAAGGCCAAAAACAAAACAAAAAATGTTTAGCGTCCTGGTTTTTTTCGAAAAATAGGAAGGAGGAGGCTCTTTTTTATTTTTTTATTTTCTTTCAAAATGGCCGCTCAAAATGGCCGCTCGGTACATTTAAAAAAATCAGAAATAGACCCTAGATCCATTTTAGCAGTGTTTTTCATGTTTTGTTTTTTTCAACAAAAAAAAATCAACAACAAAATTCAAAAATTTCCACAAAAAAATTTAAAAATAGGAGGCGGCCCAAAAAGGAAGCGGGCGGGAACGCTAAACATGTATATTTTTTAAGTGGCCTTATATTGGTAATTGGCCGAATGCCCAGGGCAAATCGTCCTGTAGAACCATCTGCATCAATAGAATAGGCCTAGGTAGCTCCGACGTACGCCGAAGCCGTCGTCGGAGCTCCCTGGGTCTGGAGTCACTATGAACATGACGGACAAAGAAAGCGGACAACATATACAGTTCCTCAGGTAGACAAAGCTAAATCCCTTCACTGCATGCTATAAGCCAGTTCATAGTTACAATCCGAGCATGGGCAGATAAAGGTCATTTGTACCAAAATGGTAAAACCCACAGAGATGAATACTGGATTATGCGCTCATGAAAGTTATGTAACATTATTCATTTATGCACCAACGGTACATTCTATGATACGCAGGTGGAAGTATTCTTTTCAAGAGGACAAACAAAAGGTATTCATGAAGCACATTGGCAGTTATTATTCTAAGATGCTCAAAGTGGAACTTCTCCATGTGTAAAAGATCTGTGGATATTTGGGGTCATTTGTACCATGTGCTATCTGTAAACTCCTTATCATGTAAAAATGTGTAGAACAGGTGAATATGTGACACCTGTTATACACATTTTTACATAATAACAGTGAAGGGATGTTCCTTTGTCTACCTGAGGAACTGTATATTTTGTCCGCTTTCTTTGTCCGCCATATTCATAGTGAGTTACCCCAGGCCATGCCAAATAGGTCCTACGTGTTTAATACAAATGCAAAGTAGGCTAGCTATTACCGGTCACTGAATTAAAGATACCATGTCCCTTTCGCAGCCAATCTCAAATTCTGTAGAACTTTGCAGGAATTATGAATGTGTCATGTATGTCCTATCTGTGAAATTTAAACGTTAGCAGTGTCCTAATATTCAAATTATGCAAGGAAACCCGTTTACTTGCTAGACCTCACTGTCAGACACTATTGTCAGTATTGAGTGACTGACTGGCTTTTCTTCTTCTTTGGTAATAACATACATAAAATGAGCTGTATATAAAAGATTTGTCTTCATCAATAACCCACTTCTTGTAATGGCCAAAATTAAACTGATTGAATCTTTGCGCAGCATAAAACTTACGACCATGCGGTACAATGGTCTGAAAACCAAGACTATTAGTCTTTATTTTCCCACTTACAGACATTTTGAAGCCCCATTTTTTAAGGGAGTTTTAAATTAGTATTATCTTTCAAATGCCATTGCATGGAATTTAACCTTTTCATTTTATTGGCCTGCAAAGGGACATAGTACCTTTAATGCATGCACGCACGCCCAAGTTCACAATCACATAGACTAGTCTAGGCATAATGACATTGACAGTGCATGACAACAATAATTTCACAATCTTGATCAAAATATCTTGACTAAATATCACACAGTAGCATTATTAAATTAGCATGAGGAACACTTACCTAAAAATGTAGGTTGTAACTCTTCCATGCTCCATGAGCTCAGAATTTCTTCGACAGTCACATCCATATCTCACTCTGAGTTATTTATTACCTGCCGCCGCGTAATACCCAACCGTAGTTTACTCAAAATTGACACAAATGAAATTCGTACTCAACGTTGAGTCATTGATTTACTCTTCATCGAAGGTAACAAATTACTCGGGTGACGAGTACCACTAAAATCAAGGTCTTACTCCAGCTTGAGTACTAAATTGCTCATTTTGTTACTCAACTTGTTTTACTCGGCAAAATTTACTCGCTGACTTTAAGAGTGTGTACATCAACACTGACACAAGTCTAAGGGTCAACATTTTCAAAATGTCACCCTTCAGTCAAGCAGACCTAAAATACATCACTAACTGAACTGACAATCCATCGGCTGGTTATTCAAGAGCTTTTTCGCGAATCTTTCTCCATACCAAATCCCGGAAGAAAACACATACCACATGGCATTATAATGTACCTTCATGTAGCATAAATCAACAATAATTAAAACCCTAAAAACACCAACATGAAAGTATCAGACATGTTTAAAGTTTAAAAAAATTGTATGACATATATATAGGAGCCAATGAGGCCTTCTTCGTTCAAAAAATGGTCAAATATCATCACGAATTAATTACGTATATACCTGTACTTGTACCAGATGCAAGTGGAGACAAATACAGCTAGAGAAGGAGCAGTTCGTGCCAATCGGTAGTAAGTTTGTAATCATTTCTTAGGCCAACCTTTACCCACAGCTAATTTACAAAATCTGCATCACAATTACACATACATGTACAACATTCAGAGATTTTCTTTTAAACATTTGAGTTAGTCAAAAACATTCAGCTGAATTAGCTTTAGATTACTTGTATCGAGAATCTAGAGTTGACAACAGTAAAATATTGATATATGCCGGTGAAGAAAAAGACATTGTAACTCATGCTCCTTGGAAAAGATTATCTTGGCTCTGACCTAAAATCCAATCCCTTCAGATCTAGATGCATAAAACCTAATATAGTAACTCTGGTTATGCAGTTTGTGCCAACTGGCAGTTCATCTGGAATTATGTTTTTCACCGGTCATCTCTGAAACAGTTTCATCTTTGACATTTAAATGCAACTCAGACACATTAACTTGAAAAGTTTCAACTCTTTCCAAGTCGTACTTTTAACATAAACAGCCTTTATCATAATCAAATAACATAGCATTGCAAGGTTCAACAATGATACCAGTATTACTCACAAGGTGCAGGACATCCAAACAAAAAGTTGGTTGATTAAAAGAGAAACATTCCAAAAATAAGGGGCTTATATCTATGCCCTAGGTTACTGATTAGGACCACATTCTGGTCAATAACATTTTCAGATGTTGCCAATGGAGGTGCAACGTTACAAATGAACTGCTGAAGGTGTATAGTGTTTGTGATAAATTTGAAAATCTTGCATGAACAATGTTGCCAAGCTGTAAATTTCTTTTGACAAAATCTATAAAGCATGATAACATGCATGACCAGGCGCAATAACTTAACAGAAAAATAAAAATTAAAGTTACTTTATAAAAATAAATTAACTGTCAAAAATTTGCAGGATACAGGGTCCCAAAGTCTATGTGCTGAGCAAACATATTGCACCAAGTCCGTTACTGATCGGTATGCCAGTCCGACTCGAATTCCATGATCCCGCGGAGGAGGGCTACAATCTTAGGAGCAACCGTACGGTAGATTTTTTCTTCTTCTTGCCTCCACTCTGTGTGACTACTGGCCCTCTGGGTTGATGCTGATCAGTTCCCTAAAAATACAAGAACAGCAAGCCACAAATATGTTTAAATAATTGAAATTTCTCCCAGGAAGCATTACATTTATAAAAGAAGTTATCTTGTGTAAGAATCTGCACATTTCTAAATACATGTATAGCAGAACTCAAAAGCCTAGCTGCCACACAGGGTACGATACACCACCATAAAGTCGTGGGTGGGGAAAGGGGGCGTTGAACAATGAGAATTCTGAGAGTAAGGAAAACCACAGGTAAAGATGCCTTCCAGTATCTCTCTACACACCATTTGCCCTGGTCAGCGCATAGGAAATTGTCATTTTTCAGATACTGGCCTGTGAATAATTAACATGGCAAGAAATTTTTGACAAATCAATATGGTCACTTGAGGTGATCGTCTACTAATACAATTAACAAAGGGTACTGCAATGTGGAGCAAATCATGATAATTTCATGATGTTTGTGTGTGTCTCCGAGAGGCCTAATGATTTCATCATGTCCTTGTGATGACATGCCATGACATTACCGACGTCACCACTGGTCATGTTGTGCATCAGTCACCGTGCTCTTTCAAGCCAGGAAAAAGTTGTGTAGCAATAACATTGAAACCAAAGAAAAGTTAGTAAAAGCTCACCTTTGGATAAACTCCATTGTGACCGCAGCCTCTGGCGGGTACTCCAAAGAAAGCGTGTAGAAGCATATGAAGAGGCAAATGACAGCTTCACTGAAGGTGGCAATTCAATCATTTACAACAGACCCCTCTATTACAAGGTAGAACACGTTCCGGCCCTGGAAGATGACACCTGTTCTACACATTTTTACATAATAGCAGTGAAGGGATGTTCCTTTGTCCACCACAGCAATTGTTGAGGGTAGAATAGGAACCGTATATTTTGTCCTCTTTCTTTGTCCGTCATGTTCATAGTGATATTAAAAAGTCGAATCATAATTACAAGCGCCAGATTGCGCTGTAGGCCTACGAGGCTACGACTAATAGGAATTTGCGCATAATTAAATTATTGAAAACGGTACATTTTTTAATTTCACGAAGCACTCTGTAAAATTAAAGAAAATCGGTACATTAGGTCTGTAAGCATAACAAATTGCTTTAAATTTAACTTTCTTCTTTTTATTTCAAGTAAAATTAATGAAAAATTATGTTGAAAACCAGTAATTTCGTTTCTTTTAGAATTATTCTTTAAAATTACAGATGATCTGCGGCTTCAATGATTCACAAAACAATTTTGTAAGAAAACAGATCTTTCCTTTAAAAATGAGGATTACTCTATTTCAAAAAGCACTCTGTATAAAATTACAGAAAATCGGAACATTAGATCTGTAAGCATAACAAATTCCTGTAAAAAAAAATTATTCTTTTCATTTCAAGTAAAATAAATGAAAAACTCTGTTGAAACCCAGTTATTTCGTTTCTTTTGGAATTATTCTTTAAAATTACAGTAGTTTGCGGCTACAATGATTCACAAAACAATTTTGTAAGAAAACAGATCTTTCCTTTTAAAATAAGGATTAGTCTATTTCAAAAAGCACTCTGTATAAAATTACAGAAAATCGGAACATGAGGTCTGTAAGCATAACAAATTGCTGTAAAACAAAATTTCTTCTTTTCATTTCAAGTAAAATTAATGAAAAACTCTGTTGAAACCCAGTTATTTCGTTTCTTTTGGAATTATTCTTTAAAATTACAGTAGTCTGCGGCAACAATGATTCACAAAACAATTTGTAAAAAAACAGATCTTTCCTTTAAACATGAGGATTACTTTACTTCACAAAGCACTCTGTAATAATTACAGAAAATTGGTACATGAGGTATGTAAGCATACAAATTTCCTGTAAAAAAAAAAATTCTTATCTTTTTTTAGGAATCTTTCCTGTTAAATTACAGAAAATTTCCAGTTACAACAATTTACAGAATGATTCTGTTTTTTTTTCCTGTGAAATCTTCTGTTTTTGTTAACAGTGTATTATTTTAAAATAAATATTATTATAAAAATGCAATATATTATGACATGTCAAGTTCATATTTTCAAGTTCATTTTATTCAAAACCACACAAAACATGATATAATCTTTTAGATAAAACAGAGAGTGGTAATAGTACATTAATCAACATATATTAACTTGATTACATCATAAAATGAATGGTTTTAAGACCCCTTTAGAAGCTAAGATTGTGAGCGGGGCCCTATAGTCAACAAAATACATACATTAACAGTATGGCAAGGTTAATTAATAAACAGAATGTAACGTATATACAAGGGATGGAAATACTAAGCTACAGAATATAGAACACACAAATACTCACACACACGCGTGCACACACACACACACGCACACGCACACACACACATAGCAAACACGCTGATGATGTGAGTATAAATACAAAAGAGACTTTTTCACACCAAATGCAAACATTTCTTTTAATTACTAGTGTATCGACTGATTTCATGCACAATCGAAATGACGCCTTGTGTAAACAGGTTTTAGATCGATGGGGTCATGGTTTAAAGATACTATGTCCCTTTTGCAGCCAACATCAAATTATGTAGAACTTTGCAGGAATTATTGAATATGTCATGTATGTCCTATCTGTGAAATTTAAACGTTAGCAGTGTCCTAATATTCAAATTATGCAAGGAAACCCCTTTACTTGCTAGACTTCACTGTCAGACACTAATGAGTGACTGACTGGCTTTTTTTTCTCATCTTTGGTAATAACGTACATAAAATGAGCTGTAAAGGGTAGGCCTACATGAGCATTTGTCTACATCAATAACCCA
>CP137685.1:25213947-25243776 GCA_037976565.1 Mesocentrotus franciscanus
CCACCGATTGGCCTTATTATTATACTCCAACTCGGGTCATGTGAAATAAATATTATATCATTTGATATAAATTATAAAACATTGTTTTTCCGTAAAAACAAGTTTTGTTTTTGCACATCGTCCTGTTTTATGTACATATTATTGTTTATGCAAAATTGAAAAAAGCCCTGTGTTGGTCTCGCGGTTGACCCTTGTCTACCTGCATACTACGATTCAGGGTTCGAGCCCACCTGAGTGGCATCTTTAGAATAGAACATTTCTAAATGATAGTTTGCCAAATGCGTAAGTGCACAATGTCCATATAACTTCAGGGAGAGTCTTATTTTGCCTAAATATATAAATATTATGTTTATAAAGTATAACTAGTGATTATCATTGCAATTTTGTAGGGCTACATTGCCAAATTTTGCCCCCTTGATATTGTATATAGCCTAGTAGTAGTAGTAGCTGTCTGTCGCGAAGCGACAATGACCGCCTTCACTTTCATGAAGGATGCTTGCAAAGGTGGGTAAGTACCGGTAGCTCTTGCAAGTTACTAACGGCACTCTCTCGGGGAACTGGTGGCAGTTTCACACCGGCGAGGACAACCCAGGACGGGTGTGAACCACTAGACCCTGCAGTGACTGATCAAAGGATGTCGGGAGTTCCGAATCTTCAATTGACCTCAATGCTGTCACGGTAGCATGGTTTTCTGTTAGGGTTTGCTCCCTAGTAAGAACCAGGAAAAACCCCGGATCACCTAGGAAATTATCTCGGTATCTGTTTCCCCTTCCTCAACCCATGCCCCCCTCCTCCCCACCCACCCACCCGATAACAGATGTCCGGATACGTCTATGTAGCTTTGTGTACATGTATGTAAAATAATATGTGGCATATGGTAGTATGCCACGCACAGGGGCGCCGGGAGTGGAAGGGGGAAACGCATTTCGCCCCTTCCGAAAAAAATCAGCAGTAAAGGAGTAAAAATGGTTTGCATTTTTTAACTAAAAATAAAAAAAATAAAATGAAAACCTGAATTGAATCACATAAAAATTATATTCCATTCAAAGAAAAGGAGAGTCAACAGGAATTAAATTTCCTAAACGTTCCGCATGCCCCTATATTTATCAATGGAGGATTTTATAATAGCGATACGCGCACATCGTGGAAATATATGGTGAGAGGGTGGGAAAGCGCGTGTGTTTTTTATTATAGGGGTGAGAAGAAATGAGCTCCTGAACACTGCCGTACTGATGGGGGCAGGTGCCCCCTAAATAAAATTAAAACGTGGTTTATTTCTAATTCGATACCAGTGATTTACAAATGTTGCTGAAATGACATGATTTTCCGGGATTTTTTCTCAATTTTCTTTTGTAAATTATACTTTTTTATGCGTTTGTTGGAAAATTACAAATCCCCAAATTTACAGTCAGGAAAAAATATGCTTATCTAGAAGCCTTCATGTCAGGGCCTGCAGAACGGTGTGGCTCGGTGGCTCGAGCCCCCTTACTTTTTTTTAAAAGTATGTTACAGAGAAAAAAAGAAAGAAAGAGAGAAAGAAAGAATGAGTGACCTGCCAGTGTCACAAATGAGGTATCTAAATTTGCTCATCTGACCGTAATTAAATGTCTAAAACCCCTGAGCTTAATGGGGATCAGCCCCCTGGACCCCACGCCAATTAGTGACATGCCAGTGTCACATATAAGGTATCTAAATATGCTTATATGACCGTAATTTAATGCCTAAAACCCCTGAGCGTCCGGGGGCTCCGCCCCTTGACCCCCGCCGGGGCAAAGTTCCTGGACCCCACGCCAATTTACGCTCCACTCGCTTCGCTCGCTACGCTCTACCTGATCGTTAATACTCCACTTTGAAAAACGTTCCGCGGGGCCTGCATGTAACATGTAAGAGTGGTGGTGATGCAGATTTTTCTTCTGCCCCAAAACATTTTTGCTCATTACGCCACTGCCCCTGAAAGGTGACCCCCAAATCCGAAACTGCTTCCGGTGCGCCTGGCCACGCACAAAGTTCTATGATACTTAATTTAATTTAATTGACATTCAGCGATGCAAGCAAAATAACATTATAAAGGGGGCAAAGTCTGCCATTCTTTACCAACGTAAAATGACAATGCTCGAGAACAGTGTGGATAAAAATGGCTTCAACATACGAACCGGTAAGCCTACGTGTTTTAAGGTACCTTTTAGGAATCAGAGTTGAATTGTTTTGGTCTGCGTTCAATTTTGTAGGATTATCTTGCATATCACAAAAGACCAGTTGACAAAATGTCTTCAAATTGAAGCGTACTTCTTGTCAAAGTGTCGAGTGATGAACTATTGCATTCACTTTTTGCTAGTTATGAAATTTCAATAGTCAGAAATACATGTTACATGTTAGTCGTGGGCTATGGCTATTTCGGGCAACCTCTTGACGAGCTTTAGGATCGACATGAGCAATCATTCTATTTAAGGTATACATGATTCTTGTTGGAGAATTTGTCTATTTCTATATTACTAACGATATGACCAAATCACGGGTATATTGATGATGGATCTACACTCACCAATGCACTATCCCAGCAAATAGTCAAAAGAAATCATGAGCTGTGTATGGGCTCTGTGACTCATCTTGCTGGTGCAAGCTGTAATTAGTTCAACGTCATCTTTTTCTTACCCGCACCAATCATTTGTTATTTCTTCTTTCTTAAGTTCATATTGATTTTTTTTAATACTAAAAATGATGAGGTGATGTTCATCTTACGCCGGATGTGGCGTTCAAAACACTTGGCGAGATACCGGACGGTATACCAAGAATTAACGTAGACGTAGATGTAGAATATGCATCACTTTTCACAGAAAGGCATACGATTGGTCGTTCGATCAATTGTAGCTTATGTTTATATAAAAACAGAAATAAAATGTATTTGATATGAGTTATATATATGATATTGTATCGTTCATAATTATAGAAACTGAGGCGGATCCAGGAATTTCCGAATGGGCAGGGGATGCATTTTACCACAGGAACATGATTTCGGGAATCACTGGCACTATCCATTCAGGCAGTGGCGTAATGAGCAATATCTGTTTGGGGGCAGAAATTAGAAGAACGCCCCCCCCCCCGGCACCGCCGTAGCCAGAGTTTGATGTTTGGGGGAGGCACATACATGTAATTGATCGACGTCCTGGGGAGGGGTCTATGAGGATGGGCCTGCCCCCCGGAAAATCATGTCATTTCAGCAACATTTTTACATCACTGGTATCGAATTAGAAATAAACCACATTTGAATTTTATTGTGCGGGGCAACTACCCCCTCCCCCTCAGTACGCCAGTGCATTCAGGAAGAAGTCCAAGGATTCAAAAAAGGGGGAAAACACGATCGCAAAGACTTTCTAAAAATCAACCCTAAACGATTTCAATAGCCTTGTCTATCACCAATTGCCATGTGTGAACATTACAATGACGCACTTTGTTACATAATTTAAGTTACGTAATCAGTACATGATTGCTATGAGACTTACAGCATGGAATTGAAATTGCCCTAGATTTTTTTTTCGAAAGTCTTTTCGATCGTGTTAACAAAAATTAAAATGGGAGAATAAAGGGAAATGTCTCACTTATTTCAAAAGAAGCTCCGACGACTTGGGAGGGGAGGATCATCAGAAGATTTTCATAATTTTTCACAAGGGGTTGGGTAGCCTTGGCGCCCCCT
Source organism: Mesocentrotus franciscanus (assembly GCA_037976565.1). NCBI lineage: Eukaryota > Metazoa > Echinodermata > Echinoidea > Camarodonta > Strongylocentrotidae > Mesocentrotus > Mesocentrotus franciscanus. The sequence continues at coordinate 25,217,639 of CP137685.1, forward strand.
TGATTCACTTATGGTGAACGTTAATAATAGCGTAAAATATAGTGTTCACACTTGTAAATTTAATTTGGTTAGATGCAGGAGGAATCTACCCGACTGTTTTCTTCAAAAGGAAAGTGAATGTCACCGTATGTAGCTGCAGCTTACAAGCGAATGTATCGGGTCTCGTGCAGCATATTGACCAATGGATGAGTGATGTGGTGGAAACTGTGAGATTTGAGCCCCTATCGTACAACATCAGTGAAATGAACAAGTTTGATATGAGTGAGATAGATATTCTGCTTCTCTGTCACTCCATAGAAAACAGGCGATTCTCAATAACCGATGTCACAGGTGCTCTCTATGATGACTTCCTATCGCGTGCCAGAAAATATCTCGGTGAGGAATCGTTAGGTTTTCTTCTTTCATTCTAATGGTTTCTACTTTTATTGCATGTAATTTCTTTTTCTTCATAAATTTATAACCACATTCTTACTGCATTTAATCTTATTTAATTTAGTATCATAATAATAGTGTAATTTAAACATGATACACGACATACATTACTAGAGGTGTCGTAGTCTAGTGGATACGTCGTCGTAATGTGGATCACATGGTTTGCGGCATCAATGTCCTTTGTCAAGACATTAATCTACATTATCACTCTCCATCCAGGTGTTAAATGGGTACTGGTAGGAAGGAATTCATCGAACGCTCTGAGCACGGAAATCGGTAGGCTAGCAGAGTCTTGTTAATTTTGGAGCTCCTTGAGAACCTTGCGTGGTGGACATGTGCGCTATGAAAATATTCAATATTATTATTACCATTATTATTATTATTATTATTATCATTGTTATTATCATAATTACACTGGCTATAGCCGAACTACCATGATATAACGCTCATGCCTTCAAAGAATTGCCTTCCTGCCGGTAGTCATTTACTTGGTTTAGATTATTAAATGTCTTGCCAGAGGATGTTAGGGTCGTGACAGGGACCCGAACCCCTTACCTTCTGACCCATGGTCAGGAAATAAATATTCTAGACCACGAAATATTTATCTCTTATGTAACATAAATTATTGTAATATTGACTACTTGTGGTTGATGAAAGGTCGTCATCGTATACAACAGAAATTCAAAGAGGGGGAAAATACAATACCTTCATTTAATATACAATTTTCATTTGAACAGGTCAGAATAAAGTGGGAGTTATAGCTCATGACTTTTCAGACGGAGAACTTACATCAGAGAAACTATCATCGAGGATGGCTACCTTTCGCCACACCCAGAGTACAACATTCAAATGTGCATCACTTGTTCTGATTGGAGGTCAGCTGACTGAGGATCCAGTACAACTGACCAAGAACCAGATTGATGGTCTTCGACAGTTCTTCTGTGCAGCATCATCTCAGAGTATGTTGCACAGATTCCTCTGTTGCTTCACACGTGGAGCATGTGGGCACAGGGGCACGCGCCCCCTCCCGGCAGCGAGTGTTGAACAAATGATTTAATCAAAAACAAAAATGTGAGAAAAGAGAGAGGTGAAAAGGAGAAGGGGAAAAGAACTATAAAAGAACAGCTGAACAATCCCAAACCCGCCCCCTGATCAGTAGCCTTTTTTAAAGTAAGAGTGGGACCTCCCCCTCCTCAATCGTTCCAGTACCCTAGCTATTATTAAACGGAAGGACTCACGCTAAGCCACTGTCAAATCAATGTTTCTCCAAGAAAAAAAAAAGTGATTTTCAACTGTAAACCCTTAATCATATTATTCAGTGGCGTATACAGACCTTGGCCTCTGGAGTGAAAGAGTTAAAGAATATGAGCTCATGGCCATCAGAGTTTGGGAGATAAATTTCAAGTCATGTGGTACAGATTCCTGTCTCTCGACACATGTTGTTGTTGATTTTATTTAGACACGGTAAAAACACACTTTCAGCCAAAAAGGCTTTTTTTCATTTTACATTTTACGATGTCAAACATTACAATTTTAAAATCAATAAAGAGATAAATCATTTTCCAAAGATGATCCATTATAATGTTTTGATCAGGAGAGGTATATGACTGTCTGTGAGAATTTAAGGTACTAACTAATAATCAAATATAGCGAATGGATTATAATGTTCTTCAGATTACTGCCCTTTGTTGAAATTACCCTAAAAATGACAGAAATATCAGGATAGACACGAGGAATCTATGCCGAAAAGTGAGGAAGAGTTTGTCAAGCCAACTAAGGTGTATGATGGTAAACACAGAACTAAAGCTGTAGCAGATCAGAAGCCAACGTCTTCAAAGAGCCCTCAGAAAACTCCCAAGGATCCAAAGGGTCGTGCGGTGCGATTTTTATTTTAACACACAAATTGCATAGGCAAATTGAGCTGCAATTAAGTCGCTCGACTCGACCAACTTGACTTTCCAACATGACGTCATCGGGTCTAAGAATTTGTCTTATCTGTCGTCTAAGCAAAGACAAACTGCTTTAAGTGTTTAGAATACGGCTAAGGCAACTTTCTTAACCTAGACAAATTCTTAGACATTTTCTTAGACTTAAGAAAATGTTAAGAAAAAGTTTATTGAATACGGGCCCGGTATCTTTGCATGTTTTTTCTGTAGACCATGCAGTGTCTGAGTACGTAAAAGATATGCAATGTGACAGAGTTACTTACAGACTGAGTTAAAGGTACCAGAAGACAATATAAAGAACTAAAGATAGGTCAGGATTTTTTTTATAAATACTAGTCGGGCTTGACAGCTCTATTTTTATTTGGAATTCCATATATTTTCCTCCTCATTTTTTCTTGAGGGGGGGGGGGGTAAATTTGTTATTTTTAAATTTGAAGAGGACCTTATCTGTATCTTGTTCACATGTTAAAAGAAACCAAAATCCTTGAAATATTTGAATGAAGAAGCTCTAAAAACACCCAATACCCAATCTATATATTAATACGCAAAATCGTCGCGGGGGGTAAAAACGGTTCATGAAAAACGTCTTTCCTCGACCGCGCCCCCCTTCGCCGAGGCGCGGGAACGGCGACACAATTATACGAGGCATGTCTCCCGTATCCCGCGTGCCACGTCGACCCCGCGGTCGCCGTCGATGTCGTTAAAGGTGGTTTCGGGGTCCCGGGAGGACGAGCGGACGAGAGCACGGCCGTCGTTGTCCGTGCAAGAAGGCGACGAACCCGCGAGAGTGAGGCAGCAAGGCGTGCACCCGCCCTCTGTCTAATCAAGGAGATACACTTTTAAGAGACGATCCACTCTATAATGTGTTGTAGCAGATACACGCTGCAACAGAGCGGGCCTACCCGTGTTAGGCATCTTGCTTATGATATGCTTTGTAGGCACTTTACGGGCATGCCAGAGAAATACACAGCATACGACAATCCACTCAAGTCATGTGGCGTAGCAAGTACAAGGCGCAACGGGTTGGGCCTGTCCGGTGTTAGGCATCTTGCTATATATAGGCCTTTGCAGCAGCCAAACTGACGATCGAGAACGTATTATGTTGGTTCTACGCCCAGGCCACACACACACACAGTTGAGTTAATTCGTGCGACAGCTGCGATATATGGCACAAACCGTCCGATTTTTCGCGTAAAATCTTTACTTTGAAAATATTTATACATATTCTGTGAACCATGTCAACATAATCATAGTCCAAGCTTCTGCTTTATTGGTCTTTTCATGAAAACTACATTAAAATCACAACAACAATAACGCAAATAGATTGTAATTATCGAGACCATATAACTGACGAGAAGGTAAATTCAGCGAGCTCACGTAATATCAAATGCCTCCGCACGGGCAACTCCCGCGGTGCCAGTCACGGCGCTCACGCCATGCAATTTACTGTACCCTGTGCGGTAACTGCAGCACTCTACTGCTGTACCTGTAATACTGGCTGTATAGCGTGTCTTTAGATTCTTCAATGTTTCGTGTTTGAGCCGTGCAATGAATTGTTGTTTTCTTTTATTTCTTTATTGAATGTGATGTGAATGTGAGTACGGTACATGCTATTACAGAAGTGTCCAAGGAATGATAGGCCTACAGGTGGAAGGGATATAAAACAATTATACAATGACTCATTCTCGGAACAAGCTAAAACTATTCGCACTCGGGAACAGTACTGTTCTCTCTGGGGCCGCGATCGATGGCCCTCGGGATAATATAATACGATTTGATGTTCCTTCGATGCGAATAGTTTTAGCTAGATCCTCGAGTCACTTCGAGTGTCATTGTATATTTGTATATTTGTATATTATTTTCATTGTAGGACTAAATTAACTTAGTAATGTGTGAAAATAACCAAAATGATAATGGGAGTGAAGTGCATGAGAACAATATTCGTAGGCCTATCAGGGGCGTCAATCCATTATCCTTCGAGTGTCATTGTATATTTGTATATTATTTTCATTGTAGGACTAAATTAACTTAGCAATGTGTGAAAAAACCAAAATGATAATGGGAGTGAAGTGCATGCTGAGAACAATATTCGTAGGCCTATCAGGGGCGTCAATCCATTATCCTGGGGCACGGGGACACGTCCCCCACGAATTTTCAGGTGGTGAAATGTCCCCCCACGATTTGGGGTTAAAATCTTTCCTTTTTCTTTCTTTCTCTTTCTCTCTGTTGACTTCGCGCGGGGGAACTTTATTCAAACAGTCGAGAACGGTACTATGAAACGTCTTCTTTCTCTAAAAATTTAATGAAACAGGGATTAAGAGTCGAGAACGGTACAACGAATCGTCTTCTTTCTCTAATAATTATGAAACGTCAAAACTTACGCGCTTCGCGCGGGAGGTGGAAACTGAATTCAGACAAAGATTAAGAGTCGAGAACCGTACAACCAATCGTCTTCTTTCTCTAAAAATGTAATGAAACGTCAAAGATGAAAAAGACAATAAATGAACCGGTCACCAATGAAAGTACATGCCGTGAAACAGCGTAACTAGAGAGAGAGTGACATGTAATTGTGTCCCCCATGCTCAAACTCGGATTGCAATGACGCCCTTGATTCGTATAGATAACGAGAGTGAGGATCCGGGAAAGGGATAGTGAGAATAATAGGAACGAAGTGACGACAATAATCGTAAATAACGAAAGTGAAAACGAAGGTAAAGTCTAAAATATCTGCATCAATTTTGATTACAAATTATTGATTTCACTGTTTTCTTCCAGTTTTCAAGTTTTATTACATAATTCAGATAAAAATTAAAAATTCAAAACGATACATGATGGGACAGCAAACAAAAGGTTGGTATTCTAACGAGTAAAATATTAATGAAAAGAAGAAGAAAAATTATAAAATGATAAAAAGTAGGCATATACAATGAAGAAAAATAATATCATCTAGCACAGAAATATCTTTTTTAATATAATAAAAATTATAATTAAAAATTATTATTAAAAAAATCAAAAAAAAAAAAAAAATCGATAGCACATATCTATTTTAAAGTATTTACAACCCCTCCCACCCTCCTAGAATCCCGTGGATTTTCCACGGGCCCTGCTAGTCTATATATTAATACGCAAAATCGTCGCGGGGGTAAAACGGTTCATGAAAAACGTCTTTCCTCGACCGCGCCCCCCTTCGCCGTGGCGCGGGAACGGCGACACAATTATACGAGGCATGTCTCCCGTATCCCGCGTGCCACGTCGACCCCGCGGTCGCCGTCGATGTCGTTAAAGGTGGTTTCGGGGTCCCGGGAGGACGAGCGGACGAGAGCACGGCCGTCGTTGTCCGTGCAAGGAGGCGACGAACCCGCGAGAGTGAGGCAGCAAGGCGTGCACCCGCCCTCTGTCTAATCAAGGAGATACACTTTTAAGAGACGATCCACTCTATAATGTGTTGTAGCAGATACACGCTGCAACAGAGCGGGCCTACCCGTGTTAGGCATCTTGCTTATGATATGCTTTGTAGGCACTTTACGGGCATGCCAGAGAAATACACAGCATACGACAATCCACTCAAGTCATGTGGCGTAGCAAGTACAAGGCGCAACGGGTTGGGCCTGTCCGGTGTTAGGCATCTTGCTATATATAGGCCTTTGCAGCAGCCAAACTGACGAGAACGTATTATGTTGGTTCTACGCCCAGGCCACACACACACACACAGTTGAGTAATTCGTGCGACAGCTGCGATATATTGGCACAAACCGTCCGATTTTTCGCGTAAAATCTTTACTTTGAAAATATTTATACATATTCTGTGAACCATGTCAACATAATCATAGTCCAAGCTTCTGCTTTATTGGTCTTTTCATGAAAACTACATTAAAATCACAACAACAATAACGCAAATAGATTGTAATTATCGAGACCATATAACTGACGAGAAGGTAAATTCAGCGAGCTCACGTAATATCAAATGCCTCCGCACGGGCAACTCCCGCGGTGCCAGTCACGGCGCTCACGCCATGCAATTTACTGTACCCTGTGCGGTAACTGCAGCACTCTACTGCTGTACCTGTAATACTGGCTGTATAGCGTGTCTTTAGATTCTTCAATGTTTCGTGTTTGAGCCGTGCAATGAATTGTTGTTTTCTTTTATTTCTTTATTGAATGTGATGTGAATGTGAGTACGGTACATGCTATTACAGAAGTGTCCAAGGAATGATAGGCCTACAGGTGGAAGGGATATAAAACAATTATACAATGACTCATTCTCGGAACAAGCTAAAACTATTCGCACTCGGGAACAGTACTGTTCTCTCTGGGGCCGCGATCGATGGCCCTCGGGATAATATAATACGATTTGATGTTCCTTCGATGCGAATAGTTTTAGCTAGATCCTCGAGTCACTTCGAGTGTCATTGTATATTTGTATATTTGTATATTATTTTCATTGTAGGACTAAATTAACTTAGTAATGTGTGAAAATAACCAAAATGATAATGGGAGTGAAGTGCATGAGAACAATATTTGTAGGCCTATCAGGGGCGTCAATCCATTATCCTTCGAGTGTCATTGTATATTTGTATATTATTTTCATTGTAGGACTAAATTAACTTAGCAATGTGTGAAAAAACCAAAATGATAATGGGAGTGAAGTGCATGCTGAGAACAATATTCGTAGGCCTATCAGGGGCGTCAATCCATTATCCTGGGGGACGGGGACACGTCCCCCCACGAATTTTCAGGTGGTGAAATGTCCCCCCACGATTTGGGGTTAAAATCTTTCCTTTTTCTTTCTTTCTCTCTTTCTCTCTCTGTTGACTTCGCGCGGGAGGGGGAACTTTATTCAAACAGTCGAGAACGGTACTATGAAACGTCTTCTTTCTCTAAAAATTTAATGAAACAGGGATTAAGAGTCGAGAACGGTACAACGAATCGTCTTCGTTCTCTAATATTTTAATGAAACGTCAAGCTTCCGCGCTACGCGCGAGAGGGTGGAAACTGAATTCAGGCAAGGATTAAGAGTCGATCGAGAACGGTACAATTACGAATCGTCTTCTTACTCTAATAATTGAATGAAACGTCACAGCTTCCGCGCTACGCGCGAGAGGGTGGAAACTGAATTCAGACAAGGATTAAGAGTCCAGAACGGTAGAACGAATCGTCTTCTTTCTCTAATAATTTAATGAAACGTCAAAGCTTCCGAGCTATACGCGCGAGAGGGTGGAAACTGAATTCAGACAAAGATTAAGAGTCGAGAACCGTACAACCAATCGTCTTCTTTCTCTAAAAATGTAATGAAACGTCAAAGATAAAAAGACAATAAATGAACCGGTCACCAATGAAAGTACATGCCGTGAAACAGCGTAACTAGAGAGAGAGTGACCGTGTAATTGTGTCCCCCATGCTCAAACTCGGATTGCAATGACGCCCTTGATTCGTATAGATAACGAGAGTGAGGATCCGGGAAAGGGATAGTGAGAATAATAGGAACGAAGTGACGACAATAATCGTAAATAACGAAAGTGAAAACGAAGGTAAAGTCTAAAATATCTGCATCAATTTTGATTACAAATTATTGATTTCACTGTTTTCTTCCAGTTTTCAAGTTTTATTACATAATTCAGATAAAAATTAAAAATTCAAAACGATACATGATGGGACAGCAAACAAAAGGTTGGTATTCTAACGAGTAAAATATTAATGAAAAGAAGAAGAAAAATTATAAAATGATAAAAAGTAGGCATATACAATGAAGAAAAATAATATCATCTAGCACAGAAATATCTTTTTTTAATATAATAAAAATTATAATTAAAAATTATTATAAAAAAAAAAATCAAAAAAAAAAAAAAAAAATCGATAGCACATATCTATTTTAAAGTATTTACAACCCCCTCCCACCCTCCCTAGAATCCCGTGGATTTTCCACGGGCCCTGCTAGTATCTAATGATTTCTTGAAAATACAGGAATTTCACAGTGAGCCTGTGAATGATTACAATTTGGAAATTAGAGGAATTAGAAATTCTTGTATTATAGAAATCAGGTTCCTATAGGCCTATGTAAAGTGAAATCTGAATCTTATGTGTAAAATTGTATATAATTGGTAGCTATTATTCTGAGTATTTAAAATTATATTTATTACAAGAATTTGATGGTTGGAATGTTATATGCTTAAAATATATGAATTATGGGGGTGGTGATACACTGTACATAAACTTAATATCGTCTCATTGTGCTTCATTTTTAAAAAATCACTGTACTTTTTGTATAGCAATGAATGGCATAAATGTTAACTTGAAACTTAAAAACTTACTATAACAGCAGTCATGCAGCTCGGTAGTTTAACACCAAATCTGTTCATGTCCCTTTATGCTGTGTTGGCGAAAAATCAAAGGTAGAGGTTGTGGTAATGGTTTTAGGTGTAGGTGTTACGTTTAGTAGTGAAAGTGTTTACAACTGATGAATACTCGGTTTTGTTAGAGTTCTATGGTGGTCATCTATTAACACCAAACATATATTGACACCAAACACTTTAATTCATGATACCATACACTAAACTAGTTTGACACTACTAGTAAGGTGTAATTTTTGTTGGCATAGGTACATTGCAAGCTCCTGTACTGTCAAGCATACATCTGAGACTTGTATTTCTTTAAGAATTTCTAGTAAAAATCAAATGTGCATGTAGCAGGTGTGGTAAAGATTTGAGAGTGAACTTATTTTTAGCACTGTGCATCAAATAGGCATAAATGGTAATATGTAAATCAAAGTAATGGACAAATTTACTTGAATACTCATGAACTAATGGCAGCAAAACCATCTTCCTATTTGAGAAAGAGGACAGCATTCAACCTGTATATACACTTGCATTCTGTTTAAATGAAAACAATTATTTAGAAACACCATGCAGTAACAACAGTATCTTTCTTTTTTTTTTTAGCTGAATTTCAAACTAGACAGCATCATGCACTTCTAAAATAATTATACAGCTAGCTCAGACTTGCTGAAGTGTAATGCCTGGCTTGGAATGTGAAATATTTACTTTATTATTATAAAGCAGAAGCAAAGATAGGCAGAAAATTATGTGAATAAGCGCTATGTTGTCACCTATCAGAGTATTCATTCATTTACTTGCAGATTTGTTCCCTCTTTATTAATGAATCAGTATGATTTAATTTATTTCTCTCCTCACATTGAGCTATGATTTGGTCATGACGCATCAACCTAACAAACAAAACAATTATCATTATGCTTGAAATATTCAAATTTGTTCATTTCAATCTAAGTTAATATTCTTGTATTATTATATAAACACTTTCATTTTCAAAAGGCATACTTTCATTTCACTTAACTTTTTAAAGAATTTTAACAGCAAATTTTGAGGCTTCCGTTTTTATACTCGGTTCTTTGAAATATGGGAGATTTTAAAAACAAATGCTGCGAGAGATACAGGACATTTTGTTCGACACAGATATGTATCCAATACTAGTGTTAACTTGATAAAACATATCATCTGTTCTTGAGATTTATGGTCAATAAACCTCTTTTTAGAAGTGTGAAAGAAGAATGAAGTAACTTTTGTGAACAATATTATTTTGTTCCAGTTGCCATGTAGGCCTACTAACGAGTGATATGGTTGTATGAGAAATGCTTGTATATTACTGTGTATTCTCTATCTCATAACATATCTTGAGAAGTTACTATTATCACATCCCATCCAATGGAAGTCCCACATGAACATGTTTTAGCAACATAAGTAGTCATATTTGTCAATTCCTGAAGAAAGTATTTCAATTTATTAATTGACAGGAAACAATGCTAAATCGCTGCATTTTAATAAAAACATTCGGCTTTTGTTGCTGATGTAGTTTTACTTGCTTGTGTAAACTGTTTTATTTGCCTTTTTGTACATCTCCAGCCTATCACCAACCTTGATGGAGAACAATTACAACAGCTCCCTTTGTTAAGTTATAAATCATGCCCGTCAATTCCATAATTCAGTATTGTATACAATTCTTCCATACCTGGTTTTTGTTGCTATACCAACTGCACCGTAGACTTAAATAGCCAGTTTCCTGTCATCATGAGTGGCAAAATCATTCTTTTGAATTCATTATAAGGTACCTTAAATTTTAAATTCAAATGATATGTTTGTAACAGATTTTTGTGATTCTTCTATAGTGATCACATTGATGTGTAAGCAAAGCTACCATGTAGTCCCACATTAATACTTGGCTGTAGATTTATTCAGAATGTTTATCTTGATGGATTGTAGCTCATGCAAAAATCTTGATTTGACAATTATGATCTTGATGAATAAAATGGCAGCTCAGTCAATATTATAATTATAATTGCATTGATTGCCATTGCTTCTTTTTTGCATCTCAGGGCAGTTTTAGATTATAGTAAACTTTTATACAGTTTTATTTTCAGATTGTGAACAGGTGTGTAAGGAGGAAAAAGGCTAACAAACAGGGAAGGTTTGAAACATTGTAGTAGAGGGTAGTAGACAGGGACAAAGAGGGAGAGAGAGAGGGGTGGAGTAAGAGAAAGATAAATAGAGAGGTGGAGGGGTGAAGAGAGACAGACAGACATGACAATGAGAAAGAGAGAGAGAGAGAGAAGATAAATAGAGAGAGATGGAGGGGGTGGAGTAAGAGAAAAATAGAGATAGATGGAGGGGTGAAGAGAGACAGACAAACATGAGAGAGAGAGAGAGAGAGAGAAAGAAGATAACAGAGAGAGGTGGAGGGAGACGGACATGACGATGAGAAAGAGAGAGAGAGAGATAGAGAGGGGATGGAGTAAGAGAAAGATAGAGATATAGATGGAGGGGTGAAGAGTGACACACAGACATGAGAGAGAGAAAGAAGATAACAGAGAGAGGTGGAGGGAGACGGACATGACGATGAGAAAGAGAGAGAGAGAGATAGAGAGGGGATGGAGTAAGAGAAAGATAGAGATATAGATGGAGGGGTGAAGAGTGACACACAGACATGAGAAAGAGAGAGAGATGGAGGGGGTGGAGGGAGACGGACATACATGACGATGAGAAAGAGAGAGAGGGGGAGTGTGAGAGAGGGAGTGGAGTAAGAGAAAGATAAATAGAGAGGTGGAGGGGTAAAGAGAGACAGACATACATGACAATGAGAAAGAGAGAGAAAGAAGATAACTAGAGAGAGATGGAGGGGGTTGAGAGAGAGGGGGGTGGAGTAAGAGAAAGATAGATGGAGGGGTGAAGAAAGACAGACAGACATGAGAAAGAGAGAGAGAGAGAAAGAAAATAAATAGAGATGGAGGGGTGGAGTAAGAGAAAGATAAATATAGATAGATGGAGGGGTGAAGAGAGACAGACAGACATGACGATGAGAGAGAGAGAGAGAGAGAGAAAGAAGATAACTAGAGAGAGATGGAGGGGGTTGAGAGAGAGAGAGAGAGGGGGGTGGAGTAAGAGAAAGATAGATGGAGGGGTGAAGAAAGACAGACAGACATGAGAAAGAGAGAGAGAGAGAGAGAAAGAAAATAAATAGAGATGGAGGGGTGGAGTAAGAGAAAGATAAATATAGATAGATGGAGGGGTGAAGAGAGACAGACAGACATGACGATGAGAGAGAGAGAGAGAAGATACAAAAAAGCATGTGGATATGATAATTTGCCTGCAAGATTGTTGAGGGATGCTGCTCTATAAATTTCAAGCTCATTAACATATATTTTCAATGTTTCCATATAGAAAGAGGTAAATTTCCAGACGCTCCGAAAGTAGCAATAGTGTCATCTATTTATAAAAGGGGACGAAAAGATCTAGCTGGTAATCACAGACCTATTTCAGTTTTACCTACACTGGGCAAAATCTTAGAGAAAATAATAAAAAAATCATGTAATTGACTATTTAGAAGCAAATAATATCTTGTTTCAACACCAGTATGTTTTCCGTAAGAAACATAGCACTAAGTTATCATTGATTAATCTTGCAAATACACTATTGAAATACTTTGATGAAGGTAGAACAACAGTTGGCAATTTTTGGCATCTTTATTGACTTTCAAATTGACTATAAACCACAGCATTCTCCTCAAAATAATGTAACACTTTGGAATACGTGGGTTAGCCTTGCAATGGTGTGAAGATTATTCGTGTAAACGATCACAGTTTATACAATATAAAGACAAAATGTCTTTGATATTGAATATAACATGTGGTGTCCCTCAATACTCCGTTCTTGGACCAACATTATTTTTACTATATATAAATGACTTACCTAACTCCACAAATTTTTTCAATTTCAGATTATTTGCTGATGACTCGAATCTATTTCATCTAGAAAAAAAGAAATTGATTTAGAAATTGTAAGTGAAAATTTAATGAAGGTGCAGGAATGGTGCAATGCAAATGAAGTCACAATTAACCTGCAGAAAACAAACTATATGATTATGAAATCCAAAGGTAGATCAATAGACAAAAAAGGATCTGTGACAATATCAAGATCAGATATTAAAGAGGTATCCGTTGCATCATTTGTAAGAATTGAAATTGATTGTCACCTTTCATGGAAAGAACATATTCAGACAATAAACAAATGCATACGAAACAAAGTTGGCATTCTTATTAAACTGAGACATTTTGTTCCCAAGAATATACTTGTGTTCACTGGCGTACTGGTGGGGCTTGGGGCGCTAGCCCCCCCAAATAAAATTAAACCATGACTTATTTTCAATTTCATACAAGTGATTTATAAATGTTCGTGATATATCACATGATTTTCAACAAAATGCGCGTTTCTCCATTTCTGTTGCAATCTGACACATTCCCAAATAGCCAGAAAGTGCATATGTCTTTTTACAGTCACTAATGGGCCTTAGTGGCCACTAACAGTAACACTAGTAGATAACCGTATATCCAGTATAGCGAAAAGTCTGGATACCCGTATGTCCGGCCTAGAGAAGAGCTTAGAGAAGATCGCGGCAGCTCCAGGCGGTACGCGGGGGAATGCGCAGTCGCCTGCGCCAAGGGTTTGTTTTGGATGTGGCGAGGAGGGTCATTTCCAGAGGGAATGTTCCACAGGCGCGGATCCAGTGGGGGCGATCGGGCCTTGCCCCCCACCCCGCAAAGAAAAAAAAGAGAGAGAGAGAAGGAAAAGAAGGGAAAGGAAAGAGGAGAGAAAGGGAAAGAAAGAAGAGGAAGAAGAAAAGAAAATGGGGGGAAAAGAAGGATATCGGGGGCGAAAGGGCCTTGCCTCCCAGGCTGTTGCCCCCCCATCAAAAATTAAGAGAGAAGTAAGGAAAGGGAAAGAAAAAAGGAAAAGAGGAGATAAAGGGAAGGAAAAAAGAGGAAGAAGAAAAGAAAAGAAGGGGGATATCAGTTGCAATTTTCCCGCCAACAGCATGTGGATCGGGGCGAAAGGCCTTGCCTCCCTAGCAAACCTAAAAGAGAGAGAAGGAAGGGAAGGGAAAGGGAAGGGGAGGGAAAGGTAAGGAAAGAAAGAGAGAAAGAAGGTAGGGAGATCAGTTTCGATTTTTCCCGCCAACAAGGTGTAGATCGGGGGCCACTGGCGTACTGATGGGGGAGCCAATTAGTGTCCTGCCAGTGTCACAATAAAATTCAAACGTGGTTCATTCCTAATTCGATACCGGTGATTTACAAATGTTGCTGAAAAACATAGTTTTCCGAGATTTTTCCTCACTTTTTATACTTTTGTATGCGTTTGTTGGAAAATTACAAATTCCTAAATTCACAGTCAGGCAAGAAATATGCTTATTTAGAGGCCTACATGGCAGGGCCCGCAAAACGACGGGGATCCGGGGCCTCAAGCTCCGCCCCCCTCCGACTTTTTGGAAAAAGTATACTAAAGAGAATAGAAAGAAAGAGAGAAAGAAAGAAAGAATAGTGACCTGCCAGTGTCACAAAATATATGAGGTATCAAAATATGCTCATCTGACCGTGATTAAATGCCTAAAACCCTGAGCTTCCGGGGCTCTGTCCCTGGATTCCACCTAGGGCCCTAAGGCGGGCCCCTGATGCTAATCTGACCGTTATAAAATGCCTGAAACCCTGAGCTTCTGGGGGCTCCGCCCCCTGGACCCCACGCCAATTAGTGTCCTGCCAGTGTCACAAATAGGGTATCAAAATATGCTCATCTGACCGTAATTAAATGCCTGAAACCCCTGAGCTTCCGGGGGCTCTGCCCCCTCGACCCCACCAGGGGCCCTAAGGCGGGTCCCTGAATGCTTATCTGACCGTTTTAAAATGCCTAAAACCCCTGAGCTTCTGGGGCTCCGCCCCTGACCCCGCCCTCTGGACCCCACGCCAATTAGTGTCCTGCCAGTGTCACAAATAAGGTATCAAAATATGCTCATCTGACCGTTATTAAGTGCCTAAAACCCCTGAGCTTCCAGGGGCTCTGCCCCGTGGACCCAACCAATGGTCCTAAGTCAGGCCCCTGGATACTCATCTGACAGTAATTTATTGCCTAAAACCCCAGAGCTTCCGGGGCTCCGCCCTGGACCCCACGCCAATGAGTGACCTGCCAGTGTCACAAATAGGGTATCAAAATATGCTCATCTAACCGTAATTAAATGCCTGAAACCCTGAGCTTCAGGGGCTCTGCCCTCGACCCAACCAGGGCCCTAAGGCGGGCCCCTGAATGCTTATCTGACCGTTTTAAAATGCCTAAAACCCCTTAGCTTCTGGGGGCTCGGCCCCCTGGACCCCGCCCCCTGGACCCCACACCAATTAATATCCTGCCAGTGTCACAAATAAGGTATCAAAATATGCTCATCTGACCGTTATTAAACGCCTAAAACCCCTGAGCTTCCAGGGCTCTGCCCTGGACCCAACCAATGGTCCTAAGTCAGGCCCCTGGATACTCATCTGACAGTAATTTATTGCCTAAAACCCCTGAGCTTCCGGGGGCTCCGCCCCCTGAACCCCACGCCAATTAGTGACCTGCCAGTGTCACAAATAGGGTATCAAAATATGCTCATCTGACCGTAATTAAATGCCTGAAACCCCTGAGCTTCCGGGGGCTCCGCCCCCTCGACCCCACCAGGGGGCCTAAGGCGGGCCTCTGAATGCTCAATGACCGTTATAAAATGCCTCAAATCCCTGAGTTTCAGGGGGCTCAGCCCCCTGGACCCCACGCCAATTAGTGACCTGCCAGTGTCACGAATAAGGTATCAAAATATGCTCATCTGACCGTAATTAAATGCCCATACCCTGAGTTTCCGGGGACTCTGCCCCTGACCCTGCCGGGGCTTTGCCCCTAGATCCCACGACAATTTACACTACGCTCTACCTGATCGTAAATACTTTAGCCTCCCCACCTACTTTGAAAAACGTTCAGCGGGGCCTGCATGTAAGAGTGGGGTGATGCGGATTTTTGTCTGCCAGCCCCCAAAAAAAACAAATGCATACGAAACAAAGTAGGCATTCTTATTAAACTGAGACATTTTGTTCCCAAGAATATATTTGTGTTATTATATAAGGCTTTTATACAGCCTCACTTCTCTTATGGAGTAGAAGTATGGGGGAGCACTTACTAAAGTAATCTAAATTGTATATATTTAAGTTAAACAAAAATGGCAATGAGAGCAATTACATTCAGTCCACTTAGAACAGACTCCAAACCTCTTTTTCAAAGTCTAGAAATATTAAATATTTTGAAACTTCATGAACTTCTTGTATCAAGTTTAATGTATGATTTGGTAAAAGGTGTTTTACCACACTCTTTAGTCGATTATTGTCAGATGATACAGCACAGATATGCAAATAGGAGAAAAGAAAGTGGCTTACTCTATCAACCAAAATGTAAGACAACGCAAGGGCAATTTTGTATTTCGTTTGTAGGAACAAAGCTGTGATATGATCTCCCAGATGAAATTAGATTAAAAACATCGAGGTTATCTTTTCGGAGACATCTTTCCACCTACCTTTTATGTAAATGACGTGGGCTCAACCCCACTCCCTTTCGTTTTTCCTTATATTTGAATTGTCTTCCTTTTATATATGTATACACTTGCTTGTTAACGATTATGGCCAGGGGCGGATCCAGCCGGTGGCAGGAGGGGGGCCATTCGTGAGAAAATATTTAGCGGTGACTTAGCCAGCCGGTGAATAAGCGGGGAGGGGGTAGGGGCGGATCTAGCTTTTGCTAAGGGGTGACCAAATGACGATGCATCGTCCACGAGCCGCGAAGAAATAGTCAATAATAGTCAGAAATGCATTTTACATGTTAGTCGAGCTAAGGCTATTTCGGGCAACTTCTTGACGAGCTTTAGGATCGCCATGAGCAATCATTCTATCCAAGGTATGCATGATTATTGTTGGAGAATGTGTCTATTTCTATATTACTAACGATATCTTTAGATCACGGGTATATTGGTGATGGATTTTTTTTTTTGGTGCTATTTTGAACCCCCGTATTAAATTAATGTTTTCCTGGCATCTACTAACACAATGAAGAACATGAAAGCAGCGCATGATAACGTCTTTTTAAATCAAGTAACAGTTTAAACAGTTTGACCCAATGACGATGCGGGGCATCGTCCACGAGCCGCATAGCGGCGAGGCGATTTTTTGTTTTGTTTTGGTGCTATTTTGAACCCCGTAAGTGATGTTTCCTGGCATCTACTAACACCATGGAGACCATAAAAAGCAGTGCATGATAACGTCTTTTAAATCAAGTAACAGTTTAAATTCTGTAGAACTTTGCAGGAATAATGAATATGTCATGTATGTCCTATCTGTGAAATTTAAACGTTAGCAGTGTCCTAATATTCAAATTATGCAAGGAAACCCGTTTACTTGCTAGACTTCACTGTCAGACACTATTGAGTGACTGACTGGCTTTTTTCTTCTTTGGTAATAACATACATAAAATGAGCTGTAAAGGGTACATGAGCATTTGTCTACATCAATAACCCACTTCTTGTAATGGCCAAAATTAAGCTGATTGAAACTTTGCGCAGCACCTAACGTACGACCATTCGGTACAATGGTCTGAAAATCAGACTATTACTTACTGACTTGGTAGCACAATAAGTCGATTCGACAATTAATAGTCGTTATTTTCCCACTTAA
Source organism: Mesocentrotus franciscanus (assembly GCA_037976565.1). Classification (NCBI taxonomy): domain Eukaryota; kingdom Metazoa; phylum Echinodermata; class Echinoidea; order Camarodonta; family Strongylocentrotidae; genus Mesocentrotus; species Mesocentrotus franciscanus. The sequence continues at coordinate 25,235,087 of CP137685.1, forward strand.
AGACATTTTCAAGCCCCCCCCCCTTTAGGGAAGTTCTAAATTAGTATTATCTCTCAAATGCCGTTGGAATTTAACCTTTTCATTTTTTGGCCTGCAAATGGGACATAGTACCTTTAAACAGTTTGACTCAAGGACGATGCTGAGCATCGTCCACGAGCCGCATAGCGGCGGGTCGATTTTTTTTGGCTATTTTGAACCCCCATAAGAGATGTTTTCCTGGCATCTACTAACACGATGAAGACCATAAAAAGCAGTGCATGATAACGTCTTTTTTAAATCAAGTAACAGTTTAATACACAGTTATATCCAGAGTTATCATGTGTTTGGTTAATTTACTTGAGATGAGTTGGATATCTTCTCACAATATTTGCACTTGAAAGGTTTCTCTCCAGTTTCATTCTTTTTTTTGTGTTTCTTCTACTTTTTTCTCTTTCTTCTTTTTTTTTTTTGGCCAGGGGGGCCGGGCCCGGCGCCCCCGTGGATCCGCGCCTGATTATAGCTGCCCTTAAGCTTTTACAGGATTTTGTGCATGTACGCACATCTGTACATTATTTTTTTTATTAATTCATCCTTTTCAATTTGATGAACACATCGATGATTTTAAATGTTCATTTGTTATCTTTCATTTAAATGCTTTAGCACTTAAATTTTTTTCTTCTTTTCTTTTACAAATGTAAAAAAGTTACATGATACTGTATTTTTTTTTGTATATATGTAAATAAAAAAAACAAAAAAACAAAAAAAAGATCTTGCCAAAGAATGGAACTAGGCTCGACTAGCACTTGTGCTAACGTCTAGTTCCCATTAAAAAACTTCACCTAAATATAGTAATACACATATTTACGTATATATCTTTTGTACATTTAATAGTATGCAGAGCTATGTCTAAATATCGTTTTAAAACCATTACTGTTCAATCATCATTACTCTTATGTTATGTATACATGTATCAGTATTATTCTTTGCATTGTATGATTGTTCATATGTACAGTCATTATTGTGATGTGTTGTTGTTAATAAATTCACATTCAAATAAATAGACGGAGATGGAGGGGGAGTGGAGAGAGAGAGTCAGACAGACAAGATGATGGGAATGAGAGAGAGAGAGAGAGAGAAGATAAAGAGAGAGATTCAGTGTGGAGAGAGAGACAGTCAGACAGACAAGACAATGAGAATGAGAGAGAGAGAGAAGAGTGGAGAAATAGAGAGAGAGAGAGAGAGAGGAGGGTAGATAGTGTTGCGATGTTGAGGATAGTAAGAGAGAGATTGAAAGAGGATTTCAGATTTATACAACACACCTATGAGTTATTCCTATTTGCATAGAGATTAAACTGAAGTTATGAACATTTTAACTTTGGTATAAAGCATGCAAGAAAATGATAACATTTTCCAGAATGAATGTGATTATTTATGAGATACATGTGTAATAATGAGATACAAGCAACAAGCATTCTCTATCTCTCGTCTCTCTCTCTCTCTCTCTCTCTCTCTCTCCCCCCTCGTTCTCTCTCTCTCTCTCTCTCCCTCACTCTCTCGCTCTTTCTCTCTTTCCTTCATTTTCTTTCTTCTTAATCCTTCATTTTGGGGGAATTTCTTCTCTCTTCTCTCCCCTTCCTTTTTTTAAGGAGGGGGTGGAAGGAGGAGGATTTCCAAATTTACTTGTACAATAAAAGTCTTGCTGGGAATCCCCACGTTATATCTGCTGGCACTGTGATCGTGTTTTCGATGAGTATCAAAAGGTAATGTTCTATTGTGAAGTGTTCCATAATTCCACTCAACATAATAGCATACATTCAACCATACATTGAATACACGTACAGTGAAACATTTTTAACAACGTAACATCGTCGAGAACAGCACGAACAGACATTGCATGATGGCCAACATTTTCAGATCTGGATCGTCTAAAGAGGTAAAAATAATGCGTGTTTGTTTTTCACCGACATACACATTTTGGTTAGTTGGCCTATGAGTTACTAGTTTTGTGAATCGTGTATCATTGTCTTGATATAAACCACTATTGAAAATGTCGGGACTTTAAAAATGTTCATTGGTACTGGTATTGGTATTTCATTATTAATAGTAAGTGAATGCCCGCATTGTGGATTGGTAAATAGTGGACGTAAAAATTTCTAGCTCCGGTGTTATGAATATTTTTTGCATCGAAGGATTGGAATATTTTTACGATACGAGTGAGCGGAGTTGTTAATTGGATCATGGACCTAAACTAAATCTAAATACAAGAGGGTAAGCCAGTTGAGAGAAATCGAAAGGAAACTCGGCAGCGATCAGCGGGTGCAGTGAGGTTTCTATTCCATGCATGTCGGCGGAGGGGACGGGCCAAATCGGCAATCCACAAAATGAAGGTGAGTCGATGCCAATTAGGCCAAGGGAATTCTGGGCCTGGCCGACGGGGGTAGTTTGAGCTGTGCATAGACGTACGGTTTGAGTGAGCCTGATGAGGCCGCACTTGATATTGAGCCTTCCACTATGGTTGGGCACAAATTGGATCGTCTAATGCCATTCCTGTCGAATTATGAGGAAAGGGAATTTGCTGAACTTCTAAAGAACGGTGTGGAAATTAATGCTCAAGGCGGGCGTTTCGTTTGGGCTTTCAATTCAGGGTCCTAGACTAGTACCAGTACTAGCAGTACCAGTCTATACTACTAGTATTAGAGTTAAAGCTATCTTACCACTTCTGGTCATGCACTTGCATTGTGAAAGAGGCGTTGTGGAATTGATAAGAAAAGGTTGATTATTTAGCATATAAGTATTGGTGGGTATTGCAAGGTTTTGGAATTATTAAAATGATAAGAGATTTGGCCCAGTCTTGGTTAAGTTATTTGCACAGTACACAGAAAGATGTAGGACATATGGGACTACCCTATATCTACCCAGTCCGGATGGATATGATGATCTACCAAATATATTAATTAGTAGGCGGTTCCCGGCAAATTTTGTATCAGTATTAGTAAAAACATATTCTTTCACATGATTGGTAATAAGAGCTTTTATTTCATTTTTGAGAGGGGGCGTTTCCAGAGCTGGTCTAGGTTTAGATCTAGATCTATACCTCATAGACTCTAACTCACGGAGTCTAAGATGGAAGGAAGTAATTTGACGTCGGCATGTCAATTAAAATTAGGGTCTAATTAAGTGTCCCATTTGCAAATTCAAATCGCATTTGATAGATAATACTGATTTATAACTTCCCTCTTCACGAAGGATTGGATATTAATTTTGTGGGAAGATACCGACTGTGAGTATTGAGTTGTCAATTCGACTATAGCCATAGGGATGCAATTTTTTGTTTTGTTTTAAGTCTATAGTCTGGTTTTCAGACTCTTGTACCGAACGGTCGTATCTTTGGTGCTGCGCAAAGATTTAATCGGTTTACTTTTGGCCTATACAAGAAGTCTCGGCGTGACGGGAAGTTGGTTATTGATAAAATAAAAACTAAGAAAAGAAGCCAATCAGTCGCTCAATAGTGTCTGATAGTAAGGTTTGGTTAGTAACCAGGCATCTTTTGAATACTTTAAATACTATAGGACACTGCCAAATTTCACAATCATACAGGATATTGGTGACGACGGTGGCACATTTATTATTCCTCCCAAATTTTACAGAATTTGATGCTGGCTGCAAAATGGATGCAGTGCCTTTAGTAAAAAGGCTAGATTCATGGACGAATTTGATAAACCATTTTCCTTGGGAAGAATAGGTAGCCCCCTCCGTCCGCCTATTGATATTTTACGGTGCTCTCCAGTACAGGCAGTAGGTATGGTATTAAACCCGGGGAGAATACCGTATGATACACTATTTTCTGCTCCTAGAGGGCAGTTAATGAACAAATCAATCCGAAAATTTGTACGGTGGTGTATAAAAGCTTCGACGATCGAGGCGGTATCCTTGATTAAGATTATATTGGTAAGGGTACATGCATGGGGGAAGCTGACATTCGATTAGTTTTCCTTTTGTTACCCGTGCACCCACAGAGTTTTGATTTGATGGAAATGATAATAGACGGGAATATCTTTTTGATCGTTGTATGCCAATGGGATGTTCAGTTTGTAATGGTTCGGCATTTCAGAAGTTTAGTTTATTCTTGGGAAGATCTTGGCTGACGCGATTTTCAGCACATTCATTCGGAATCGGTGCTGCCACGTCAGGAGTTATAGTAGGTTTTAGTGACGCAATGATTCAGCATAGGGGGTGTTGGATTTCTAATGCGCACAGGTGATACCTGTGATATTTGCTGTGACATATTACAGGGAATAATGTTGGGTAATTGAAATGTATTCAGTTGTTGACGTTTGTTTAATGATATTGTATGACATGCTACATATGTGTGGCGAAGAACATATTTCTGCCGGAGGTTTTTTTGTTATTTTATGCAGGTGCTAGCATACTTTGGATGATAGGCGAATTTATTATGCACTGGGCTGGCTGTTACGTACGCCAAGAATCATCAGGCAGGTTGGGCTTTCCAGCAGCAGTGAGATGGATGGGTCGTCGCGGATTCAAGTTGGCCCAAGTAGCCGCTCATTTGCGGTTATACAGTAGCGAGCGGGAGAAGGGGACTGGAGCAAGCCTACCCATATCCTACTACACGTTAGGACTAATGATAGTGGGAGTCTGCCGAAGCGGGTGATTTTTTACTCAAGTGCAGGCAGTGTTGCAGATGCTCAGGGCCTCATTCCCAGGTGCTTGCATTATTAGGTCAGATACACTACTTCGTCTAATTTATCAAGCTTTCCCGGCTGAAGAGCAATCAAGGATCAATAAGGCAAGACGGGCCGTGAACAAACACGCAAGGTTGTTGTTTTAATTCGGTACCAGTTATGAGTGTGAAGTTAGTAGGCACATAGCCAGGAAGGGCCGGGCGATTATTGTAGACTTTTGTAGTCATTACAGATTTAAGTATTACAATTTGGTGGCATAATGATAGAAATTTGGTACAACCGGTACCGGTTGTGGCATTCAGATTGTTTCGTGAAGCAGAATTTATTTATTTTTAGAGGAATTTAAAAACGCCTTAGATTTGTTACTTTATTTTCTAGGGCACCATGAATTTCCCTAAATTCTTAGTAGCTATGAATTTTAGACGACAAGATAAGATGTTGAAAGTTGGTGGGATCACAGCTTCCCAAATGTGTCTGTTGGAAAAGGAACAGATTGATAAAGCTTTATTATATGTTTTGAGATTCTTGGCACTTAGCTTCAGCGAATTTTGGCAGTTTAGCAGCTCGCCCGATCGCCCTGTGTACCTCATAATTGTAAGGCTAGACAGGGTGGAGCATGTCGGGGAGCTGCTGGTATGCCCTCGAGGCCTGATGGTGGCCCAGGGATGCCCCTGAGGCCTGATGGTGATGCCAGGGATGGTATTTGTGTTTGGTTACTCGCCTGTATGCCGGAGGTTTGGGTCAGCAGCCTTCTGCTGGGCGGTTATGCAGGAGAAAAAATTGATCATGGACGGCGTTGGCTCGTGACTGGGGATGTCTTATTGGTTGGAAGCATTTCCGGGGGTCGGGCTTTAACGCCGGTAGTCCGGTTATAGCTAAGCTGGGTGCCGAAAATTCAGCGTTAAAATTTCCAGCTGTGGTGTTATAGATTAATAATGTAAAACCTTGCATTTCACAGAGGTTTTCAGATACATAGCAGTTCGGCTTTTAAGCTGTGCATGTATATTGGGTTTATTTGGCTCGGAATGTAGGTCAAAGTTCATACAATTAGTATAGAGTATGTACCTGATAAAATTAGTGGTGCATGTAGTTTGTATGTTTTAGAGCTACAGCATCCAGAGCGTTTTAATTTGGTGATTCAGAAGAAATAAATTAAATAATTTCATAATGTGGAACAATTATAAATCTGAAGAGAGTTCGGCTGTTTAAGCTGTACATGTAAATTTGGGTTTACTTTGCTCAGAATGTAGGTCAAAGTTCGTATTATTTGTATAGAGTATGTACCGGATAAAATTTGTGGTACATGTAATTTGAGGAGTTGTGAAGGGATTTAATGGAATATTTGGATCCCAGTTGTGCTGTAGGAAGCCTGTATATGGAGTGATGGTCAATGTTTTGTTGTGGTTTAAATAGCACGAAAGCAGTGTATGTATTTGAGTTTAGTTATTTAGAAAAGGAAAATAAACAATTTATAAGGTGAAATAATTGTAAATTTGAAGAGGTTTAATATGATACATGTATTAGGATCCCAGTTGTGCTTTAGGAAGCTTGTATTGGGTAATGGTCAATGTTTTATTGTGGTTTAAATAGCACGAAAGTAGTGCATGTATTTGAGTCCATTTATTAGAATGAGATGGAGATATGAATATTTATGAGAAATTATGCTCAATAGATTAGTGAGAGATGTTGATGCAAGATCTGGCTTAAAGGTCTGAACTTTATAAGTTAAGCAGTACTGGCATATGCGATCGTTTATTGCAAACGAATTTGTTAGGTTTTTTTTGTGAAATATACTATACAATAGTTGTGCATTCATTTAACAGTGTATGGGGTTAAAGGAGCACAATGTAGGATGCTGGTTTTATGGTTGGGTATGCTGAAGAGAGCTTAATTAATTTGTTACAAGCCTGGCTTCCATTTACAAGGTGCATTCACAACAAATCTGCGCTTTTGGCGGCGGGCAAGCCCGTTTGGCCTAAAATACGTAATTTTGCGCCTCTGCGCAGTTTTGTATAATTACAAGGTATGTGCACACTTAACATGTTATAGTTAAGAAGGAAAGTTTTGGGGATGCTTTATATTATGTACATTGAGTTAAGTGAGTAAATCGGTATATCCCCTGTGGTGTACAGGGATGGTTGTGTTATGAGGCCTCGGCACTTAGCTTCAGCGAATTTTGGCAGTTTAGCAGCTCGCCCGATCGCCCTGTGTACCTCATAATTGTGAGGCTAGACAGGGTTGAACATGTCGAGGAGCTGCTGGTATGCCCTCGAGGCCTGATGGTGGCCCAGGGATGCCCCTGAAGCCTGATGGTGGGCCAGGGATGGTATTCGTGTTTGGTTACACGTACTCGCCTGTATGCCGGGGTTTGGGTCAGTCAGCTTTCCGCTCGGCGGTTATGCAGGGAGCATTAAATTGATCATGGACGGCGTTGACTCGTGACCGGGGATGTCTTACTGACTGGAGGCATTTTCGGGGTCGGGCTTTAACGCTGGTGATCGGGTTATAGCTAAGCTAGGTGCCGACAATTCAAGTACATGTACATATTTGGTGTCAGGTGCACAGTTGTAAAGTTATTATATAATGTCAAGGATAATGCTATTCATATTGGTACAATATTAAATCCACAATCAAACCGCAAATGATGTGTGTTGTTGTCTGTCAGGTGCAGGTGTAATACATATTAACGCCAAAGCGTTAATATGATTTACAGATGTTCCTGACCTATTTGTGGTGGTTGTTCCCACGATAACGGCGGAAGATTACAAAAGAAAATAACAAGCGCGTAAATTACAAGCGGTCGAATGTATCATTTACAAGCGTGTAAATTACAACGCTTGTATGGTATGCGCTGAGCGTGGGAACAGAGTTTCATAATTGATTGTGGATTGGTAAATAGTGGACGTAAAAATTTCCCACCACCACCCCGGCTCCTACCAGGTAACGCAAATTCAGGGGGGTGAGTCACCCTAAACAATAAGTCACTGATAATATGTAAAAGCAGAGTGGTTATATGTATAGGCGACAAGTTGGGTGTCGGAGTTATTATGTTTATGGGTTTGTTTTGTCTCAGACGGACATTAGGTCGTTGTCGAAGCTACGCTTGGCAGTAAGGGGCTTTCCTGCCATTTTCCCGTTAATACGGTTTAGGCAGGTTTTCACCCTTACCTGGGACTTGGGAGCACTGGTCTCTACATTTTGGAGTAGAGACCAGTGCTCGGGGGTAGGTTAAGGCAACAATATTACTTGCCTTGGCCTGCTAGGGAATATGTATAATGGTATTACATATTCGTTACGGCATGTGCCTAAAATACGTAATTTTGCGCCTCTGCGCAGTTTTGTATAATTACAAGGTATGTGCACACTTAACATGTTATAGTTAAGAAGGAAAGTTTTGGGGATGCTTTATATTATGTACATTGAGTTAAGTGAGTAAATCGGTATATCCCCTGTGGTGTACAGGGATGGTTGTGTTATGAGGCCTCGGCACTTAGCTTCAGCGAATTTTGGCAGTTTAGCAGCTCGCCCGATCGCCCTGTGTACCTCATAATTGTGAGGCTAGACAGGGTTGAACATGTCGAGGAGCTGCTGGTATGCCCTCGAGGCCTGATGGTGGCCCAGGGATGCCCCTGAAGCCTGATGGTGGGCCAGGGATGGTATTCGTGTTTGGTTACACGTACTCGCCTGTATGCCGGGGTTTGGGTCAGTCAGCTTTCCGCTCGGCGGTTATGCAGGGAGCATTAAATTGATCATGGACGGCGTTGACTCGTGACCGGGGATGTCTTACTGACTGGAGGCATTTTCGGGGTCGGGCTTTAACGCTGGTGATCGGGTTATAGCTAAGCTAGGTGCCGACAATTCAAGTACATGTACATATTTGGTGTCAGGTGCACAGTTGTAAAGTTATTATATAATGTCAAGGATAATGCTATTCATATTGGTACAATATTAAATCCACAATCAAACCGCAAATGATGTGTGTTGTTGTCTGTCAGGTGCAGGTGTAAA